>VWYH01004914.1:102117-158984 GCA_013399365.1 Pampusana beccarii | reverse complement strand
AAGAGGTTCCACTTAAATTTGAGAAGAAACTTCTTCATGGTGAGGGTGACAGAACACTGGAACAGGCTGCCCAGGGAGGTTGTGGAGTCTCCTTCTCTAGAGACATTCAAAACTCGCCTGGATGCCTTCCTGTGTAGCCTCATCTAGGTGTCCTGCTTCGGCAGGGGGATTGGACTGGATGATCTTTTGAGGTCCCTTCCAATCCCTAACATTCTGTGATTCTGTGATTCTGTGATACTTATTTCTGATTTCTTTCTCTCAGGTTTGACATCTGTGCAATTATATTACTCTATCTAGAAACTGATACAAATATTGCTTTGTTACAGAAACTATGATAATGTGCCATTAGAAATTAGGAAGGCATATAAGCGCAGAAAGTTGTATTAGCATCTAGTTCGGGTCAAGTGCCAAATGACGTAAATTCTAGAAAATATTCACAAGAGAGTTGACTTGGTGGCTGCTTTTAGCTATCTGTGAAAGCTGAAGCAGCTGCCAGTATTAATGTTGGAGACACTGCCTCTTCACTGACCCTCGCAGCAAGGCTGGAGCACAGCAGAGGCCTCACCCTAGATGTGATCAGTGAGTAGTCAGTTAAAGCAAAACATAATATGTTAATATTCACATTACAGATGCGTTTTCTCACCACAGTTTCCTATCTTCTTTAGCATTCTACAAGTGTTGCCTTAAAGCCACGTCTGAGCCTGGACTTCAGTGTGCGCTCAGGCTCATGATTTTGCCCAGCATATGGATAAAGTCTGGAGATTAATGGCCAGATGCACAATTCAGTCACCTATGTTTCTCTATAAACCCAGTTTAAGAAACTAGAATTCCTCGGGCAATCCATGTAAATCTTGCCTGGTCTATATTAAGTGCTCAGACACTTATCTCAAGCCAAAAAGCTTACTTGGGTAGCTTTAGTGGTGTTGCTACACATGACGGGGCCTCTGTTTTTGCCTAAATGAATCAGTTAAAGGCTTCTCTCTGGAAGAGCTTGATTCGCTAGAAGTGGTCTGAGCACTCCTGGTATGGCAAGGGATAGCAATAAACAACCTAGGGAACAGGGAAAGGCAGTGGCCATGTTGTCCTGATGACCTGGGGGGAAAGCACTTGCCTGGGAAGTGGAAGATCTGATTCAGTTTCCTCCACATCCTGAGGAAGTCCCAGCCCCCTCCCATTTCCCAGTTTGTGGGCTAGGCTGGGATAGGGTCACACTCCATCCTTCCTATTGCAGATAGACTACTGATAGGCCAGATGAAGAAATCATGAACCCAAAGAAAGGGTAGACAAGAGGGCTCCCATGTGGCCTGTGCTATGTTAGGAGTAGGGAATCTTGGCTTTGGTCTCTGATGAAGAGTGAATATGTAAACAGCTTGGGAAGTGGGCATCAGAGGCTAACTTACCTCTAAATGAGTAATGTTTTTTGTGGGCAATACCACAACCTGTGATTTTGGATTGAAGTCTGCAATGTGGCTGCTTTTCTGCGTAGATCACCACTGTCAGTGGAATGAATATGTCCATTTTGGCCCATATAGCAAATTAACAGAAGTTACAAATAACATGAGATGACTGATGAGTTCAGATTTTTTTTTGTGAGAATGTCAAAAGACATTAAACATTTTTCAGAGATAAGAAATTTAATAAGCTTCTGGACTGCAATTAATGGACAGTGCTAAGGCAAACAAGAAAGAAAATACTTGTACATGTCCTCCAAAACAGAGAGGGCTGAAGGGTTCACACTTCTCATAGGTTAGCGAGACAAGAGAAACTCATGCTTCAGAAAAGAAGAGGGAATAAAGTAGCAAAAGTCTGTCCCTTTGGGACAATTTATTTGTTGGGATCTGTATCCTTTTCTTCATCTTTTCCTTCTTCCTTTCTGTTCCATCTTTCTCATCTGAATGGAGCAGAACAGGAGGTGTTGTGATATTGTGATTACTCCAGAGCATGGACCAAATTTAATCTTAAATGCCTATATGTATTTATGCATATGTGCATGTGGGTATATTCATGCACTTGTACAAAATTCCATCTGATGCTGACAAAATACATCCAAAGGAAGGACTGATGGTATTTCCTCCTTTTGTTCATGAGGGGTGTAAGACATTTTTTCTGCACATAAGTGCTCCCTATTCGTAATACAATCACTTTCAAATATGCTGTCCCACCCAAATGAAGATTGCATCCTACTTTTCTCCTCTGGGGCCTGCAAGCTTTAACTTTTAGGGCTTGTTTCTGCAAGTACAGTCTTTACTTCCCTCTGCCTCCATGTAGCCAAAGAGAGAGGAGAATCTGGTCCTGCATCCAGTGTGTACATCACCCACAGTAAACTGTTAATCTTGAAAAAACAGTGTACCTCTTAAAACCTGGATGTAACCTCAAGATGGACAGGGGGAAAAATATTTAACTTTAAAATGGTGTTTAATAGATAACAAAACCCTTCACTCTGAGGATTTGGTGTTGTTTTTCAATGTCAGTCTGCTTTATCTGTTATCTTTTGAGCTTGTATCTCCAGGGGCCACAGAGGTAGGTGCTGAGCCTGAGGCTTTTTCTGAGTCAGAAAGGCACAGAGCCAGGAAAAATGGTAGTTCCCAGCCCTTATTAATGAGAGCATGGGGAGATCTTTCTATTTACAGGATCAAAGACCAGCTGACACTTGTTCTGGCACTGAGAAGATTATAAATAAGGATCCTGTTTTGTGAGTTCCTGAGCACCTTCACGTTTCGTTGACTATGATGAAGAGGAAGAAGAAATGGTAAATATAACTGTCTGAAGATTCTCTGTGAAGTCCTTATGTTCACGTGGGACAGCAGTGAGAAAAGTCAGGAACTTGAGCATCCTCAAGATACAAACACCTCAGGACTGTTCCAATCAGACACTTTTTTGCCGAAGCCAGCATAAATAGTTTTGGAGTACGAAGTAATGTTTTTCTTAAATGACCATTGGAAGAAATGACCTTGTGATATGGGTGAAGTTGTATTGCATGTCTTAGATGATGAATGGTAATATTATACTGTAACCAATTTCAGTTCTTGAATAGGCATAGTTTGGCTACAGAAAGGGTATTAGCTTGGATATTTGTTACCACTTCCTGTTTATACTATGAAAACAAGAAATACGCAGATTGACTGAATCATAGAGTCACAGAATGTCCTGAGTTGGAAGGAACCCACAAGGATCATTGCATCCAACTCCTGTCCCTTCACAGGACAACTCCACTTTTCCCACCATGTGTCTGAGGGTGTTGTCCAGCCTCTCCTTGAATACTTGAATACTTGAATACTTGATGACTACCTCCCTGAGGAGCCTATTCCAGTGGTTTAATGTCTTTTGACATTCTCGCCAAAAAAAAGAACCTTTTCCTAATGTCCAACCTAAACCTCCCCTGGCACATCTTCTTGCTCTTCCTTTGAGCTCTGTCGTTGGTTGCCAAAGAGATCGGCACCTGCCCCTCCTGCTCCCCTTGTGAGGAAGCTGTAGACCGTGATGAGGTCTACCCTCAGTGTCCTGCAGGCTGAACAAACCAAGTGACTTTAGCTGCTTCTCATATGACTTCCTCTCCAAACCCTTCACCAACTTGTAGCCCTCTTCTGGACACTCTCCGTTAACTTAATATCCTTTTTATCCTGTGGGGCCCAGAACTGCACACAGAGCTCCAGGTGAGGCCGCACCAGTGCAGAGCAGAGCGGGACAATCACCTCCCTGCCCGGCTGGCAATGCTGGGCTTGATGCACCCAGGACACGGTTGCCCTCTTGGCTGCCAGTTATTGGCTCATGTTCAACTTGCTGTCGACCAGAACCCCCAGATCCCTCTCTGCAGAGCTGCTTTCCAGCATCTCATCACCAGTCTGTGTGTACAGACAGGGTTTCTGTGTCCCAGGTGCAAAATCTGGCATTTGCCCTCGTTGAACTTCATGTGGTTGGTGACTGCCCAGTTCTCCAATTTGTCCCGATCTCTCTGCAGGGCCTCTCTGCCCTCCAGAGTGTTGACAGCTCTCCCTAGTTTTGTGTCATCAGCAAACTTACCAAGTATTCCTCAAGTCCTGAGTCTAAGTTGTTTATAAAGACATTGAAGAGTGCTGGGCCTAGGATGGATCTCTGTGGAACCCTGTTAGTGACTGGTCACAAGCTTGAAATAACCCCATTTACTGGAACCCTTTGAGCCCACCCCATCAGCCGATTGCTCACCCACTGCATTATGTGTTTACCCATCTATATGCTGGACATCTTGTCCAGGAGAAAACTGTGAGAGACCTTATCAAAGGCTTGAATGAAATCAAAAAAATTCACATCAACAGGCTTCCCTTGATCAACTAGGTGGGTGAGTAACCTTGTCATAGGACGAAACTAAGTTTGTTAAGCAGGACTTTCCCCTCGTGAACCCATGCTGGCTGGGACCAATGACTATGTTGTCATTCAGATGTTTTTCAGTAATTCCCAGAACAATCGTCTCCATGATTTTGCCAGGAACAGAAGTGAGTCTGACAGGCCTGTACTTGCCATGGTCAACCCTGTTGTAGAATGGAACATTTGCCAGGTTCCAGTCATCTGGAATCTCTCCAGATTCCCAGGAGTGTTGAAAGATCACGGTGAGTGGTCTCACTATGACATCAGCCAGCTCTTTAAGCACCTTTGGATGAATCCCATCAGGCTCCATCGACTTGTAGGGATCTAGCTGGATAAGCAAATCCCATACAAGTTCCGGATTGATTGGGAGTTTATTGTTCTCATGGCCACGATTTTCTAGCCCAGGGTTCTGGAGGCCCCCAAGTCTATTATCGGTGTTGAAGACCGAAGTGAAGAAAGCATTAAATATCTCGGCTTTGTCTATGTCCCTGTTAATAAGGTGACTATGCTCATCAAGTAATGGGCCAATGATCTTTCTAGTTTGCCTTTTGCTGTTAGTATGTTTTAAAAAGCCTTTTTATTGTCCTTCACAGTACTGATCAGCTTCAACTCTAATTGAGCTTTGGCAGTGTGAATTTCATCCCTACAGTGATGAGCAGCATCTCTGTAGGCCTCCCATGTTACCTGACCTTCTTTCTACTGACCATGTAATTCCTTTTTTTGTTGTATTTCAAGAGGAAGATCCCTGCTCAACCAAGCTGGCTTTTTGCCTCATCTGTTAGATTTTTGGCATTTTGGAATTGCCTGGTAGGTCCTGTGCTTTTATTAGGTGGTACTTGAAAAATGACCAACACTGATAGACCCCAATACTTTCAAGAGCTTTTTCCCAGGGAATCTGGGAAGGACTGTGTATGGCTTGCATAAAAAGATGTGGTTCTTTTTTTATTATTTACTAATGAAATGCTATGTGCTATTGTAACAAAAAAATTTCCTTTTCCACTGCCTAACTTTATGCGGATTTTCATTTTCCTGATTTGTGGCAGAAAACTAAACAAATGCCATACCTGGGGTTTTACCAGTAGGATAACACCACATTTTGGCTAGCCTGTCTTTAGTTTCTTTAGTCTTCTATATATTTTTTTCAGTTGTTTGTCATTGATTCTTAATAATGTAATTATTAATAGCCTAGTACATTAGTTTTTGTCTAGAATACCCTGAATGAAACAACAGGCAAAACAAATAAGTAAATTGTGATCAAACCTTCAGTTTTATCTTCTTTTGACATCTGCCTTCTATGGATCAATGATTTGCATATAAATACATTTAAACTACTGCTCTTTGATTTTCTGTCATCTATTCCAAACCACTGTTGGCGTGAACACTTGTGACCATACCAAACAATACCAAAAATCAAAATCACTTTTAAAAAAGTTTGATTTTAACATTCCAAAACCAAAAATAAACAAATGAGAGAATCACTGTGTTATTAAATAAAAACATCATACAGTTAGAGTGATTTGATATGTGGCTTTGCT
Organism: Pampusana beccarii; assembly: GCA_013399365.1. Lineage (NCBI taxonomy): Eukaryota > Metazoa > Chordata > Aves > Columbiformes > Columbidae > Pampusana > Pampusana beccarii. The sequence continues at coordinate 153,108 of VWYH01004914.1, read as the reverse complement.
TTAGCAAAACAAGAAAAAGTGTATAGTAAAGATACAAGACTGAAGGATTTTGCATTTTATCTAGATCCTGTTCAACTTCATCTTTTCAAGAAAGAATATTTTTTCAAAATAGAAGGGAGTTTTTGTCATTTGGTGACTCTCTTTTTCCCTGCAGCAGCTCAGCAGCCTTTTGCTTTTCTGTTCTTGAGTCTCTTGCTTTTGTCCTTTTTTTTTTTTCTTTTTTTTTCTTTGCTGTAGAGCATCTCCACTGCTTCTGTAGTGTTTGCTCAGCTTCCGAAGACCCTGTATGCAAAGTACTACTGTTGTACAGGACAGGCCACTGGGAAGAAATGCACATAGTGAGAGCAGCTTACCTGGTAAGTTGGGAAGCAGTAGTACCCTGATTTCAAAAAGGGGTACACAGGCACAGAGATGGCAATTGGAACCATACATGAAGTCTAAAGCACTCCCAAATACTAGATGGACAACTATAAGCACTAGCTTGACTGTTTTGGCCCTTTATCTTTCCTCCCACCTTCTAAGAAAATGATCTAAAAAAATCACAATAATATAGACACAGTCTCTGTCAAGTTTCAGTTACACCAGGATATTTGGAAAATTCTGTGACAAATGTCTTTGTGGCTAAGGGCCTACAAAAAGGCTTTCAGATTAGATACAGCAGGTCCTAAACAGATCAAACGATCTTAATATGTGTTTTATAAATGTTTATGCTGACAAAAAAATCTGTTAATGAAAGGATAGAGGGCAAATTCACCTGTATTCAATGTTCATCTCATGGGAGATAAGATTTCATAAGAGAACCTTGTTTACAGTGCTGGAGTGCGTAACTTGGAGCCTTTTCAAAAGAAATTGTCTTGGAAGAGCTTTTTTCTTTTCACTAGTTTCCTGACCAAAACTTGCAGGCTGTCAGATATAAACACATATTTCAGTGGGAACTGTTTATAATAGCTTCATTCTAATGTAAATTTATACCATTTTTTCATTGGCGTAACTGCTGGGTCCAGATGAGCGTCAGTGGAAGTGAGATCACAATTAATCCCTGAGTAGTTGTAATAGGAAGAAAAAAATGGTCACGATACAGTCATACAATACTCAGTGTATATATTTAATCAGGTATTTATATGATACTGTGCCTATATATGTCGTATATACATTTTGCATAGAGAGATTGTATAACTATACAGGTGAAACACCGATATGCACATTTTCTGGTGCAGAAGCTCACTTTTATAACAGTTACTAACTTAAAATAAATTTGACTCAAGGCTAAGATTAACAGGGTGTGGGAGGAGTGTGCTAAGGAGGACTCTTCCCCCTTCTCACTGCTCAGCACACGCTCCTGGCCTGTGATCAGGGTCCACAGCCACACGGCCCCCTCTGCACTTTGCAGAATTACATTATTCCACAAGATTTATGCACCCAGAGCTCTCACTGATGCCTGGTTGCCTTTCTCTCAGAGGGGTGGCTGCCACTGCTGGGCCCCGACTTGTAAAGAATTAACCCATTTTTCTGCCCTGGAGCCAAATCCGTTCCTGCTAGGCTGAGGGAGCTTGCCATGGCTGCTTTTTAAACATCCCTGCTATTTTAGTCTGGATGTATTAGTTGATATTACTCCAAATTCAATCTGATTTCCCATCCATTTTCCTCCATTGGTCCCTGTAGGTTGTTTCGCTGCTCTCACTGCACTTCAATCAGCTCCATGCTGAATCAATGCTCTGTTTACCTTTTAGTCCAGATTGTTAACAGCATGACCCCAGCGCATCGAGTTCAGTGGCTTTTATTATGTTTAAATTGGTCCTTTAATAGGGCTGCTCATTCCCCTCAAAGCCTGGAAGATTGACTTAATTTTTTTTCTTTGTACCCAAAGCAGAAAAATAAGGAACACCCAGTACCTCTGGCAGTTATGTTTCAAGTCAGTACAGGTTTGCTTTTATTTCTGGGATTTCCACTGGGTTTTCCAGTCATAATCCCTTGCTCAAGCAACAGTTTTTTCTTTTTTTTTTTTTTTTTTTTTCAGCAAAGGAAAACAAACTGCCTTTTCCCTCCCTAAGTCTTTTGTACCACTTGTAGCACAGTTCTTTGCAGATTGGCTAAATGTGAATGTTGGAGGACCTGGATTGCTTGCAGTTACTGGAATGAAGCTGCTAATCTCTTCCTGCATCTGATTTATATGTAAATAGAAAGGAGGTGCCTTGTAGGGAGTCCAAATAGGAATCCCTTCTGTTATAGGAAGCCACAGCTATGAGTCACTCTGAATGAAAAGCTTAGTGAAAACATCAACATCCCTAAAATATCTGGAGGAAAAAAAAAAAATCCGTGCAAAGGAAAATTAACCTGCTGATTCTAAATCTATATTTCAAGGCTGTTTTTTTTCTCTGAATGTTCATTCTCTTTGCTTGAGGTAATAACAGTGCTTTACTACAGAAAGTGATTTTAAATTGTACACAGAGCCAACCCTTTGAAGCTTAATGGCAATGAAGGGATGAGTGAAGCTTTCATGTGTTGCACCCTCAGAGGATCACTGGCATGGACAAACACTGCAGAATAAAAGTGATAAGCAAAACATGGGCATTACAGTGATACTGTGAAGTTTATGGCTCTATTGAGATTCCTAGCTCTTACACATTATCTACAATCCCCATTGGAGTCCTTTAAAAGTGGAAAAAAGGAAAAGGCCACAGAGAATTCCCAGTGCCTTTTAACTATTTATACTTCTGAGCTCTCCTCACAGAAAATTCTATTTAGACTCAAACTACTGTCCTTTTCTTGGGTTCCTCACGCCTGCTTGGTAACATATTGTCTCTGTCTTCTCCCCCCCACACCTTTTGATGCTGTTACCAGAAGGGCCTGGCCATCCTGGTGTTCCTCTCCAGGCACAGCAGTGCTGGGCACCCTTCCCTCTGGGCCACCAGAAGGATGCAGCAGCTTGCTCTGGGTATAAGCATGGCCAAAAGCAGAGCTCACTGTGTCCTTTTTTTCTCTCTTCTGCCCTTTTTTTGTGTCAGAAGGTTATTGTATCTCATCTGTTTGCGGCTGGCTCGCTGGCGGTGCTGAGCAGTGGCTGGCTTTTGGGTGTCCAGCCTGCCGAGCTGCCTCTGGGAGCCCGGCTCAGCTAGCAAAGCTTTGTAGGGCACCTGGAGGCCTCAGGTCTTTGTGGAGGATCCCCACTATGCATGGTGAGGAGGGAAATAAATGGAAATAGATGCTGCAAGGCCAAGGAATTCCGATATCTGCTTTCCTCATTGAAGCTGGAGGAACTTCCAACTGCGGCACAGAGAGCCAGCTGCTGAGCTGGGTCTTTCCACCCACTGTCCAGATGAATATAAAACTACCAGCTTTTGTTTCACACAATATGTAATCAGGAAAAGCCTCAATGTATTTGTAGTTAATAAGAACACATAGATGTGGCTCCTATTAATGTATAAATCTGTAAGTTGAAGTCTTCTGGTTCTCTTCAGGGGATTCTGTATGTTATGCAGGAGGGACTGTGACACCTTTCCAATCATTCAGCTCATGCCACCTGAGTTCCATAAATTAGTGTAAGTAATCATCACTTAGCAGCACTATCAAAAACGAACAAAATCCCAAGATATCTAGTATTTATTTTTTCAGTTTCATTAATAGGTAATTGATTTGATTATCTATTTGGTGTGTAATCTCTTCGCCTTCACATAATCTGAAGCAGTATCACTCTAGCTGATGCAGAACAGAAAATAAGGGACCAAATTAAAAAACTGTAAATCTAATCTAAGTTTTCTGTGTATCACTGCCACTGTAATTTTATTCGATCTTGGTACACCTACTATTTAAACATCCTTCTTAATTTGGTTATCAGCAAAATAAAGTATGGAGTTATTTACCTGAATTTGTGTGCATTACATGTTTGTTTTGGCAACATTTCACATAATATATCTCTTCATAAACATTAATAACTCTTGTCTGGTATTTTAATGAACAAAGGCTAAATAAATCTAGCAGTTCTTATCTACTTTCTATTTGAATCACCGCTGTAAGAGGAGGAAAACTCAAAAATTTACTTTAATCTCAAGTGGCCAGCAAGCAAACCTGAAGGTGCGGAATCCTGCCTCATGGTGACAATTAACACACCCTTGCAAAACTCGGAGGTGTGGTTTGAAAGCCTTGCATCCTTGTTGGAAACCTCCCTCTTTGCGCTCCTCGTCCTTGCATAGCAGTATTGTTAGTCTCATCTCTGTTTATTTTTCAGAGGCCCTCTAAAATATTTATGACTTCTAATAGTTCCAAGTTGTTCAAAGAAGCCATGGAATGAAGTTTAGGTCGTTGGAGAAGCCATCGGCTTAGGCTGAAGTCAGTGAAATTGCGTCAGGAACCAAAGAAGTTTGTGGCATTTGACATTTTTGATCTAATATTAACCTCTTGGTTAGTATGATGCTAATGCTTGCTAAGAGTTGAAATATTTTTTTCTCTTAGGTTTTCTTCTGTGAAATTAGAGATTGATTTAGGGTCTCACCTAACAACAGTTTGCTAAGTCCTCTAGGTACTAGATGTGGATATTTGGACCATGTTCAGACTGTCTATTCCTAAAGTAATTTTTTTTAAAGATCATCATTTCTGTTTTTGTTTGGTACTCTGCAGTAGATGGTGTGAAGTGACCTTTTGTCATTCGTTCTGTGGCTGATGTAGCTCTCACCCAAACAGAATGAAGATGTAGCTGGTCACTTATGGGTCTAACGCTCCAGGTTTTCAGAGCGTGAGCCCCTCAGTGTCACAGCCCAGATCATCCAAGCAGAAATGCTTTATCAGAACAAAGAAGTCTCAGCTGTGTTCTGATTGTCTTATCCATTTTCCTGCAGTGGCAATTGGTCTCACAAGACAGAAATTTTTAATTAGATCTAATATCTTTCAGGCTGTATCAAATCAACTCAGTCATAAATAAAGCAGTGTGTGTACTAAATGCATTTTTTTTTTCTCACGCTGTATGATAGGGTGTCTGGGAAGTACATAACATTGGATCCAAATCCAAGTGAGATGGTTGATCGTTTGCCCTTCTTGAAAGCCTGTCTCTTTTTAATAGCAGAAAGACAATACGCACTAATGGCTTCAGAAAAAAAAGTATCAAAGAACATGCACTAGCTGCAGGAACAAGAGCACTAACAGCTTGTTGTAATGTGCCATCCTGGTACTGCAGTAGAACTTGTAAGAACTGCAGCTAAAGCTGTGAGACATCCTTTCATCCAGGTATTTTAACAGGATGGGAATAAAAATGTTAACATTCTATGCTTCTCCAAAATCTTTGTTTTTCCTTGCCATTGTAGAAAGGGTTTTGTCTCTCAGAATGTAAGAAACTTCCAGAAAAGGAAATTGGGTTTTAAATGGCTGAAAAGCCAAGGAAGCTCCTCTTTCATAACCAACCCAAGGGAAAAAGACACTAGAAAAGGGTTTTTAGAATTGCAATATCAAATATTTATTCTGTTCACTTTCACACTGGAAACAGCACTTGTGTACATTCTTCAAAGGGATGAAAATAATATCCATAGCCCCATGGTTCCAAAGCCTCTTCAGTTACTTTGTAAATTACCAGGCAGCTTTTATACACACTTGGTGAAATCATTAGAATAGGTGTGAAAAAATAATGGAAAAAATAATCAGTAGTATTTTTAGAGTATATTCCGTCTTTCTAATTCCTATCTACTTCAAACAGAATCATACTGACCGAATAATCAAATTACCTTTTTCTTTCTTTTTCCTTTGTATTTCAGGAAATAAATCCTTCAGCTAGTGTCCCTCCAAGAAAATATTTTAAAAAATCAATTTATATAGTTGCTGAAGTTGTAATTATTTCCACTAATCTTCAATTTTCATTAATATTTGCAGTGCCACAAAGGTGGATTTCTTTCTTCCCTTGTATCAAGTCAGGAGAGTTTACTGATTCTCAAACCAAAGCCTTCCAACACAGCTCCAAAATTCTCCCTTTTTTTCTCGTCTATCTGCTATCTAGAAAAGCAATAGTAAATGTAGTAGTTTAAGCCTCTCTCCTTGAGAGACTGAGGAGAATTCTGTTGAGCCTGCTGAGCTTGATTCAAAACTAACGTGTAGGTGAAATCTGTGTTAGGACAAAAAGAGCTAGGAGCCTCCTCCTGGAGAGAAGCCTTCCTACACCCTCGCTGCCAGCCCAGATGCATGAATGGCCTTTCCAAGTGCTCTGGCTGGATTCCTCTTGGTGCTCCAGGCTGGGTGACACAGTTCGCAATGCCTCTGCTCTGCTGCTCCAGCTTTTTCCACTGCATGCACCTCAGCCTGACCACAAACGCAGCACAACTATTCCAACAGGCATAAAGACAAAGGAGAAGCAATGGTCCAGCAAATGCCACACGGAAGCAGCTGTAACAACATCAGTGTGGTGTCCCAGGAGGGAAGGACAATTTATTTTTTTTTTACCAGAAGAGGTGAGTCATACGCTTTTTGCTTTGGAGTGCTTGTTTGAGAAAAGTACCCATGGATTCTGCTGCTGAATTTACTTCCTTCCTACTTCATATTAAAAAGCAATGGTAAAATACTCCCTAAACTCTTTATGGTTTTAAATAATGGGGTACTTCGCCCTTATTAGAGTAGACTAAATAAGCCATTTCAACTGTTAGTTCCTCTTAACGTATTACTTCCCAGATGGGAAACTCTCTGTTCAGTCCGTAGCTTTGAAACCTTTCTTCTGGTAGAGAGATGCTATCTGTACGTGCTGACTTTCAGCTTTCTTAGCAGCAGTGGCTCGCACATATATTTGAAAAGGAGACTTCTTCAGAAAATTCCACTGAGAAGGTGGTGACAGCAGCTCGTTCCTTCCACGTGACTGCAGAGCCCATGCAAAATGCACAGCTGCTGCACCTCTGCTGCTGCTGCCCTCTGTGTGCCACACCAGACTCTTGGGATTTCTCTTGATCAAATTCTTGGGAAGTTCATTTCAGGCTCTTTGCCATCAATGACTTAAAATGCAAAGGAGCCAGCAGAAATAGTATCATGCAAAGAATTTGGAGCAGAGAAAAGAGAAGTTTCTCAGCTGAAGTATGGTTGTTAGCTGCTGGATTTCACAATGAACTTCCAGAAGGAGTAAATGTTTGCTAGAATACACTTAGGGGAGTCAGTGATCCATATTCAATAGTGTGATTCTGAGTTCTGTTAGGTGAGAAAACCAAACAGTGTGGTTAACATTACTGTGGACTGAAATAAAAAGCATAAACTTTACCAAGAGCCTTAATGCACTGAGTGCTGATCACACATTACATTTTAATATTTTGGCTTATTGGCATTTTAAGCATTGGTTGTTGTAAAATTACAATTTTGTCTCAAAACAAAGTAAAAAGGCTATTATACATGGCTGCTTGCTCTCTACCAGCTCTTCTTGAGTGTCTGCCAAGTAAGGAAGAAGCAATGTTGCATTTCATTTGTAGTATTAAATAAATTTAATAAGTTAAGATAATGTATGAGAATTTTCTGACTATGGAACAAGTATATCAGTGTTATTTAGTCCAGTAATGAGCAAGGGAAGAATAAACTGCATCTCATGACTTGCATGTGCACCTGTGTCTACAGTTCCTTTGTTGTAATTTTAAGAAATATATCGACGGAATTCCTTCCTCCTTTAAAATTAGTGATGTCTGCCACACACTTATTTTCAAAGCACAGTGTTACTCGAGAGTAACGTCTTTGCTTTTACTAAATGCACATGCACATGTTTATACCACGACCGGTATAATTCACAGGGGTTGGAGGCTTCCTTGGTAAGACCAATGCACGTGGACACTGCTCTTCACTTCACTCACACACTTGCAAACGCTCCCATGACAGTAGATGGGAACATGATTATTTCTTTTCTCCTAAAGAGCTCAGAATTACTAGTTTTTCATTCTCTTTAGTTATACACAAAAATAGATATATCAAAGACTACAAGTGGTGTTATAAGAAACAGCAGCATCTGTCTGCACCCAAGCACAGAGTGCTACATGCTTCACTCCTTCAAACCTGCCACAGCAGGACAGGAAAAGCAAATAAACCAAAAAATCTTAAGTCTGTAGCATCAGCGGAAGTCTAATAAATATTTTTCTATTTAATCCCAGGAAGTTTCCTGCATGGCTTTGGTTTACTTGTACTCTTAATAATGCTGAAATACTTCTCCCAAGTATTGGGAGTTCTGGCTGGCTGATTAGGTGAGAGTGATCCTGGCGCAGGCGAGATGCAGGCGAGATGCAGCCGAGATCAGCAGAGCAGGAGGGTTTGGAGAAGCCTCTCTAGGCCCCTGGCCTTAGGTGTTTTCCAGGATGCTACAGGGACAACTCAGGGCCAATAGCACAGCTGTGTTTTGCTTCAACTGCCTTTATCAGCATGGGTGAAACTATGGCACTTGTTTAGTGCTAGCAGTAACTACAGGAAGATGCTGTTCCAGTTGCAATTCTGATTTCTCTGGTGTCCACTACAAATTGTAAGCAGTCCTTAAGGGCTGCGAATTGCCATGTGAAGGAAAAAAAAAAGGAAGGTAACTTTGCTGTCCGAGCTTCATGCCAGTCTGAGTTTTGAAGTTCGTTAGCTGCCAAAGTGAGTTGCAAGTAAACGAAAGTTCTCTTTGTGCTGCATTTTCTTTCGATGTTACTTTAACCACAGAAAGCCTATCCAGTTTTATTAGAGACCTGGAAAAGAAATGAAAAATTAAAAGGACTATCTTGTTTTTTGTAACAAAAATCATTCAAGCTCACTTGAGCCAGTTGATTTGCTGTAGCCTGTGCTCTTCAGGGATTGGCACTGTATGAAGCAAACAGATGGAGAAGATCAGAGATTTTCCAGTTTCCTTCTCAGAATTGAGGAAACATGGAAAAAATTAGAGCCAGACTGCAGATGGTGGAGAGCCTCATGTGTTGGTTTCATGTGTGTTTGCATATACTACACTACCTGTATCAAGCACAAGTCAGTGGCTGAGGGAATGCTATTGCATATCTTGAATTGTCCATCTTTAAACTGGCTTTCTGAAAAAATATACCAGAAAGAGAGGCAGAACATATAGCAGATGCCCTTTAATAGTGTATTTTTTTTTCATACATTTTTAATATTTGCTCGTTTGTTTTGCAAACAGGAGTAGCATATGAGAACATGTATTTTCTTAAGCACTTAAGTACTGTTTTAAGGATACAAAATTTCTATTATTAGTAAAGGCGTATCAAGTCAGCCAAATTGTGGATTATAAACACATGTGTACACTAAATTAAGAGAATCCTTCAGATCTGGCAAATATGGTCTCTATCATTTGCTGTTTTGTCCTCCTTTCACATCAATACTTCTTTCCTCTTATACAGGAAACAGGAACTCAAGTGGGCTACGCCCCTGTGTTTTCAGCGTACACTGGTGACTGGAACAGCTCCCCATGAGCTGGTGGCATTGACGTGCCCACACTGCCATGCACGGCGCTGACACAGCTGGACACACGCCATCCCTCCATTGCCCCACACTCACTGTTCAGCGCCAGTGTTCACAATCCCCTTTATAAACTGGAAACATGTTTTATAAGACTTTTATTTCCTCACTTCTACCTCTCTGCCCCAGTAATCCAAGAAACTACTTCCACCTGCTTGTTCCACCTACTCGTTCCTGCAGGCAGGTGACAGCCAGCCCAGAGCAGTCTTGCCTGTAAGAACCGTGGATTGCACTTGGAATTCTGTCACAGCTACGTAAGTGAAGAGGAAAGAGAGACAAGGATAAAGCAAAGCTGTGTCAGGGGACATTTTATCAGCTGATAAAGGATGAGCTATCTGATGACTAGTTTATAGACTGCCTAAACTGTCTGAGATTACTCTTCCTCAGTTTCAGAAAAGGGCTGGGTTTGAAGTACTTGCACAGTGCAGCTCTCCAAAGTGAATCGGATTGAGGCCTTGGGCTTGGATCCCAGGCTGGAACATTTTAAGGAGGCGATGCTGGTGGACTTTTAAAAACCCAACTCTCAGACAGCCTTCAACAACATGACAAAGTTTCTGTTCCGCATTTTTCACATTTAGATTGTAGCTGCTGTTAGAAAGAGCCAGTTTTGAAGAACCATTTGATTCTCACACATAGGACTTCATCAGTCATACCCCTCGCTCTCACAGCCTGCCTTCTAAAGACTCTAATCTTGCCTTCCCAAATGTGTCTCCCATGGGTCTCTCACATACCCACACAGACCACTCGCAAAGGGAGGACAAAAGCACATCCAAGAATACGCAATGCCAAAGGTCAGTGCTTTTCCAGGCCTTGACTCAGAAAATTGTCATTTATAGATTTTTCAGATTCTGCAGCCTCCCGTTTGAACTCTCTGAAGGAAACTGCAAAGAGAGAAGATTTGGCAATAATAACTGATTGGTGGGTTGCCATATGGACTTCCCACCTGCTCGCTCACCAGCCTTCTCAGATGTCATAGGACCTGTTACCAAGGGTAAAACAACTGCTACAGCAGGGCTGCTAACGTTGCTCTTTTTAGTGGCAGTTAGAAAACCCTGCCTGGGCACTTGCTTGTCAAAAACTCCCTCCTGCTGGGACACCGGGCAGATCCTGGTCATGGGAGTGGGGCTGGGTGTTGTGGGACAGGTGTAAACGCTAACACGCTTGTGTTTGACCCAGCCTGTGAGTCAACCTGCTGTTTTATCTGTATGAAATGCTTCTGGTCGACATAGCTTTTATTTTTATGGCTTTTTGTAATGAACTACAACTTACTAAGTGCTGTTTTCAGTTATATATCCATAACATATGCTTTAGCTGAAGCAAAGAAAGTAGCATTTTTAATTGAGAAGAGTTTCCAAAATAGTTACACTTCAGTCACACAGGCCATGCTCTCTTCTTTACTTGAACAGCAGCTGGTGTTAATTAAAATGAAAGAACACTGTGATCCCTGTGGTCTGAGAACTGTGTGTGGCTCAGAGGCCTCCTGGTTTCTGAGAGAGTGTCTCCTGCACACAGAGGCTGCCAGGTCCTCTGGGGTACAGGATGACACAGGTGTGTGACCAAGTACCCTGCAAAACTGTTCTGTCTTTTCTTCAAATAAAGTGTTTACTGAAGAGTTGCTATGGTCGTGATGTTCCAAGGGTGCCAGAAACAGAGAGGTATCTTTTAGTAGAATAAATCTTAGGTGTTATATAAAAGCACTTAGTCAACAATTTACTTATTAAAGATATTCTCTCTTCCCACAAACTCTACCCTATTTAGAACAAAAACATTTTAGAAAAAGTTTATCCTAAAAACAGTAGACAGCCCGCCTACCTCCTCATCTTCACTTGCCTTTCCCAGATCCAGGGGACTGAATTCCCTCCACACAGCTTGTCTGGGTCAGTCTCTCTGTTTAGGGTCCATCTCTGAAGTCCATCTTCCATTCCAAGAGCTTCTAAAACTCTTTTAATCTTCCCTTGAGCTCCAGTTCCCAGGCTGTGTAAACAAAATGACTGGTATATTGGAGTTTGGGCTTTTAAACCTAACAGTTGGCTCCTATTGCCATTGGAGTCTATATCTATGGAGATTTTCAGCCATTTTGTTTTCTATATAGTTGCTATGTAATCCAGTCTACAAGGAAATAAAGTAAATATTCCCAGATTTCCTCATTGACTTGGATCCCTTCATTCACCTTAGAAATAAGACAGTATAAAATAGCTTGGAAATATTATTATTATCTATCAATATTCATACAGATGACTAATACTGAGTGATTCTGGCACTAATTGTAATGTTATAGAGTATGACTTCCACGTCTCCTATAAACACTAGAAGGCTCTGTTATAAGTAAATTTGAGTCAATCAAATTTTGGGTTTGAAATTAATCAAATAATATTTATTTGAGCAAGCGATAAGCAGGCAAAACAGCGCTGAGTGGCCGGGGGAAATCTCAGTTCCGCCTACGGCACACACTGTTCAGATAGTTACACAAATATATATGCTATATTGTTCCGTACACGCGATCACACGAAAAGGAGCCCTGATAAGTCAGTCAGTGATTGGTTGGTTGTTGCTGTTCACGCGCGATCCACGAGTATTGGGCAGCTTTCGGATTGGTGGACTCCTGTAGAGATGTTTAGTGGTATTTCCCCGAAGTGAAGCAACGGTACTTTCCAGAATTGTTTTTCTCTTCTTTCTTCTTTGAAATGATGTCCGGAAGCAACTCTTTCTTTTTTTTTTTTTTCTTCTGGGCCCGGTTTCTGCTGCAAGCCTTAGCTTAAGTACTTCTACATACAATTGTGCATGCAATATGGAGTATAAAGCATGATTACAACAAAGCAAGATAATTAATTCTGGTTTGATCAACAAGTACAGACTGTGGTCTATCACAGCTCTGGATTTATAATGCAAGAATCCAAAATGATCCTGAAAACATTCTAACAAGGTTAAAACAAAATTAAAAAGTTAATGGCAGTTTCCATGGAAGAAAATATTTTCCCTATTGCTACATCAATAGTGTGTAAGTCTGACACTTGACTCCACGGTCAACAGCACTCTCTGTGTTGGCAGATGGATCAAACGTTTTAGCCAAATAAGCTAAAATGTCACCTGAGCACGCTGTATACCTTCTCGTTTACAGACAGTGTCGATAGAGAACAGCACAATTCATGTAGCCTTGAATTCTGGCAGGTGCATGCCAAAACCTCAAAAGTAAATATATGCAACACATCTGTTGTAGTAAGGCTCTCCAGTCCAGTTGAAACGCAGATTAACTGGGGGCTGCATTTATCACGTTTTCTTACCCTCTTTCAAAACCCTATCCTAAATTTTATTGTAAGGTCAAGAACATCAAACTTGCAAGCAGAAATGAGAGTGTGAATGGGAAGCGAGCAAGCTAAGGATAAGCAATTTGCAATCAGTTTACAGGCAGTAATTAGAGTTTTTGACTAAATGTTTTTTCAAATACAGAACAAACGTCTATTTCCTGAACCTTTAGGCTACATTAGCTGGGAGTGGAGGGTACCAGGCAAAGAAATATCTTGGGAAGGTTGCGTAAGACTTTGAAAGAATGAGTTACTTTGGCTGGAGTGTCTCTATCACACTGTCAGTACAGGAGTAAGTGGCAAATCCTTTTGCACAGGGGGAAGTAGTGTCTGAGATTTGAATCTGCCTTATTACATATGTAGTCTCTAGTTCAAACTGGTATAATCTCTCACAGGTGAATTATCTGCATGCTTATGAGGGTTATCAAAGGCACAGAACTACTACTACTGGTCAGTAGAGGAGGGGAGATCAGAATTTACAATTCCTTATTCTAAATTGCTACCGTTTATATCTTGGGAAGATCTGGAAGAGGGGACCAGGTGCAATCTCTGGTGAAAAGGATTTTTTTTTTTATAACAATGCCCTCAGATGACCAGCGACTGGGAAATTTCACCTGTGACTGTCACCACAAAGCCAATGGCAAGCAAGCTTAGGGTTTTGTTCAAGGGAATAAAAAGGAGATTGACTTTGATCAGATCATCTTGGCTTTTTCCCCAGGCCACAGTGCTACAGCAGCTCACAGATTTTCTTCCTACTGTGCTCTGAGAGCAGCAATAAAAGTACGGAGTAAAGATGGACAGAATTCATTCTCTGTAACAGCCACAAGTCAAAAAGACAGTCAGCTGAGTCTCACTAACGAGTTGTTGCACTTACTTTGACTGGTGTAACCTTCCTGAAAAAGGCACAATGTTCTTATCAGATCTTCCACTGTGAATTAATATTCATCAGTGACCTGGAGAGGACAGCTTCTTTAATGAACATGTTTGCATTCACATGAAACAACCTTGTCTATGAAATTTCATGTTCCTAGAGTGAAAATGAAGAATATGGCATGGTGAAGTTTGCCAAGCACCGTTTCAATTGCTTTCTTGTCTATTTTGGTTAAATTTTATTTTTGTAGACACAGCTACATCGATGATGTTCTCTGAATCCTATACTTCTCCTGAGTCCTTTGCTCTGTGAACAGGTATGATGATTTGGGATCTGAAAAGAGCTAAAAGAACACATTTATTTTTCTTCTCATGTCATTACCAATGGAGAGAGTCTCATTTAAAATGCTAAACTTGGAATCTCAAAATCTGTGGTTTTGATGTTCTTTGATACTTCTGGTTAGACCTGTGTGACCATTTTGTTTATGAGTCTACAAATGCTATAACATTAGCCATCAGCCTCTTCTTCCTTCTCTACAGCATGAGATCAATATGTTCTCAGTTATAGGGCACTGAGGGTTTACTGTCTTAGGCATATTTAACAAACATGGTGAAGGATATGAATGCATTAGCTTTGACTTTGTGCCATCGGCAGAAATGAGGCAAAGAGTTATGGATGCCTCTGCCCTGAAAGTGTTCAGGGCTACATCCGATGAAGCTTTGAGCAACCTGGTCTGGTGGAAGGTGCCCATCCCCATGGCAGGGATGTTGGAACTAGGTGATCTTTTAGGTCCATTCCAACACAAACCATTCTATGATTCCATGAAAGGGACACTGGGCTTCCCTTGCACCCTGCCAGAGGGAGCCGTGCAGCAGCGGGGTGCTACTGGCAGGGAAGGACCCATCCCCGGGGGACATGGCAGGGATGCAGCCAGCACCATGCCATCCATAGCCCTGAGCTCCTCCTGCAGATCGTTCTGGTGATGAGCATCAGGACAAGTGACATGATGGAGGCCTGGCAGACGAAGCCTCCTGGCGGAAGCACCATCAGCATCAACTGATGGCTGCAGCCTGAGGACGTTGCAGCCTGGGAGTGAGCAGCTGCCCAGATCTTGTGTAGTGGGGGAGCTTCTCCTTGTGCCACTGCTGCTGTGGCATTGATGGGCACTGTCATTCTTCAGTGAGGGACTTCAGGGAGAGAAAATGTGCAGAGAATCGTTATAAAAGCCCACTGAACGGGGCAAAGATTTAACCTAGCGTAAAGCTGAGCAGTTGAATTGTTTGCAGCTAAAATGTAACTGATATGCAGCTGCAAGTTTCCCGTGCAAAGCCAAATAATGTCTAGTTAAGAAATCCTGGAGCTGTGGTGTGTGGCAGGCTACATACTCCGTGAGTTATGACAATTACAAAAAAGATTTGCAATTCTTTTGGAGTGGAGCGAGAATCTAATGTCAGCATTTTGACTTGCAAATATTCTAAAATATCTCCTACTGTAGGAGGACTAAATCTTATCTTTCCAGGCATATAATGATTCGTACAAATTAAAGGAGTACAGGACACTGCTGATATCTGGGTCCAATAAAAATAAGTGAAAAAAGCAAATAAACATGCAAATGAAAAAAGATCTGATATGACATGGTGTAAAGTTTAATCCAAATAAGGCTAAGCGTGGGTCCTTCATCGTGCTTCATCGACATTAAAAAATGTAGTTAAGCCAGTAAATGTACAACAGCTGGCAAATATTATGTGCCAAGTCCTATTTTAGATTAGTAAGAGAAAAATGAGGCCTATTAAACTGTTGCTGTGATTCCCAGGACAGCCAGTTGGAGATTTTAGAACATCTTTCTGATGTTGCTAAATTACTACACTTCATTAGGGAACCTGTAGCTTTGAAAATGAAAGAATAAACAGCAGTTGTTGGATTGATGGAAACAAAGCAAACAGAAACCTGAGAAAGGCAAATAGCACATCCCACTCCCAGTTTACGTAAAATGACTGAGAAGCGGGCATGAAAGCAATTCACTATATAGCTCTTGTCATTTCTCACAGACAGGAGCGTGTGACAGTCGGTTCAAGAACCCCTGAGGAGTTTTAATCAAATTTCTCCTTTAAAATACTATTTACAATCTGCCTGCAAATGGCAACCATTTTAGAAAAGCTAATTATAGATTTTCAAAGTTGAAATGGGTAGATTTTTTAAAAAAACAGCCAACTGAAAATACACCTTGCGGAAAAAACAGCAAAAATCTAGTATTTTCTTTTTGTTTGTTTTCTCTTATTCACTAATAAAAATATTTTAAAAAATGTTTAAGTTAGGACTGTACCCTCAGCCACTACCAGCTAAAGGGAAAACGTTTTTTTAAAGACTTATTTAAATTTCTCCTGAGATGAACAGTGTAACTCAGGCTGCAAAATGACTGAAGGCAAGGAGCACAGACCGATAATACAGCAAATTGTGTCTAGCTGTGAAGAAGTTCCCATAAGACTTGTTACCCGGTTTCACTGAAGTAAAGGCACTGCATGGAGAAGCAACAAAGAGTCTGTTGTTTTCTTTTTTTTTTTTTTTTTTTCTGGGCAATAAATGTTGTGCATCCCTCATCTAAGGGGAACCCAGTGGATGAAATCTCTGGTACTCTGAATCCACAGTCTGCAGCCCAGGTCAAGGTTTGTGGTCACTCAGTGGCAGTTTTGCTTGTGATGATGTGGAGAGGTGGTGGCCAAGGGGCTCTCTTGGTCCCTTGCTGGTACTACCTGGGATGCTCATCTGCTCCCCGCCTGGATGCTGGGTCTGACCTTCTTCCTGAAGGGTTCCTCTCCCTCACCTGCCAGGTTTTGGAGGGGTTCATCTTTCTTTAGCTTTATGGTGGTGCTCTGAGATAGCATGATTTCATTTTTCAATGAGTGGTGCCAGGTGAATTTTCCTGGAGCACCATTGACCTTGAAATTCTCCATCTCTCAGCCTGGCAGAGCTGGATTTTACCCACCTCCTTTTGGCACAAGTATGCCTTGGAATTCAAAGCGTGATTGGACAGCAATACGTGATTATAAAGTCTGGGGTTTTTTTTCTTTTCGATCTGAGCGGACAGACTGCATGCATGGTAGTGAATTTGGAACATCTCTCCAAGATTTTTTAGAATGTGCTTGTAGCAAGGGCTATATATCTTCAGGCATAAACAAAAACGTGATATAAACATCTTTACTTGATGTTTTATATTTTTCTTTGTTTGCTTGTGGTTTTGTTTTTTGGTTTTACAAAGCAATAAACTCCTAATTGTAGAAATGTGGACAGGAAATAACAAAATGAGATTCAATCTGGAGAACCGTGGGCAAATACATCAGATGAAAAAATAATTCAAAACATATATATTCAAGAAAAAAAGATAATTGGAAAATAGTAATATAGAGGAGACCTAAGGGTAGCATTATACAGGAAATTACAAAGTCATTTCAGATGCAATGTAGTAATAACATGCATGGAATAATAATGATATTTTATCCATCTGACTGAAGATCTCAAAACAGTCCATGGGCTTCATACATTGTAATCATTTTGCCCATCACTGGGAAACATTAATCTTCAAGGTGGTTTCTTTTATATTTTATACTTCTGCTACCTTTTAAGTACATATGGTTACTTGTAATTGCATTTTGCTGCTCCAGTCTCTGCTGCATGGTGATGGGGGTGATGTTCCGACCCCCCAGGGCTGTTGGAGGGGTGAGGGCACTGGCAGAGTTTCGCTGAGGCCATGTTGATGTGTTTGGAGCAGCTGCTGGTAGAAATCACCTTTCAAGAGACCTGCCAGTAATCCTTTCAAAACTGCCTTAGTTTTGCAGAAAGCATTCAGGGAAATCTTTCTGTAGAAAGTCCCTGTCCTGGGCAGCCCTCTGCCTGCCCACAGCTGGTCAGGGAACCCCAAGGGAGAGGACGTTTTTCTTGGTGGATGTTTTCAAGTAAATATTAGGTTGATTTGGAGAGAAAATGGCTTATGCCAGAACATAATGAGTTTACACTTTACAAACAGAGACTAGCTTTGAGCGATGTTATAACACCTGAGTGAATGAATAGAACTCACTAATTATAAGCTTAACAGAGGATCAACTATTACATGTTTAAAAAAAAAAGTGTAGTCTAATTTGTCATATTTGGGGGTGGCAAACTCTTGTAGGATGTGCTCATACTTAATTCAATAATCATACGACACTCTTTGCCTGTGTGGATATCTAGAGCAACCACTCAAAAAGCAGCACCAGGGTGAACCTGAGGAATGTATTTACTACAGCTGTTCTTTGGTACTTCTTGGAGTTTCATTTAGGGTTAGAAACGTCTTTTAATTGCCTAGGTTTTCTAGTCTCATTCATTTCATCCATAATATTAAAATTATAAGAGACTAGTTTTCTTCTCATCAGCACTCCATGATTTTATTAACTGGCCTTGTTTAGCTTAAATGCACAACAATGTGTTGTAGAGCACACACAGATAAAATACTACTCACCTTACTGTGATTTTTTTTTTCAGAAATCTTGTAAGTAGAGATACTTGCGATGAACAGTACAGTAAACATCTTTCTTGAGGAAACACCCAGGGTTCAACGATAACAGCTGCACGCACACCACTGTAATGTACAGTACAAGCTGTCAAATGGTTTATTCTGGGGAAAATGATTGCTCTGGTTCCGTGATGCTCTGTGCATCTGGAAAAAAATGTGAGAAGGAATATTTTCAAATACAGATATGAGTATCTATCATTCCTCTACCGGTATGTACCTACGCATGTGTCTACATACTAGTTTCCATTTATGTAATGGGGATTTTGCAGGAGGAGGTATTCACCACTGAAGTATTTAAACCCTGTGCCTGCATGTACAGCTTTGGGTTCAGAAGCTGGAGAGAGCCCAGATGCTTCCAGCTTTTGTCAGCTCCTGCTCACTGAATTGTTTTGGCCACTGGTTCCAACTCCTGCAGCCAACATGTTGTCCTTCTTGTTAGTAAGGGAAAACGGGATCATCTTCACACTTTTCTGCGGGGCTGGCTTTGGAAGATACAAAAAGCAGGAAAAAAAAATGTCTTGCATGTTGAAAAATATAGCATATAAGGCTTCTTATGCCCTTATATAAAGAAAGGATACTCTGGAGTGATTGAAATGCACAAAATAACGGGATAGGCTGGATTCTGAAATGCAGATGTCATTGTGGAGAGTCTGGCCTAAAGCTGCTGGCAATGTGAGCACCCACCAGTCACCCCTGCCTGAGATTTGGAGGTTGTGCTGACAGTCTCTCAGTAGCTGGAAAAAAAAATCAGGGCAGGGTGATTAAAATGACTTTGCTTTACTGACACATTGCACATCATGTATCTTCAAAGCTTGCTGAAGTATTACCTGTAATAACATTATGGATCCTGCCCAACCTCCCTGCCCATCTCAGGAGTCCAGGGCATCCTGTCTCATCAATGTCATGCACAATCATAATCTAGTCCCGGGTTAATTACTAAAAGCAACCACTTACACTCTAATGAAAGAAAGCGCGACCTGAATGAAAGTGAGCAAACACTGCGGAGTTCTTTCTAATTACATTAGTCACTGACTAACAAGGCAAAAAAAAAGGCTTGAAAATTATCTATTGGAGAAGCATTATGCATGTCTACATCTTATTGCTAGTAAAGAGAAAAAAGGCTTGTTCACAAATAACTTGTTCAACACTGGGCTGAAAAATAACCAAATAAACTGTTCAGGAGAATGACCTAAATCAATTTATGTATCTCCATTTTATTAAATGCAGGGAAAACAAACATTTCCTGGGAGGTGGCTGTGTGGCTTTAACTGGAACTGAATTTAGGCCAAAAATTAGGGTTGTTTTTCGCAATGAAGGGTTGTTAAGAAGTAATGATCGTGTTGGTCAGGAGTTCCTGTGTGATAAGTATTTCTGCTGGATTTGCATATCCAGACCTATGTACAGTAGCTCATAGATATATCACATCTGAATTCTTCTGATAGCTTGGAGATTTGGAGTCTGTTTAATGTTTTGGTTTGATCCAGTCTGTAATCTCAGTTTTCTGATTGGGGGCTCTATATGGAGAATTTCATGTGAAGACAGAGGGTACTGGCCCTGTGTTTTGATAGTTCTGGAGATAAATGCTTTAAGTCATATTTTCTGGAGTTTCTCTCTCAGTTTGAAGCATTCAATTACTCAAATGTTTATAAAAGGTTTGTTTCTAAAGATATTAAGTGCCCAAACATCTCTTTTCATCTTATTTTCATGTTATTTGAACATTCTTTGTGTGCCGTGGAAGTTCTTTATCAGAAAGAACTAAAATCCATAGGTTTGGTAAGTAAATGCTCTTTCACAGGGGCAACTTATTTCTGTGTGCTTAACTTTCCAGCATACCAAGACATCATTGCAGGCTGTTTCGGAAAATTATTTATAGTAGCCCAACTTTGCTTACTTCCTTTTGACATTAGAGATATTTCTGAGATGATTGTTAAACGAGACAAAATACTAAGAATATTTTTGTCTCACCTTTGTTTTTTCAGCTTGGAGTAAGTAGGAATTTAATGACTTAGTTTAAATTAAAAAAAAAAAAAAAAAATTGGATAGTTTAGCTATGCAATCATGAGTCAGTCTTGCTGTTGTACTTTACCATGGGCACTAGGAAGCAGAGTTCCTTGATCCTGTGCTCCAGCCAGCCATGTGGTACACACATCAGTGGTGTCCAAAATGATCAGATGGCAGAACCGTCTCTGACACAGGCAGGTCCTTCGAAGTGGCCAGCACCCCCAGCCTGGAGCATGGAAGGATGCTCTGTTCTGATGAGCTACAGGAGTGGCACAACAGACACAGTGGTGAACAGAAAGTGACGGGCAGGACTGGTTATGCCCTCTGTGGAACAGCTTCCTTCCAAAAACTGTTGTCTAAAATGTAGCTTAAGTCAATATGCTTTTGTTGTCAGCTATTCGGGTACTATACAGAAGACATGACTCACTCAGCCCATTCCAGAAAGCGGAGGTAAGAACGTAGGACATGCTCTGCTGGACTTGATCAAAGATTTGCCTGGCCCAGTATCCTGCCACTGGCTCGAAGTGGGTGCCAAGGGAAGCATACAAAGGCAAGGCAAAGGTGTGACAGTACTTGCCCAGCATATTTTCCCTGTTTCCAGCTCATCATGACAGCAGGGGTTTCCATAGCTGTGGGCAGCATCTTTCTGCACCACAGTCCTTGGTGGCCTTTTCTTCCAATGATGTGTCCAGTTGCTTTCTAACCCCCTGTAAACTTGTAGCTGCAGTAGCGTTTTCATAGCTCAGGGAGGCATTTCCCCATTAATCCTCTCCATCATTGGTGACTTCAGGGACTTTTATCAAATCTCCACCAATATTCTCTGTTCTCAGGATGAATTGTGCTTATCCACTTTGTCCTTATTCCTGATATGGAAGCTTTGTTCCCTATGGCTGGGATCATATAGGTAGCATTTCTCCACATTTTCTAGATCTCCTATACCTTTTTAAGATTAGGAAATCAGGACTGCGCATACCATTCAAAAGTGGTCACTGAATGGTTTTGCACAGGGGACACATATAGTATGGCAGTCACCTGCGTACATGGGCTCTGTGAAGGGGTAACCACCCTGTGCCACTCACAAAGCAAAATGGCAGGTCCAGCAAGGCGTTTAACCCACCTTCCTCTCTCCATGTCATTGCTCTGTGGGTTATGAGAAGCCACTGTACTGCAGGGTCACCAGTGCAGACCCTGCTGAGTGCTAAGTGCCCCACAATAAAGCAAAAATAAATAAGCATCTGACATATAAGGAAAGAAGTGTCATGAGGGAACACACAGCATATTTGAGAATATTATTTGAAACTTGAGTTTCTGTGGTCAGGTAATTTCTAAATTTTCTAAACCACTCACAAAACCATTCACTTGTAACCCGTGGAGAGTAAGTACTAGAATAAAATGAATTTAGGAAGTGAACATGACAGTGTCATATTTTATGTCTTTATCTTTTCATCTGTGCATTTTTCTGTAGGCCACAAACTACTCAGCAATAAATCATATGTCTTGACCTTAGATGTCTTTTCCTGTAAGTTAACCTCTTTGGACAAATACTGCACTTCGGACCTGCCTACTATTATTATTATTATTTTTTAACCTGTAGTGCAATTTACAGTGTGGTTGTCCACATTTAACACTGCATGTGTTCATGTTAGGAGCTTACTTTTCCCCACAAGGGAGGAAATAGAGGCTTGATGTAAAAGCTTTCAGCTGTGCTTTCCACACAAAACCCGAATGTAGTTAACCACGGCAGAGAATGCAAGGCTGTGTGGATGTTAACATGTTTAAACAACTTTCCCGCATCGCAGGCTGCTACATCCTTCCTGCTATGGTTGCCCCTAAAAACTGGATCAAGCTGGCATGTGTTTCCATCATACCTTCTTCCTGCAGCGCAGACATATTCTTAGCCTATTTTATTCTCCTAATCCTTATGGCCAGCAGCAATTCAGACAAAGTGATTCATATAAACGTCAGATCCTAAGATAAAACGCTGGATCCTATTGAAGATTGTGTCCCTCAGGGCTGTGAAGTTTCCCAAGATTACAAAACAGAGGCACTGTCTTCCCTCTCCAGTTACCCTGTGACTCTGGATGTACTCAGCAAAACTGCCAATCCTTTGTTTTGCTACTCTTCATGTAGGGTAGAAAACTTACAGGAAGTATGTTTAACAGTGGCTATGGGCGGCATTTTGATGGTAGAAAAACTGACATCTTTTTAGGAGCTTGCCTCTTCTCCTATCAAAACTGTAAACAGAAGGAAAATCATGTCAGTGTTAGTAATATATAGCTTTAAATCTACTCAGCTTAAAATGACAAGGTTTCCTAGAAATATCTTTAAATACCTAAGTTAAAGGAGTATTAGCTAGCAATGCAAAGTGAAGTACTCTGAAGTACAGAGAGGTTATAGGAAAGCTCTAACATGGTCTGTAGATGTGTTAGTTGGAAACTAGATTTCAAATTCTCCTGCTCAGCTGCCTAAACTCTGGATGCCTGAACATCACTGAGCACTGACTTTTTTTTTTACTCCAAAGTTCCCCAAGGGTTTTCTGTGCAAATGCAAAACAGCTTGGCTGTCTCATGACTGAGTAATTAGTAATTATGCATAGAGAAATACCTAATGGTACATCTGTGCAGAGTACTCCCAGGGGGGCATCCTTACTGCCAATCCATCTGCTATGCGAGATGAGGGCATGGGGAGAGAAGGCAGGAATGCATTTGTACCTTTCTTCTTGAAACTGCCTTACTGTACTATGGGAAGCGTGGGAGGAAGTAAGAATCTGTGCAACACGGTGTCTGACGAACTGTGAGGACCAGGAATCAGGTCTTCCCTATTTCTTATGCTCCAAATGATTTCACTGGTCAATAGGGTTATGAGTCATCTTACTGACAGCTCAAAGAATCATAGAATAGTTTGAGTTGGAAGGGACCTTTAGAAGTCATCTAGTCCAAACCCCTGATTTCCCTCCTTCTTTATTTCTTTTCCCATGCTCTTCCTGGCTACTGCCCACTGCAGTGCAACAATATTCCTTATTACTCCCATTTCACTTATCAGCTCTCCATGGTCAGGACACAGTTTCTACCTTGCCTTCACATCCTGAACGTTTAAGCAGTGGGATGTCAGGAAACACACAGCTTTCACATCCAGACCCCTGAGAGTGGTCCCCTGATGGTACAAGCAGAGAAGCTTAAGAGATTGAAGAGTCAGTGGAGAAACTGCAGACCAAGTTCCAATAAAACTCTACTGTCCATGGGAAATAGGGTTTCTCAGGGGTTTGTGGCAGAGTCAATGAGTGATTTTTCTTAGGGACTGCAAAAAGTACATCCTACATGTTACCTTACTATTAAATTCAAGTCCTTCCTTAATACTAAGCAAGCAGACGAATTTCCCAATACCAATGCTTTATTTTTTTTTTTTAATATAGGGAGAACATGTATTTTCCCTTGACCTTATCGAGGGCAACAGCTACAGCTGGGCTTTTAAAGCTTGCATGCGAAAAAATAAAAAAGGATCAAATTCCCTATTGGCCTAAAAGTGCATAGAAACTGCATCTGCTTAAGCTATTGGCAAAACTGGCCATTCATGTCTTCCTGAAAAACATTACAAAAAGATAGCACTTTTAAAAGCAATTCTCAGAATGGATAGTGAAAGGGAGTGCTTGAATCATGTTGATTTAGGTAATGTTTGTCACATAGCACTTGCCAGTATGACTTTTTCCATAATGTTAACAGCCTATCTGAAGTGTTTTAGGATAAATGTTTTCCAGACTCGCCCTGTTTCTCACTTCTGCATTTTAATCCATTGAATCATCCTGAATAGTATCAGGATGCATTTTTGCAATTTTCATAATCTTGCCTACTGCTTTAACAACTTATGTGACCGGTACAGTTCTGCCATATGGAATTCAGTGATAGGTGGCAGGACAAGATGACCCATCACAGACTTTTGCTGAGATTAAAAAAACTGAGGATGTGCAAAGAATGCCTGTACACGGCTAGAAATATAAAGTAATAATTTCCCCCTAAAATGCTGCAGTTTTAAAAGAATAGCAGAAAGGCCATCTTCAGATCCTATGTTTACTTTTTAATGAACAACACCCTTCAAAAGAAAATCAGCAAACAAAAACTGATTTTGCCGGTCAAGAAAAATGAGGAGTATGTTGCCATTCACTTGGGCGGTGCGGAGGTCATTAGTGAATCAGTTTTGTTCTCCGTACGCCTCGCTCAGCTGCTCTCCTGGCTGGTGCAGCCTAGCAGAAGCGGAGCTGTATGCTTTGTTTCCTTCCCAAACATCTGCCCTTGAGGATGTTTTTGTTTGTGCCTGCCCCTGTAATGCAGGAGCTGGGGGCTTCTTGCTCCCTCCTCACCCAAGCCCAGGCTGCTGGGGAACAGCCACCCCAGCTTCCTCTCCTGCTCACAGCATCAGGGACCTGATGGCCTCGGTGGTGACATGGACAAACCATGGGGCGGTCCTGGCCGGAGGCACCTTGGGGCTGTGTTTACCTTCCCTCTCTGGGCAGCAAAAGGGGGCACGGCTCAGCCCCTGCCGGGAGCAGGAGCTCGCTCTGACTCAGATGCACAGCGGACGAGGCTGCCGTGCACAGCCCAGTGCTGCAGGGGACAAAGCCGCTGGCCCTGGCACATGTCAGCACAGCAGAGGCGTGCTGGCACTTGTGCAAGCGGCTTCTCTCTCCTAGCGAGGGGTTACACCAGTGGGGTTACATCACTGTGGGCTGCGAAGCAGGGTGTCCCAAGCCTGGAGGGGGTCATAGAGCAAATTCATCCCCCCAGGGCACTGGCACAGCCCGGCCCGGTGTGCCGCCGCCAGGGAGTCAACAGGCATTTTGCAATATCTGCTCTTAGACCCAAACATGGCAACAGATCTTAGATAACAGAGTTCAGCAGCACTGGGCACATGCTGCCTCCTTGTTTAGCCAAGTCTTTCCCTAAACAAACTGGCTTTATGAAAATATTTGGGGAAATTTCTGGTTTTCAATGGAGTCAGCTTTGTTTAAATGCAAGAATGTTATAAAGAGAGCATTGAAGAGCAAAGCAGTGCTGAGCAGAGCTCTGGTGGCCAAGGGGCTCAAGGTTTGTATTGGGGATGCCAAACAGGGAGGGAAACACAGTGGTGCTGCTGTCTCTTTGTGCCCTCACAATTGCAGGCACATCCCTGTGTTTCCTTTCTGTTTGTTTTGCTGCTTCCCCTCTAAACTTTTTGCATCATCCTGGCTGCTTTCCCGAGCCGTGGCTCAGCGGGCCGGGTTGCTCTCTGGAGTCCTCCCATTCCCCTTAATGCGAGGGCATTAAATCGTGTTGCCATGGGAAAGGCTGTTTGTTACCTATTGCACCAGGCTCCGCAGCTGGGGAGGACGGAGAAATGGTATCAGTTAAATCAACACACTGCTTGACAAGTGCATGAACTTTTGTCATCTACATGTTGGAGAAAAAAAAAAAAAAAAAAAAAAAAAAAAAAAAGGCAGATTTTGGCTGCTCTGAATGTGCTTGAACAGGGCAGTGCCCATACTGTAGCTCTGACTAACCTGTTTGGCATGGCTGGGATCCCTGGGCTTCTCCTTGGAGGTAGAGCACAACATTACACCTCTTGAAACAAAAATACCTTTGAGGTACTGAGGAGGGTGACTCCCGAACAGCAAATGGCCAAGCACTTGAGTAAAGTCCCTGTTTACCCTGCAATTCTCTCGTGGTGAGTTGGAAGGGAGCTGAAGCCCGGCAGCTCTCCTGCCCCTGCGGCTCAGCAGGGAGTGCAGGCGGAGGGAGATGGTGGGTGCAGAGGCTCTGATCATACCGAAATTTTACCATGGAAATTGCTTTCGTGTAATTAATAAGAACAGGAAATACTTCTTGTTTTCTCTCAGGAGGGGAACATTAAGTAATGGCTTTATCTTAATTTGTCAGGCTTTGCCCTAGGGACCAAAATTAAATGGCTGGAAGCCAGTGGAGGACTCGAGAAATGAAACATTAACAATCCGATAAATAAAAAAGAATTCATTTTAATTAGTTTTCCAGCTGAAAAATAATGAAGTTCTACATGCCAAAAAGCTGTAATGGAGTAATGGAAAGGCTTGTGCTTATACAATAGGGCTTGATTGCAATCTCAGGGCTCCATTTGTATTCGTTTGTAGCGCGAAACAAAGGAAGGTGTTTGGATTCTCTGTCTTTATATAAAGCCTCTGCTCCAGCACTCTGGGCTGGTCTTCAACCAGGCTTCCCACAGTCCCGCTGCCAAATCTACAAAATTTTCCTGGCTGACATTCAGGAAAGTACTGCTCGGGCTCTAGGATGGAAAGTTAAAAGACTTTGCCTGGATACACTGAAACATATACAAACAGTGCTTGACGTTTTGCATTGATTCATCCTGCACAGGCTGTCCCTGATGTATCCCTGGGGGAGGGAATTGTAAAGCTCCTTAGAATCACCTCCGTCGCTGGTTTTAGATGTTAGAGAAATCATCTTAAACACTTATGGAAATGCTTCCCCTTCGGGGATTAGCAGCATTTAGCTGGACTGTAGCACTCATCAGATCCAGGGTGGTTTTAGCCTGGGATAAACAGCACAGATGCATTAGAAAAAAAAAATAATCCTACAGTCAAAGATACCATTAGTCACTGTGACTAAGAGGCTGTCCTGACTGGTGGAGGAGTGACAGACATTTAGATGCTCAGGGCTCCTGTTGCGTATTGAGGAGGGCTAGCACAGCTTGAGTCACAAGCTGGTATTTGTGTACTGTATCACTATCCAACTAGTAACAGATATAAAATTAAAAAAAAAATCTCTCTGCTCAGTGAAGGGTGGAATGAGAAATGCCTCACTGCCATGGGCAGCCTAACAGGCATGTGCCTTGTTTACAAAATCGCATTGTGTCTGTGAAGGCAATTATCCGCTGGGCAGGCATGCCCTGCCTCTGCCTGGCTATCACCTCTAGGAAGCAGGATTCGGGAGGCTGTTCCTGCTGTGCCAGTGTCCAGCAAGGAGCCGCACAGCAGGCACAGGGGCAGCGTTCCTGCAGCTGCCTGCTGCTGCCAGGCTTGTCCTGGCAGGGGTGGCAGGGACTGTTTCAGCCCCCCGATGCCACCACCTCTGCAGAGGGTGTAATGAACACCGTGTTCGTGGCAGAGGAGCTGGCTGCAGGCACCAGCGTGCACTCCTCCATGCCAGGATGGGCTTGGCTCCTGCCACATGCCTCAGCTTTTCTATTTGCTTCTCCATAAACAGCCTGGACATACAAGGGCAAGAATTTACTCTTTGCTCATCATTGCTTCAATCTACCTTTTGCCCACAGAGAGCAGAACCGTTATGTTTTCCCCACTCGACGAGGACTCATGCTCCCTGCAGTCAAAATGACACTGAGGAGAAAAGCTCAATGCAAAATCAGCAACTGTCCTAAACCAGGAGCCCATGAGAAAGCACAATGTACACTATTGTCCATGCTTGGCATTAGAAAAATGTGAGTTATGCAGCAAAAAGCATCAGATTGGCTTAAAAACGAGGCAATGTTTTTTGTTTGCTGCCTGGCATTCAGGCTTTAGGTCAGACAGAGCTCTCTGGGGGCTGGGAACTCTTTTTAAAGTGAATTCAGAGTTTTCTGAACAAACTCTGTAGCGCTGGAAGTTAGGACTCCCCAGATATCAACAAACACTTAAAAAAAAACCCATATAAAGCCAGCACTGAAACACTGATGTCAGTCCACCCATTTCCAGTTTGTTAAGAGTCAGTTTGCATGGACTTTCCTACTGGCAACTGTGACGGAGAACAAAATACAGGGTGATTCATAAAGATGGACCAAATCTGAATTGCAGTTCAGCAAGAAACTTGGTCTATCTTTTTGGAACACCCGGTACTACTTCTGTACTGGCACTCCTGCAGCGAGGGGATAGGATCCTTTCTGTTTGAAGTTGCAACATGCAGAAATCAAGTGGAAAGAGATAATATCCCTCTTACTGCACCAAGCAAAAGTCAGTCAGTAAGGAAAAAGTGTGAAAGTTAGGGGATAAGAAAAATATATTTATATCACTTATATTTGCTGTGTTATTAATTCCAAGAGTCATAAGTATGAAGCAAACAAACAGCTCTATTCATGAAGTCGAAGGAGATGAGACATTAGTTTATATAATAGTTTTACTTGGTTAAGCTTAAGTGGGGTGTTTTATTTATTTCTTGTGAAATATTGTTTATAAGTGATGGCGGTACTCAAAGTATAGGATAAGCACTTTTCTGTTTGAAAATTCAAAATATGAAAAAAAACCCAGAGTCAATAGATTTCAAAAAAAGTGTAGCCACATCGTTTTTTTCAGGACAGAGGAGACCCTCAGATTACCCTACCTGTCCTCCATAACACAAACCCAAATGTTTTATCTTGTTATTTTGTAACAGATCTAACAACTTGCCTGTGGTTGAAGTATGTATTTCAGAAAGGCATCTGATTACAGATGTGAGCGGAGTGATAATCCACCAGTTTATGTGACAATTGTTTTAAATAATTATGTATCCTGATTTTTTCATTAAGTTATATTTTTGTTTGAATTTGTCTGTCTTTCTGCTGGTTCTTGTTAAGTTTGGCCTCTTAGTACCTAGGGATGACTTTCAGTGAGATGTTTATGCTCATGTGTGGCAAAAACACATGACAATTTTTCAAGGCTAGTGTTTTTCTCAGGGGAAAAAAAACAGAAAATAAGTAATTTTGTATTGGACTGAACTCACCTGTTATGGAGGGCCTTCTGTGTCACATGTATGAATTATCCATTGGAACCACATCTTCCTGCTGGTTTCAGCTCTATAAATCATCAGAAGATGTGAATGGTTATCATTTAATTCAGTGGCTGTATCATTCAGAACATCATGGATCAAAAATTTAGGAATAGGGCAGAACAGATTAAATTCCTTCTTGGTGATACAGAAACCAGTTGACCAAACTGCCTGGTTGTCAGATACACTGAGAGCAGAAGCACAGACGGCAGTGGAGGGGTCTCCAGGGTCCCTCCCCAGGCAGGCTGAGGTCCTGCTCCAGCAGCTCCCCCAGGCTCCCTGGCCGAATCCTCCTTTTCAGGGCAGGGAAGGAGTCTGAGGGATGCCAGGCTGGGTATGGCCAGCACACTCTAAAGTGTGCGGCCCTGTTGGGGAAGCACGTAAGGCAGATAGCAAGCTGCTACATGAGGCTGCTCGACACAGGCTGTGCTTGCTGTGGTTACCAAAACATGAGGCCCTCACAAACAAATGCAATTAGTCACTGAAAAAATATAAGGGGATATCCAGACAGGCTTAATGAGAAGCAGGGCCTTTCTCCTTAGGGACATCTTTATTCAATATTTGGAAAGGCTTCAGTCGTTATTCCGGTGAATTATAATTTTGCAAAATTCGTTGGGTTTAAGTAGACAGGTTTTTCATACTATTTATGTGATTCAACCAATCAAATTGAACGTTGCGCAGACCCTTGTTATTCTGTGTGTAGCTGTTTAACAACCCAGAGTTGAGTAGTCCTGCAGATCTGAAAACGTGTTAAAAGTCAACTAAAATGAGTGAAATAATTTTCAAATATTATTTCTTTGTATCAGCAATTGCAACGAGTACGTCACATAACCTTAAATAGAAACAGTCCATGTCACAGCACAGAGAAGCATCAGTGAACTTTAAGCCAGACCTGCTGTTTAGGACCATAAGATGGAACATAGAATCATAGAATGTCCTGAGTTGGAAGGGACCCACAAGGGTCATTGAGTCTATCGAATGGTACAAGTAAAGACCTTATGGATAGGTTAAGTTTAAGTAGTGCAGAAGAAAGGCTGAGAAAATGGTGATTTGATTATAACCTGTTGCACTTCCGCTTACAAAAATGGTATCTGACACAAGTGTAATACAGATCCAGAGGTTCTTAACTGATAAAAAAAAAAATTCAGCAACAAGGAATACTTATCAGCCAAAAAATTGTGATAGTCTGGTAAAATATGTATGTCGAATGCTTAGTTTTGTTTTGTGAAAATCAGTTGTAATTGTAGCATTACTGACTAGAGCAGTGATTTTCCCAGATAAACTGCATGTCTTAGCAGCACTTCCACCTCCCAGCTTCAAGCACTTCAACCCAGGGTGCTGAGCTTGCAGAAAACAATGTGAGAAGTCCTCAAAGTCAAACTGAAGCAATGGGTGGCGGCAGCAGCAGGCTTTGCTGCCATGTCCCTGGTGTAGCTGAACCTTGCAGGTCTGTGCCAAGGCTACTCTGGCAGTATTTGTGCGAAACACCACGTGCCTGTATGATGTGACGTTCTGTGAAGGTGCTGGAGCCTTACCACGATGTAAGTGACAAAAACCAGCTCCAGGACCCTGTGCTGAGGGACTGTACTTCAAAATGATGTTTCTGGAGTAAAGTAGCCTTCCAGATGATACTTTGAGAGTCAGATGGGGTATTTCTCTGGGTGTGCCAAACATTGGCTTCTCAATAAACTTATTCACAGCTAAGAAGGCTTTTACTCCATCAACAGATTATCACAGATTCAAGGTCTCACAGCACACATACGTGAACTGCAAGTTTTTAGAATGGGGCATGAACTCTAACCATTTACCATTTTGAAAGAGGATATTAAAAGTTGAGACAATAAGCAGCATAAAAAAGTTCACAGAACTCATTTTACAAAAGGAAAAAAAAACTGAGCTGCCAAAAAACAGGAAGTTCTTGAAAATGCTTGAATTTGTAACTGCTATTCAAATTTAACAATAGGCTCTGTGAGAATGGCATTCCTGGTATAATAGCTGTTAGGAGTAACAGATACAGAAAGGAAAATCCACTGCTGAATGAGAGATCTATCCCAATAATTTTCAACACGTCAGAGGATTCATTTGAGTGTTCAGTTCCGAGCATCACTGCTTGACATCTGCAAAAATCACTTCCTATCTTCTGGCCTACAAAACAATGAACATAGTTTCCTTGTTACTCACACCTGTGTCATATGGGAACATGCCCATTTGAAGTCATTTGAGAGAGGCCGATGTAATTGAAATGACAAACATGTCCAGTGTATTTGTGGCTATAACCAGAGTGTATTTATTGGCTTAACGCTGAACACTCACATAGTGTCACTGTCATAATTTGTAATCTACTTTCTGTGTGTTTAAGCTGTGAATGCTTTTGGTACTTTCACTTACCATATTTTCACAGAGCTTCACAAAGTTTTCAGTTTCTTGATGTTTTACTACCACAGAAAGAAGAAAAATAAATATTGCATAAAGCTGCAATCGCAATCCCCCCTCCCCCCCCCCATTTCTTGAAATTTATTTGGGTTGGTATTTTTAAAAGTTATTTTTCTCATTTTACGCCTGTGTTCCTGTATTCACAGATTCTGTGTCTCATTCCGCTGTTGTATCCTGAGTTATCGTGGGCACTTTGACCTGGGTTCATCCTCACTTTGCTTCCCGTTGAGCAGAGATGACACGGTTGGGGTCCCGGTACAATGGAGAGAGGTGAGGAGCGTTCTTGAGATCTCATGCCTGTCTCTGAGCAAGAATCTGAAGAAGGGACTTCCATTGTCCTTTACTGAGAAATGGTGAGAGTTGGTGAGATTTCTATTGCCCACATTTCTGTTACAAATAGGTAAGTGTAGCCATAACGAGGTCAGAAACTATGATTCTCAGAGGATTTTAACACTGGGAAACGCAACACTGCTGCAAGACCTAAAAATTCTTAATTTTTTTTGCAAAATAATATTTTGGATCAAAGCTTATTGGAATATTCTTTTGGATTTTTTTTACTAGGTATAAAAAAGTATTTACAGAAGAAAAAGTCTTCGAAATATGCTAACCAAATATTCTATTTTGAAAGAGAAAATTAGGCTCATCTGAATGTTTTCCTTTTAATGAAAATTATTTGGTGCAAAAGCCATTGTTTTTTTGAAACATGTCCACTCACAGAAACTAAATTATCTGTTCGAAAGAGTTCCTTTGAATACTTTCAGCCTGTTCTATCTGGAAGATTATGGTTTATGCTATAGACAGGGAAGAAATTAGTTATTAGAAAACCATGTCAGAACCACTCTGATAAATTCATGCTACTATCCTCAAATTTCAGTCCATGGGAAAGATAATCTGTTGGGAAAGGATGTAAAGGAAACTGAAACCACAACTCCACTGTCATCACTTCAATGTCTGTACGTTACACTGTTTTGCTTGGTCAAAACAATCTGCATAGCTCAGGCTGTTCATCACCAGGGCCCCTCTGGCTTGATCTCTACCTGTTGACAGAGGGATATCAAACACTTCTCCAGAGAACAGATTGCCTCTACAAGCCTATAACTTTCTGCCAGATTAATTTGTTTTGGGTGGTTTATTTGAAAGCAATGGATGTGTTTCCTGAGGCCAACGCCGTATTTCTAAACCCAGGAGGCACAAATAGGCTTTATGGCACTTACAAGTAGGACCACAGGCCTGATAGAAATCGTAGGGTTTTGCCAGTGTTTGGGCTCATGTAGCTGATGAGAGTGGGGATCCCTGCTCCGTATGTCCGAGAGTGTCTGGTCTGACTGAGGCATCATGAGAGGTATTGCCACTGCCTCACTTTGTATGTTTAAAATTAGGAAGGTAGTTCTCCAGTTGTCCTGATATTCAAGGTAAGAGGAACATCCGCAAAGCAAATCAGAACAAAACGTCTAATGCTTTCAGGAATGAGCTGCATTCTGTTACTTTTTAAATAAATTTTCTGGAAGTAAAACAGCTAGATAAAGCTCAAGGACTATGCTCCTTTGATAATGCCCATATTTCTTCAGTGCAAAATATTTCATTGAAAAAATCCTAATCAGCCCTAGCGAAAATTCACAAAAGGTCAGGATAAATAAACTGTGGAACAAATTTCTGGGGCAGGTTTCTCATCTTTTGTTGCCTTTAAATCAAGAACATTTTTCTTGCTAAAAGATACATGATTTTCTGTCTGCAATTTATGGGATTCGGTGCAAGAATTACTGGGTAAAATTTGATGGCCTGTGGTGTGCAGGTCAGATTGAATGATCACAATGGCCTTTGACCTTTGCCGCTATTAATCTTTCATGAGAGCAAAGCCATAAAAGACAGATGAACTGTAATAAAAAGGAACTGGAGTCTCTGGAGGACTATTTAAAGGATCACTTGAATTAGCTAATGCAAGAAAAAGACTTTTTCTGATAGAAAAGCTTTAAAACCCCTGACATTGCACAGATTATTTTTCATTTTGGCAAAAGGAGAAATTGCATTTTGGTTTTTTAAAAAAAAGTTTGTTTATACCCTTCTTGTTTCTCTCAGTTTGGGGTGTGTTCATAAAGGGGAGGAAATTTAATGAAAAATAGGAAGATGAAAATGTTGCAGATTTGCCCTTTCACAGGTTTAGGAAATGTTTATTACTGAAAAAGCCAATTCACTTTGAGATAGAAGTAGAAACATGGTGGCCCCTCTGGTATGACCAGGATTTACAGTCCTGGTTAAGCCAGGTGAAATCCCTTTGGCCTCCCCATCTCCATCCAGAATGCTCAGGTGGGGCTGGGGCAGGAGATACACTGTCAGTGCTGTTCAGGAGTGTGACCCAAGTGCTTTGCTCAGGTGTTGGTGATACCCAGCCAGGAATGCACCATGCTGTGCTCAGGGAGGCTTGGTCAGGAGGCGCTCAGGTCTTTTGTCCTGACCACAGTGAGCAGGAGGGGCTGATGGAAACCCAAGGTCATGCCTGGAGCCCCGTAAGCCATGTGCTGAGGAAGGAGGAGGCCTGACCTCTGGGACTAGGCCAGGGAGCAGAAAGACTTCTCAGAGGTGCCTGTGACTTACTATGGGAGGAATCTGGATGTAAGAGGACTAAAGAAGCTTCCTTCTATTAAAGTGAAGTATCAGCCAGCAGGGTCATGAACCCCTATCCAAGATGGGCTGAGGAAGGTGATGAGGGCATTGAGACAAATAGGAGATGTGTGAGATGCCTTTCTAAAAGGTCAGACCTTTCTTGCTAACAAAGTGCTGGAACTCAGGACTGAGAAGGACAGAAGCATCAGAAAATGAGGGCTGAATGCTGCTTGTAAATACTCTGCTGTGTATGAGCTCCAGGGAACTACCCCCTGGAAACTGATGCAGGGCTTGCAGTGCAACTGCAATGTGGTTGGGATAAGTCAGGGAAGAGAGTAAGGATATGCAGAATGCAAAAATGAGAGCCTGAAATCATTCACTCTCATGTGATGGGGAGGGTTGGTGGAATGGAAAAAGAGGAGAGAGCACAGTGAAAATCAATATCTGTAGCTTCATGTATTTTAAGAGTGCAAAGAAATAATATGAAAAAGTAATTCTGTTTTTCTGGCAAATGAAAGCAACTCAAAAAGATTGAAAAATAAAGTGTCAGTCTCTTCTTGTGATAGTTTTCACAGAAGAGATACAGCATTATGTGCATTTAACAACATACGTTAGTGCTAACAGAATAAATTGCTGTGTAGGGCTGAGAAAGGCTGGGAAGATTATATGAATTAATCAGGGAAAGCTAGACCAGCAGAGAAGGGAAAAACAGAAATAAATCAAACTGAGTGGTTTCCAAAGTACAGAGGATATCTATCGCTAACTGCTAGGATGTTTCAGCCCTTAAAAATTTTCCTGATACCTGCAATTAGGGACGACTTATTGATTCAGTTGCTGCTGTTACTACTTGTCCCTTTTAGTTGTTTTCTCTGCCCTGAACTACATTATAATTTGAATATATATATATTGAAATCTAGTAGAGGACACAGTACAGGGTGTTTCAAAAAGACGGACCAAATTTTGAATCACTACTGCTTTGAAATTGGATCCATCTTTTTGAAACAACCTGTATGCTATGGTACCTGGAAAGAAACAATGCATCTCTCCCTAAAAAATATCTATTAATACTTGGCTGGTGAGATTAATTTCCATCATCTCATGGAACTTTTATAACTCTGTTGAAACTCCTTCTGGGGTGATAACTGAAAGTCCTGGATCTACTGATATCTTGAAAATGAGTGCTAAATCCCAAGCTGGTGCAAGTAGCAGCAGTGAAACTGTAGCAGCTGGTTCTCCCTGAGGATCTGATCTGACTAACATACAACTTGTCAAATAACCGTGGACAGAGATGAGTGCAGGGAAGGCAAGTCACCATTGCTGAGCTCACTTTCTGACAGATGAGATGGAGCTGGAAGGAAATTTTTTCATGATAATCACATCACTGGCTAGAGAGCAGAAAGGGACAGCTTGTGATGCAGTCCCGCCACCAGCAGTTCTGGCCCTTGCAAATCCCAAGGCTGGCTCATAACCCATACGTTGGTTAGGAGAACAGAACCATTCTTTCTTTTCCGGTTCTTCTTGTGGCCCTCAACCACATAATCCCCACCATCATTCTTATTATATGCATGAAGGAATCTGGTGGTTTTTCTGATATCTGTGTGTATTTTTCAGTCATTACATAAATAGGGCTTCTCCAGATAACTCTGGTTAAGGTGTTCTGCTGGCTCACAGGTTAAGCTGTTCCCACAGGGCTGTTTAAATTAGGTGAAATCAGAAGACAGTGTTAGGTGAACAACTTTTGTTTTCTGCCAGGTTTCAAGTCAGTCCCAGCTACAAGCGCACGCTGGTAAGTGCTCAGCTCCTTGTTGCAGCTTGTGTTCCTGTTCCTGGGGTCGCTGACTCACACTCTCCGGCTGAGTCAAGGTGTAGGAACGGCTGGTAGAGGCTGCCAGATGGACTAGCAGGAAAAACACTTGGGCTTGAATTTTACAACAAATGACAAAACAGTTGAGCTCAGCTGGCCTGTTTCATTTCTTGTGCTCGAATAAAAGTTTTCGTTGTAGTCTCAGCTGCTACGCTTCCCTTTTGTATGTTTATTCACCAAGGTTTGAGTCTCTGTTGTTCTGAAGCAGAACTAACCTGGGCAAGCACATGGTGAGATAGTGAAAAAGTCTCCCTCCACCAAAAATCAAATAGTAATTTGAGGGTGAAGGAAAGGAAGAAAGACTATAGCTGGGATTCCCACACTACAACATCCTTTCCTGGCAGAATATTTACTTCCACTGTCCATGTTGCCTTCTTTTGTTCAGCACCTCATTCTGCTCTTCCCCACACAATATGCAGGGATGGGGACATGATTGTGTGGCTCGGTATGTCTGTCTGTCTGTGGTTTTACTCCCGTTTATAGGTTATTGAAACAAAGCACATAAAGAACAAGGTTTTTCAAAGAGTGGCAAAAGACTGTCAGTGTCATTTTTCAGCTGCGCGGGATTTTTGTGAAGCACTTGTGACAAGGCTCATTCCTCAAGGTACTCTTCATAACAGGGTGAAGGCTCTGGTGTTTCATATATAATCCATCACCAGTGATTTGTCTTTCTCCTCTGCAGAGAAAACATGTACTTTCAGACAGGCTTGTGTGAATCTTATCTTGACTAGAATCAGCAGATAATCCCATGGCTTTTTCAGCTAAAACACCGAAGTCCTTGTCCCTTAGGCTGAAGAACTGGTAAATTCATAATTTGTCCAGGCTTACATCCTCTGTTATTTGGGAACAGTTACACACACACATACGAGCGGCTTACGCAAATTAAAAAATAAAACATTATTCCTGTTCATCAAGAATTCTAGATTATTTCGTTAATTTTGGCATAGGAGAACCGTTTAGAGTGGGCAGAGGCTGAGTACTCATAACAGAATTTATAAACTGTACATTAGTCTTCAAGACTGGCATGATGCTATTAAAGCTGAACACATGACGCAGCCAAAAGACGTTACTTTACCTTGCAGGCCGTAAATTACATGTAGATGGTCTTCTCGTGTGTTTGTACAATAATTTGCACATGCAGCATTTGGGTCAATAAATTATATTGCTCCAAAGTTAATGGAAGTATTTAGAGATCTTGCTGGGTTAGTGCCTTTGGAAAGTCAGGTACTTCCCAAGGGGAACCCAACTTGGTTGCAAAGAATGCATGAAAAATTCTGTTATCCTGAAGTCAGTAAGGAACAAGAGGGGCCAGCTTTAACTCTCTTTACAGTGAGCAGCTGCTCTGAAAGAAGTCTTGTATGGCCTTTTCTTCCATGCCACACTCTCATCACTCGTCTGCCTCTTTGATCCTGGCTATGTCTATCATATGTACACAGTTTTTGAACAAACATACTACAGCAGTTGATGCTAATGCTTGCCCTGCAGAAGCCTATAACCAAGCTTCTTCCCCCAGCAGTGCTTTGCACTTGCTGAGAGCTCGTTTTCGTTCTGGCAGGTGCTTCTCAGAGTCAAAAGTAGAAATATGTTCAGGATCTGATCAATGTCATCAAACAGTGGAAAAAAAAAAAAAAGGCAAAGCAGTCTCTTTTTTATGCTGCTATAATCTATAGGTGGACACATACTCTAAGTTCAAGTCAGATTCCTCTCCATGTCTGTCATCTTGCCTCTGCAAATGTGTCCCTCTGCCAGCCCCTGGGTTTCTCTGTCTCTCTCAGAGCTGTCTCCATTGACTTTGGACCACAGACTCACTCCTCCAAGGGCTCCCAGCCTTGTCATGCTCCAGCCTGCTCCTCCTGAGCAGCCCAAGCCCACATTGTGCCTACACATTCTGTTTGGGGGTGGGGGGCATGGGGTGGAAAGAATTTTAAAATTTCCAAACAGACATGGAAAAATTGAATCCAAGTGGCTGGGATCTGGAAAGCAAGAAGAACAAGATAGTGAAAAAGCAGAAGTTTTCAGTTACTTCTCTTTAGGTCAGCTCCTCAGCAGTAAACTCGTCGCTTAAGCCATAGGTCATACATACATACAGCCAAGAAGATGAAATTTGAAATGGATTTAACTAGCAGCATTTTCTTTCAGCCAGTGAATCATTTTTATCTGCCTATTTATTTCTATGGCTCCCTTCACCATTGTATTTTTAACCCTCTCAGATAATTATGGTTTTGTCATCACATTTCTCCAGGGTAGAGAATTTTTATGAGTTTATTGTAACTGGAAAATAGAGGTGCAGAAAAATTAGCTACTTGCTCAAGGTCAGGTAAGGAGTTCCAAACAGAGACTTGGTCCCAGTTCACTGACTTTCCTTCCCCATTTGTACAGGTTTGTATATATATATATGCACATATATATATATATGCTTTTGTATTTTTGAGAGTTTTGTAACTGTTGAATGACTTATTAATAGCATTTCACTCATTTATTAAAAAAAAAGTAGATCGTTTAGTACTGCTGACACACTGAATTGGAATTCTTGGCATGCGAGTCACAAATTACATGTATTATTCAGAGGCTTCATAGACAGCAATATGACTGCAGTTTATAACCCTGCTCTCCCAAGGGACAAACACTAATTTGTTCTGACAGAATCACCAGGAAAAAAAAAATATTAAAAGTATGTATTTATATACAAACCAGTGCTAGGCAGACAGGTGCTTTTGGTATCTGAACTTCCTCTCTCTTTTTGTGACTGTACAGGCCAAATAGCTTACTATGCTTCTTTGCATATTTTTTTTATATTTCATTACATATCCAATTGTCATTGTCGCAACAATGATTGAATGCGAAAGGTTGCAATTCTAATAAAAAAGTAGAAGGACCTACTTTGTAAACCTGTGGTTTTTCATTTCACTACAGACCAAAATATTGAAAAAATGTAAAGTAGTTTTAATATGGAGTTTCTGGGTTCTCTAGAAAGGTTACTCAATCCAAAGTCAGCAAATGCATGGAGCTGTGCAAATATTTTTTTTTTTGTTCAAAGGCTGAATTAAAATATTTAACGGAAAAACCCACTATCCTTAACATATTAATTTCTAAAATGGTAATAAATAATAAAATTAATTTTAAATGTTCCAATCAAACATTTTGGTTGATCAGAAAAGTGAATAATTTATAGCATTTTAAATAAAACTACATAAAATTCAGTAAAAACTAGGATACTATTTTCCAGTTCAGCACTGGTAGCTTTACTCTCCAAATGTTATAGCATCCAGTTACAGTGCAATAGGGAACACAGAAGTACTTTCTCTAACCGGTTTTAAGTAGCAATTGCAACTGTTTCAATCTGAAACAGGTCAAAGCTTTTTAGATCCAGGTCTAAAAAGCTCTGCGGGTATTTACATTCCTCCCTGTTCATGATCAAGTATTTGAGGACAGCATCATTTTCTTTCTCTTTCTTTCTTTCTTTCTTTCTTTCTTTCTTTCTTTCTTCTTCTGTCTGGGACATCATCACCAAAATAATTTCTAATCAGGTGACTGGAGAATTAGCATAATCTATGGTGATGTTCTAATTTTTATTTTTAATAAATAAATCCCAAACTTAGGGGCTCAGCTCCATGCTAGATTTTGCTGCACTGGTGCTTATTTGTGAATTGACAACTACTTTCATCCAGAGGTGACTGTTATTTTTTTCCTCATTCCATTTTAGTTCCCTTTAGATGACTCTTCTTCCATGTAATTTCTGAGTATTATCCAGGGACCTGAGCATGCATGGCTGAGGATGCAGGAGAGCTAATTCTATGAATTAAACATAGCGTTTCTGAATTAAGGAATGACAAATGTCTTCCTTATCTCTCTGAAGACAATTTCTGTTAGGTTGCAGTGTGTCTTGATGGTAAGAGTTGTACTTAAAAACAGAAGTCTTGGAGCTTTAGACAGTTTTGATGAGCTACTAAAATATGCAATTAGTCGATGAGTGCATTTGGTGAATTCCTTGCTCAGTTACCACCACCAGGAATTTTTTGATAGCAACGGACTGCCAAATTCACCCATTTAAACAAAATAAATGAATGAACAACCCCGTTTTTTGTTGTTGTTATTATTGTAACACATTTTTCTTACATAATTTTCAAAATACTAAGGAGTCCATTTCATTTCATTTCATTTCATCCAACTTTCATGAGCCTCTTGGACTGTATGTTTCCCAAGAAGACCCAAATTCAAACCCTAATCTTAATCTCAAAACCGCTGTCTTTCTCTGAACTGGCCTCTTGTCATCTTCCAAGTGCATGTCGCTGTCTCTAGGAAGAACCTGTGGTTACGGCATGTTCTGAACACAGCTCATCCAGAGCAGGGGAAGAGAGGAGAGGTGGGTGTTTATTTCCATAGTGGCTAATTTCCCAAATGAAGAACCTAATTATTCAACTCCTCCACTGAGTTTATGCCTGTGAATACAGTAAATGTATGTCAGTAGCTGTGACAGAGGGGGCCAGTGGTTCTGGAGAGCAGATGCTGGGGTGGTCCCTGCTCCCCAGCAGCACCTGTTGGACCAGGGTCCGCTGTTGAGAAATCCTCCCGCAGTACAAGGGGAGGCTGTGTTATTGGGTGCATTTTAATTCTTGCTGGTATTAGTCACAGCCTCGGTGACTCATCAATCTGGCTCGCAAAGTAAAAGCAGATTTACCCTTTATAGGGTTTGGCAGTTGGCAGATTATTGTTTCCCCTCTGTGAATCAGACTTTTATTTATTTAGTGTGTAATCAAGAAGGAACTGTCTGTTTTGTGACCTTCTAGGTTAGTGAAAGGGAACAAAGGATTTCTCTTTATTATTATTATTTTTTGGCATCATGCAGTTAGCAGAACAATGCAAAACTATGATAAAGGATCATACTCTGGTTGGCTGGCTGTTTGGACTGTAGCTGCATGTCACATTATTAATCCAGTTGGTCTGATGAATTCTTTTGCATTAGCAGGAATAAATATTTTGATATAAATACAGCAGAATCCATACTCTTTAGATTCAGTCAGGAAAAATTGCTCCCTTCCAGCAGATACCTGGATAACCATTTAATGTGAAAGGCACTGGAATTTCCTCGAATAAGTTTGCTAAGCTGAACAAAAATAATAAAGGAGTTTTGCAGCTTTCCTGGCTATTGGACAGAGCACATCATCTCTGATTACAGACATAACTCATGCAAATTACAGAAAAAAAAAATCGGATGGCAGGCAAGGACTGTGGCAAGCAGCTCAAGGACAGCAATCTTGATTACAGACCTAAAACACATACAGAGGTTGCTCAATGACAGTGGAGCTCAAAGAAATTATAAAAAGCTAAGAATAATTATCCAGAAATAATTAATTGGTTACCGCTTCTTATCTGGATGAGTAGAAAATGCCATTTGGAAAGTTCATGCAGTTCCTCAACTCTGTATTTTGTTTAAAGAAAATGGCTTCACCAGCATGAAGCACACTAACTCAGTCTCTGGTCCTGGCAGTCTGTCTGCATTTTGCTGAGACCTGTAAATGATCTGCAATATGTTCAGGGAATGCCAACAAATATTATTCATTGCTACAGCTGCATTTGTTGCATAGTTTTCAAAGCTGGTTATTTCTAAATGTTTTTCCCTTCTGTGTTTAGCTAGTGAAAGGTTTCAAATGCAGTGAAAAAGGTTGGTGCTCAGTGAAACTAAGCTAGACTGAACTACGTGGAATGAATCATCACCAAGACTAAAGTTAAAAAGAGCGATGTTTTTTTCAAGTTTGTTTCAAGAAATTTTCATGAGTGTCCCCTGTGTTAATCTGCAGCAGGGTCCCGTGTCCCAGTTGGGTGGGTTGGCTGCATGGGGGGTGCACCTGCCATGGGAGTCACCGGCCCCCGTGGTGGTGATGGTGTGGGGGCACTGAACACAGCACCCCTCAGGAGACAGCTTCTTGTCCTCCTCACTTCGTTTCTCGGTGGCCACACTTATAAATAAATGCACATAATGTCATAAATGTCATAAATGCACAGTTTTACTAAGAGCTTCGGTTGAGGAAGAGTATATATGGAAGAAAAATCAGAAAAACTTTAGTTCGTCAAGCTACATACTTGAAACGGTGTATTGCAGAGTAATCCATGCTTTATATAAATAACCTCTTTCTAGGACAATAAAGGGCTTCAACTTAGAGATGGAGAAAAATCTGCGTTAGGTATAAGTAAAGCATGGCTGCCTAATCAGTATAGCAGGGACGGGAGAATTACAATTAAAACTCCTGTGCGCAGTTTCTTTTACCAGCCAGTCTTACTAAGATTAAATTACCAAACTAAGGGTGCTTTCCAGCAAAGAGTATGCTTTGCTTAGCAGTCTGTGATCAGTGAATTACATCAAATGATGAAGGGATACTGC
Organism: Pampusana beccarii; assembly: GCA_013399365.1. Taxonomy (NCBI): domain Eukaryota; kingdom Metazoa; phylum Chordata; class Aves; order Columbiformes; family Columbidae; genus Pampusana; species Pampusana beccarii. Next base: position 110,926 of record VWYH01004914.1, on the reverse strand, counting down.
AGGTTATTTTCCTTTGGGATCTATAAGGGCAGGATAAAAAAAAATCATCTGTGAGCAATGATTTAAGCGGAAGATGGGCTAGTGATCTCTTCAGGTATCTGTCAACCTTATATTTTTATCTGTTAAAGGAAAGATAAAATGATGGAAAACAATATATGTTGATTGGAATTCAGAAATGTGTAATTTGACCTGAAAGAAGATCAATTTCATGTCTGTTAAAGTCAGTGGAAGATCTCTTAACAGACCACAATTCGTGCTCTAACCCATAGTGGTTTTTTACTTAAAAGAAGACTTAAGGAAATGCTTATCTTGAAAAATGTACTTGGAACACATTCCCAAATTCTTTACTCTGACCCCAATAATACTGAGGCACACCACTGTGATCACTATTGTAGTGTGGCTTCACCTGAAACATTCCCAAAGAGAATGTTACTGAATTTCATACTGTGGGCTATAACCTCTTGCAAATAAAATAGTCAGGTATACAATGAGACCGAGAAGAAAATTACATGTGAGATATGAAAGTGCACTTTGCTCTTCCACTTTATTTTCCTCAGAAGCATAATTCTCCAGACACCAGTGGCTGTCAACAATTGCAAGAGCAAAAATAATACTTGAGATTAGTTACCTGTCGTGCTGGGTACTGTGTAAAGATACAGTAACTGAAGTTAGTCATATTCATTATTTCATTATGGCCTTCGAGATTTTTAGTGTTCTTTAAGCCTATGTTCTCATTCACTTGTGCTATGCAAGAGTCACAACTATTGCTTAATAATAATAAAAAAAATCTGATCACATAACTGTGCAGGATAGCCTTAATAGTTCAAGAATAGAAAGAAGATATTATTTTTTCTTGTTCATTTCTTAAGTGTTACAATTTTAAATTCAACCTCAAAGCTTATTTGTGCTTGCTGTGGATTTGAGGGTCTATCAATACTACGAAAAAAGCAGACCCTCTGCCAGACAAACCATTCTGTCTACATGTACAAGATAAGCAAAGGGTGAGGGAGGTTAACTATTGTTCAGAACGTGGAAATGAAGCATAAGGAGATTAAATTGCCAGTGCTTTCAACCCTTGGCTGTGCAGGTAAGGTCAGTGGCCAAGAGAGCACAGAGACAGCCTGCAGGAGAGCTGGGCATGGACCCCGGCTGCTCCTCGGGGCGACAAGTGGCATCAGATGTGAATGAAGCAGAACTCACCAGTGCAAATGCTGAATCAGCTGCAAAGCTTAGTATGTTCTTAATGAGAGTCACTGCGAAAAATCTCAATTAACTGCCACAACCATCCATATTCTTGTATTTAGGTTAAGGGAGGTAGGTGTGAAATGAAGAGGACAATTTTTGTTCTTCACAAAATAGTTCAGCTTGGGAACTGCTTGTCACAGGGTGCTGTGAATGCTAAAAGTTTACACAGTGTTACTGGAGAACTGGAAAAGCCCATGGGTAAGAAATCAGTAAATATTACCAAATAAAAACGAAACAAAACAAAACCTAACCCAACAACCAGCACGTATTGATCTCAGGAAAAATGAGTTTAGTTTTATCTGAATATGACTCAAGGGTGAGAATGCATTCCATTGAAACATCTTCTTTTTCCTTGTTCTCATACTCTTCCTTGGACATTGACTTGTGGTAACTGCTGGAGACAGGATGTTGGTCTAACTGGGTTTTTGATGTGACCTACTACAACTGTCCCAAGGCTATGATGGTATGAGGGACACTTCCCGACAGCAGCTGAAGATCTAACCCGTCAGCTGCTGAAAGTTCTCTTAGATGTTACGTGGTTTTTGTGGCTACCAAGTAGTTTCCAAAGATGCCTTTTCCCAGAATCTCTTTGCCCTGCAAATATAGCAATTCTGCATGGTTCTAGCTACTTTAGACTGTCTGTGAGTCACTTGTTGGGACTGCAGCTCATGGAAGGGGTCAAATGCTTCATTAGCAAGGGTAGGCTCTGCCACACTGGAAAACCATTTTTTTCTCAGTATACCCTTGATAGCTCTAAAATCGAAGAAGTGGGTTTCTACAAATAAACAACATCTGTGTGTTATCAGTGTTATCCATCTTCAGGATGGAACACATTCATCTGGGTAGAGCCTGAAAGCCCTCCCAGGAATATTTTAAATCCATTTCCTAGGTAAGGCAAACAGATATTTATGCCCCAGCCCTACATCCCACACTGACTCCTGCATTCACAAGGAACTCCAGTGACCTCTCTGGGCCCACACAGGCTAATCATAATGCAGGATAGTGCATTACCTTTTATAATTAGTACAGTATGTTTTTTTGATGGGTATACTTCAATTTTGTCACTTCTTCTTAATGAGAAAATTTGATTTAAATTGATATCCAAGAACGAATTGAAATGCACAAAGGGTCTTAAATGAAAAAGTGTTAAGTTTCCATGTAAGCTCAAATCAGCTATCTAAATTATCAGATGAGAAATGCAGCCTTTGAAAACAAAGGCAAATCAGTAGGTTTATTAAAAAAAAAAAACAAACACCACAACAACCACATCTTGGTGTGGTTGAAAGAAAGACCTAGAGCTGATGTAAATAGTTTGGAAGCAAAATAAACCACACCGTATTCATGTACTAAGAAGAAACGTGTGAATCTCAATGACTTCTAGAAATATAGTCCAAATTTGTGAAAAAAATCAATTTTGCTACAAATGATTTTTTTTAATATCAGGTTTAGGGAAAATACAAGAAAGAAAAGGTAAGTGGTACTTCAATTTTCAATATTCATTCAGCAGAGGAAAGTCTGTGATTAAAAAAAACTGGAGGATGCAAATCAATTTGTTTCCTGAAGCATTTAAACCCAGGTAGGAGTTACTCTTCCAAGAAACTAACCATGTGTGAATTATTTCTTCAGCAGACTGACTGGTGGATTTAATTTAATCAAACTGTGGCTCAAACTCTAGGGCATACTTACATTGTGAAATAATTATTTGTCAGCTGAAAAAAAAGGAAATGTAGTAAACGGGAAAAATGTTACCTNNNNCAATCAATTGGTGAAAAGACACAGTAGTTCTTCAGATTGCCATTTCTAATTCCCTTTGCCTTCGTGACTGTAAGATGCTACCAGCTTGCAATTAACTGGTAGTGACTGACTGCTCCAAGCACACTCCTAGCCTGTTGCAAATGTGAAGTAAAATAGGTTTATAAAAAATCACCCACAAAGACTAGTCAAGCTGCCTGTTTGACCGTGTGTTTGCAATGGGCCAGTCACTGTGCTCTGACTGACAGGCAATTAAGATGTGATAACTTGTGCTTGTGGGAGCGTATAATTAAACTGCCTTATCCAGTACTTCACCTCACTAAAAAATTTATTGTCTCGAGGTTGTGATAAAAGTTATTGATACTACATGTAAATTAAAACCATGTACCAAGTTAAATTTTGCATCTATCCACATTTTACTCATCCTAGTTTCTTATGATTAAGCTTTCTGTATCTTCCTTCCAGCACCAAGTGTACTTCCAGAGAAAAAGACATCACATATTATCCCATTTTTTAGGATTTTTATTAGCATTCAGAGGATCTCAGGACCACACAAGAAGGTCTTTGGCAAACATCAGATAGAGTTTTCCACAATGCTGGGTGGCTGCCTTTTTGAGAATGTTTAGCTGCAGTTGTGATCAACTGGTTGTGAAAACATTTCAACATGTAAGAACTGAAGCGCTGTGCTCTTCTGTCTCAACAAGATATTAATTCATTGTTAGTTGAGGCCCCATGTCTAGATAAGAGCTCCACTCCTAATATACAGCTATGTCTCCCTTCCGAAATTATTTCCATCAGAGAACTAGATATAAATTTACCTTCTCTTTTATCACTGTGGGTGTGACAGTAATCTGCAAATTCAGTAACAGATAGGAAGAAATTGTTTCTCTCTGACAATGTGGTGGCCAATTGTTTTCATCCCTTGTGAAATTGAGCTGACAGCATTTATTTTCTTCTTCTGCTTACATGTGGTAACAGAGAGATTCAGGCCTTGATTTTTTATTTGAATTATTTCAATGTTTTGATCTGAAAAGGTTTAAATGTTTTAAACAGAATCTGTAAAAGATGTGGATTACGTGTGAAATCAGTACATATTCTGCAGAAATGAATAGATAATTAACCTGAATTAGTTTGACTCTCTGAAAGTAAGGTGTCTAGTCTAAGTTAAATAGCTGCCATCAAGAGAGACTGAGGAGAGGAACGTGCGGGTACAATTCAGTTCATTCAGAGGTAAATGTCTGAAAGAGAATCACCCTCTGGAGATGCTTACCTCCTCTTGTTAGTATCAGGCTGAGCTTTGATGATTAGCTTCAGTTTGACATCTTACTTTGAAATGGTTAAAATCAGGTGACATGAACCTTGTCTTGCCATTATCTATTTCCACCCAACACAGCAAAGCATTTATTTAATAGCAAGCTTATACTATAAAGTAAGACAACTGCCAGAAATCTTTCTAAGTGTTTTGCTGGAGGAGGTCCAGAGTGCTCATCAGTTTGCAGGATCAAACACTGTATCCTTAATGGTGTTTAGCTCTTTCATGGTGTCTAGCACTTGAAATTCCTGTTGATATCATTGCTCTAATGTGCAGTTACTGATTTGAAATGTGAAGGCCAGACTTGAAAGGATTTGTTTATAACTCATCTGTTGCCTTTACCAGAGGAAAGTGAAGGTGTAGAAAAAGAGCTTGCACATCTCACTTTTGGCTCAATATTGAGTATCTGAAAGTTATTTTCATTGGTGATCTTCTTAAAGGGGCAGGAATGTTTAGAGGACAGGCACTGAAGCAGGAATAGATTTCACATACAATTATTAAATTCACTTAAGCTTACTTTAGGCCTCTCCTATATGTGCAATTCAGGACATACAAGTTTAGGAATCTAAATTTCCTTTACAGTCCATGGGAAAAGACACTCAGAGGGCCAGTGGGAACATCAGAGTTAGCTGTCTGTAATCTTCAGTGTTACCCATTTTGCTATTTAACTGCAAAAGTAAGGTCTAGTTGTTTCCTGGCAAGGTATAAAGTACACATGGAAAAATAAGATATTGCAAGAACACGGAGCACCTTTTCGAGCCCATTTAAGTCCCCTGTAAATTGGCAAGCAAACTCTGCTTTCACTGGAATCTTGTGTCTAAACAGCATAAAAGTGTTTTTCACACGGTATTTACCATATTTTACAGTATTATTTCACAGCAATCTAGATAAGTGGCCTGTATAAACTACATCACAGTTTCAGTATGGGAGGCTAAACTCCAAAAGTGTACATATCACAAAGATAAAATAGAAGCAACGCTGTTATGCCCTGGCTTTGAACATGTTGAGTATAGAACATTGTCATCCTGCCAAAATAAACATGTTAAATTTGTGAAAAATTTCCAGAAAAATAGATTTTGACTTGTTTAACCACCCAGTATAGTTTCCAAAATGACCTGAAAGAGTAAAATACTTCTCTTGCCTACATTATTGTTTTTTTAGGCCAAGGAGAAGACTGGCTTAAGCAGCTCTGCTCTGACTTTCATTATACTGTTTGACTTATTACAAATCTAGTCAAAACAAAGGAAAGAAAACATTTCAGATTTTGAAGACTATTACATACTGATTTATTTACAGCTTATCTAAAATGAGACTTTGCACTTACTTCCCTGACTCCAGTTGCCACAATAGGTGTTTGGCAGTGCTGCTCATCCAAGATGACTCACATTTTTTGTGAGGTTCCACTACAAATAGCTTCATTTTGAGAAAGGCCTTGTCTGAGATAGTGGCCTAAATCTTTAGTCTCTAACCCATGGTAGGAGGTGAAACATCTGCTTAAGCTGGCAGATGTTGACTGGTCAATGTGCTAGAGAAGTGCACCACCAAAAAGGAAATTTTGTGTAGGATGGACCAATTTCTACACTTGTATCACTTCCTTACTCAAAGGAGAAGGGAAATTACCACCTTGATCTATTTGTTGATATGAAGCACTGTTTATTAGTTTAAAGAAGAGACCTTATCCTGCCATGCTTATTAAGGTAAAATGTGGATGTCAGTATTTCTGATGACTCTCGAACTTGCCAGTTTTACAGACCACTCTGGTATTGAGAGCTGAACTCTGAAATCACACAGTTGTCTAACGGTCACCTCCACCATTCTGAAGGAAAGAGTGGGAGAAAGGAGACTTGCTGCAGTCATCTGCAGGACCCTTCCACCTTCTCAGATACGGCAGTAGTAACAAAAATTTAATAAAGGACATCTCAAAGAGGACCTGTTTGTGATATACTGTTCTTAACAAGCTCTGCATGTAGCTCTGGCCTTGCAGAGGTGCACAAGGCAGCACACAAGAGAGAAAGAAGTTCTTGCTGCAGTAGGAGGACTACAGTCCAGTCTCAAAGTTGGAATTAAGTGATTTGGGTTTTCACATCCCTTATGATGCCAGAGATATCAGAGTCCAGCATCGCATAAATCTGAGCCTTTGAATCAGAGTGAAGCACAGATCTTTAGATGTCTGCTTCCACGCCTACATACCAGAAGAGATAATACCAAGCATGACCTCAGACACTTGCAGAAAAGTTCAGAGATTTCCTCTTCACCAGCCCATCATCTGCATGCGATTGTGCTGACATTGCTGAGGGACTATAAAGTCAATCTAATGTCAGGTCATGTCTAGGCTGCTAAATAAAAAAGACCAGAGGTGGAAGTAAAACACTAGTCTCCTCATCATCCACACTGTTCAACAGTTTTTGCTTTGCTCTGTTTTGGCTATCTTTTAATAGCTCTTTCTAAAGCAACACCCAGTGTAGTCTGGCAGACTAAGAGCCAGTCCATTTTGGGGACCCAAAAGCAACATTTTCCGAAGGAAACCACTTTTGGCTTCTTCCCAGTGCAGTTTTCTACTATTATTCACCAGACTTTGCATCATCACTTATCTCCAAATGGCCTCATGCTACTTTTCCAGGCATATAGTGCATTGAGCCTCAACGTCATGCTCTAAGTTAGCTGCTGCACAGTCTTGATAGTAAGACCGTGCAGCAAGTTGTGTTTCAACACAAGAGAAACTGTCAGCTGCATGAAGGCATTCTGAAGAATGGGCTTTTTGGCCTTTTGTCCTTAGTAAAGCAAATTTTTACTCCATGACATTTTTTGATCTAGCCCCAAAAGAAAGAAGTACCTCTCAAACCTGATAATTGTCAGGCAGTTGAATTGGCTGCAGACTGGCGCAAGAATACGTGTGTGCAGCTGGCCAGGTCACGTTTCTGTGTCTTCCCTTCTGACAGTTGTTTTTGTAGGGGTCAGCAATAGCAGAGGTGACACCATTGCCTTGGTGTAAAAGAGCTGTGCTTATACAAAAGTTACACCTTCATATTTCTTGTCCACTTTATGTGAAGTGGAGAATCTTGTGAAAATAATTTGCTAGGTTAGATTACTCAGATCTACTGTTGCGTCATATACGGATGACAACCATATCCCTGTGGATGTAAAGTGAAGGATGTGTGGTAGCTAATGAGGTGGGGCTTTGACATTCCTCAGAGTCTTCTAATTCCTGTCCTGTTACAGTAGTCTCTAGGGAACCCTTCCCGCAGAGCTCCCTCTTCCTATTGCCTCCACTAATGGGACTGAGACCTGCGTACCACCACGTATGACAAATGCTGGCAGGCTCCTTCAAGATGGGACTCTTAAATTCCACACCCTATTCCGTTCCCACAGACTTCTGTCAGTGGGAACCTGTTCTATCAATTTGAAAGATGAAGAAATTGCAGATACAACCTTTTTCTGCATTAACAATATCTTCCACTCTAAAGATATTCTCTGAATGATCAGCAGTAATAGTGCTGCCATAGCAAAAAACATTTAGAATCAGGCAATCTTAATGAGACCATTTTGCATTATTCTGGATTAAAGGATGCTTTTAAAAATATTTTATTTTATTTTTAAAAAGTTATTTAAAATGTTGGCTTATGGAAAGTAAATAAATAGTTCTTGTTAACTCAGTGCACAAGTTCAATTGACTGAACTAAGTAGTGAAAGTTACCTGCAGTATCAGCATCAGGGTATTTCTGAAACACAAGAAACTGGACCTTCAGCCGAGATTCAAAGCAAGAGAGTTGAGATGCATGAGACAGCAAGAACCTCAAAGGCCATGTCTAATGGCCAGGCTGTGTGGGCCAAGAAAAGTTCCATACTGGGTTTGGTGCAACTGGAATGTTGAGAATGCAGGCCATCACCTGGAGTAAAATATTTACCACCTTCCACCTTCACATTATTTTAAAGTTATTAATTGACCCCAGAAGATTCCAAAACATTAGTGCTGCCATCCTCATTAAGAAAACAAAAAACAAAAAAACCCAAAAGCATGACCACAGAATTAGAAAAGGTAATGGCTTTCTATGAGTGATTAGCAGTAAAGGAAGAAGGCAGCTAGGATAGCTAAGGCCTCCTTAGAATTAAACCTGGTGAGACGGGTCAAGGACAGTTTATTAATTGACCACAGAAGAATACAAAACATTAGTGCTGCCAACCTCATTAAGAAAACAAAAAACAAAAAAACCCAAAAGCATGACCACAGAATTAGAAAAGGTAATGGCTTTCTATGAGTGATTAGCAGTAAAGGAAGAAGGCAGCTAGGATAGCTAAGGCCTCCTTAGAATTAAACCTGGTGAGACGGGTCAAGGACAGTAGAAAGAGCTTTTTCAAATACACAGCAGATAAAACTAACACCAGATGCAACGTAGGCCCACTGATGAATGGGGTGGGTGCCCTGGTGGCAGGAGATACAGAGAAGGCAGAGTTACTGAATGCCTTCTTTATATCTGTCTACTCTGCCAGAGGCTGTCCTGA
>VWYH01004914.1:68164-101056 GCA_013399365.1 Pampusana beccarii | reverse complement strand
GTTGTGGAGTCTCCTTCTCTGGAGACATTCAAAACTCACCTGGACGCCTTCCTGTGTAACCTCATCTAGGTGTTCCTGCTCTGGCAGGGGGATTGGACTAGATGATCTTTTGAGGTCCCTTCCAATCCCTAACATTCTGTGATTCTGTGATACTGTGAAGAAAAGCCAGCCCCAAAATGATACCTCAGGAGCTCTGGTCCTGCATGAACACCATTAATTTTGTAACTATTACTGGAAGTAAGGGTGGTATTATTATCTTGCCCCAGAAGTGCATTGCTGGAATTCTAATGAAACTAATTAATTAATGAACTGATTAACTAACATAAGCATTCTTGAAATTCAGAATTTCCTATCCTCTAAGAACTTCACACTTTATACTAAAAAATTGCTTTTCTGACATAACCAAAGCTGACAAAAGTGTTACTGAATTTGATCCTACAATTTTGTTTTTCCCTCTACATATTCCACCATAAGCAGTTTCCAGTAAAAAATAGTATTTCCTCCAAACCGCTCACAACACAGCTGATACTGCACCTTTTCTTGCTAAGCAGAAACAAATCCTCAGTGTAGGGTATCACTTTGGGTCAGGTTGGATGCAGCACAGCCCCGTCCCGCTCTGGAACAGTGTGTGCCTTCCAAGTCTGGTCAGACGCATGTTGTGCAACTGCGCCTGAGGCAAGTGGCAGCCGTTTACATTAAGAGCAGAACTGGGCTTGGGACAGTGAGTTCAACAAGCATGAGAATAATGCTGCTTTCTTTAGCCATCTCTAGGCTCCACCCCGTTTCTCAAAATTGCTGAACTATTTACAAATGTTTAAGAGAATCTCCGTGTTATTAGAAGACTGTTTACACTGCCACGTATTTCAGATGCAGGCAGAGCTACACAACCAAGGCCCACCCCAAAGACAAGAGCTGGGCTGTATTATCAAAATATGTACTGGTTCTACTCTCCAACACCATACAAGGCAGCTCTGCATTCCTGCTGGTAACCTTTTATTACCTCCTAAGTTTTCCAGATCACTGCCAGATTTCTTGAACTTCATGGAATGAGTACAGGCCTCATAAATATAAACCTCAATTCTGTTTGGCAGTTTCATATGGGAATGCCAAAACGAAGTACATAAAAAGTATTTCAGAAAAGACTGTTAAGACCTTTTGTATTTTAACAACTGCAGTTATAAAGTTTACAGTTCCAATAAACTTCACCAGTTAGAGTGAACCAAGCCTCAAACTTCACTGTGATGTTGCCATTACACCAGTATCTTCTGTAGGATGGCAGCTGAGGCACAGAATGCCCAAGGAATTTAGGCAATGTCCCATTGCATTCAGCAGAGGAATTAGATGTCAGATGTTTCTGCTTTGTAGTCATAGTCTGCTGTCTACTAAACCATGCTGACTCCTTATGCCTTTAGACAGGAAGAAAGTATTACATAAAAAGGATTCCAAACAGCTTATGTTGATACTCTCAGTACATTATGACTAAATTAGAAGGGGCAAAGAGTCCATTTGTTTGTTGTGAATAAGGAATTTGTGGAGGAATATTCGGTTTTAGAGACAATTCCCCCAACACACTAAAAAAAAAAGAGAAAAAAGAAGAAAAGAAGCAATGTAATAAATGCAAGTCCACAAAAGCAGTCTGAAAAGCTTCTGAATGCATATCATACAGAGAACTTTTGAATTGAAAACCGTGCATTGAATCACTGGAATGAGAGACATTTTGTTTGTATTCTGCCCACAGTGTTCTGGCTTCCTATTCTGGAAGGTCATTAAAATGTTTTCTAAGAACTGATGAACTGTTTACTGATTTTATGCTTACTGATTATTCCTGATTTCTGTCCTGAATACACTTTCAAAGTTATTCATTAAAAATGCCTCCCAGCTTGTTTCAACTGGAACTATGTTGTTTTTTCCCATGTTTTCTTTGATGGAGATCTGTGTCCAGCTGACACAGGTTAAGCCCCAACAGCTTCCATAGAGTCCAATTCCTATACAGATTAACTCTTTTCTCTGCACCTGCAGACCACATACAGGTGTAGGTACCAAAAACTTAGTTCTCAGAATGTGTCATTTTCAGGTCCAGAATCTGCAACGTGGAAAAGGTTAGTGCTGAAATAACCAGCGTGCTGAACAGAGAGACAACCCACCAAAACACAGTAGTAGGAAATGCTGAACACTGATTTCTCAGCCTGTTCTTAAGCTTACTAGCATGAGGTAGAAATGGTTGCAGACCACACTGAAGTGCCAGCCTAGACACTTTTGGAAAGACTCTTCAGACTGAGTCATGTGTGGATGCATTTTCCAAGGGGGGTGTGTGTGAGAGAGAGACAGAAACAGCGAGACCGGGAGACAGAGTAGTCTCTCTTCTATAACCTCAGCCAGACTTGGCAGAGGGATAGTGATCTAACACCTATTAAGTTCCTACAAGTTTTGGGAAACTTGAGAAACAAGTTTTGTTTGTTAATGCTGAGCCTCTGCTGCGCTTCAGCCTCTGAAAGAAGAAAGAGGGCAAATGAGATCTAATGAATTCCCTAACCATGGGAAATGCTTTAGTCAGAGTTTATGTATTAAATAGGAAAAAACCCTCAGACTGGACTTCTTGCCTGTATGGAGCCTTTGCTGCCTAGTAAGATGCAGACAAGGATAGAAGTCAGGAATACATTTATAATTATGGTTTCCCAATTAGATTCTTGGAAGCCTGTAAGGGATAAACTCCTGCTGCAGCTTCATATAATACAGTTAGATTGTCAATTAATCACCAAACCACTGGGAACTAGGCTGCTTTAGTTTAAGTACTTGAGAAAGCTTGTTCTGAGTCACAGAATCTAGCTGCATCTCTTTACTGCGGGCTTTGGGCTTAATTAGGGAAGACACAATGGAGCAATGATCTCAGCTGGAGGGAGAAATAGCACCTGGTGGGAACCTTCCTGTGATGTGCAATAATGAAAGCCCCAGCAGGCCAGGAGATGGAGAGAACTATATTGCACCCGTTGTTGGAAAAGGCAGGTTAGTGACAACAACTTGGCTGGACAAGACCCTGAGCAACTTGATAGATCCACGAAGTTTGCTCTGCTTTGGGCAGGGGACTGGACTATACGAACCCCAGAGATCTTTTCGGCTCATATCTTTCTGTGATGTTATGAGCCCTCAAACCCCGAATTCACAGTTAAAATAAATTTGTTTTGCCATTATTTTGCTAAAGTGCTACCAGTGCATTACCATGTAACTAACATGAACATTTGGCCTGGATGCTCTTAGCTTTCGGAAAATTTAAATAGACACTAGTGTCCTGCTTATTTGGGAACATAGGAATCTACTTGGACTTAAATGCTTTCTATCGCTATCCTTGTGTTTCACTCCTGATTCCTCAGAGTCAGATCTGCTTTCTAGGAAGTGTCATAAAGTTAACCTCACACAGCAGACTTCAGCACAGAACATGAACCTGTTATCACACACAAAAACTTTTGCTTTTTTCATTTAAACAGGGCACGTATATTAATGTACAAGCGTAACTGACTAGATTTTAGATGTCTCATAGACATGCAGCGTTAGTAACGCAGATTACTACTGGAGAACAACCTTTCCTTACCATCTATCCTCTTAATGTTCTCTTCATCTCATAACCTTGACTATTGAAAGCTGTTCCCTAAGCTCATGGTCTCTGTTTTCTACCTATGGCAATTAAACTGTATCATCAACTTCCCTTGTTTAGAGCAATTGCCTTTCACCACCTTAAGTTTTCTACCTTTTCATAATAAGTCAAAATTATTCCAGAGTGCCTCCATAATTCAGCATTATCTCCCCTTACTTATTTCACCTTTTTTCCCCTTTTCTACTTTGCTGATATTCATCCTAAAATACCACCCCTGTGCCTCCTCCCCCATCTGAATTCATGATCATGCTGCTTTCTGCTCCTGCAGAGCCTCCTGGACTTCCAGCCCCCTCCTCAGCTTATTCCTTTCTGAAAAGCTTTAGAACACCTCTTCTCTTTCAGTTCAAAACTTTTTTTTTTTTTCCTGCTGAGTATTTCACAGGGTCTTTCTTGCCTTGTGGGTGCAGCGCATTCGCTCAGCGTAGCAGGGACGGCATCTGCTGGGTAAGTGAAGAACATCATGTGGCTGCTGTTAATATTTCAATTACTGCAAACATGAAAATCAAGACTCATGTAAACAGCTCATCCAGGGCAACCAATGAAAACTCTTGGTATTTTATTGTGATGCTACATTTTTTCAACAAATGAAAAGTTAACAAATGAATGAAGTTTGACTAGTTTCTCATAAACTGGGTGCAAAAGTTTTCTACAACAATGCTAGGCTTGAAGCCAAATCTGAACAATGCTGAGCTTAATCTGTAGCAGAAACATCCTCTTACTTGGGTAATTTTTCACTTGTTTGGGGAGGAAGAGGTAATGGAGGAAACTGATCTTCTACATGTTGTTGTGATTGCTCACAGCAACAACAAAACTCAGCATTGTTGCTCTGGTGGTGTCACAGTGAAGCAGGTACTGCCCAGGTACTCACCAGCACGAAAGGTAAAAAACCTCGGTATTCTTTTCTGTGATTTAAGCAGTGAATACAGGGTTGCAACCTACAACCTGAGCCTAGTCCTGACTCAGATGGTTATGGACTTTTGCTCCCTAAAGTTCCTTTATCAATTGTTCTGTTAATAAGAACACTGAAAAAAACCAAACGTTATTTCAGTACTTTGAATTTTTTTCTCTCCATTTCTCCTGGATTGTTGATGATCTTTAGATGGTTTGTTTGCCATTTAACACCTACTTCTGGGACCTCTTTTGCAGTACACCTCATTTTATTAAGTACCATTCTCAAGCCTTATACTTAATAAAATCGATTTGCTTATTTACTGAAAGAGTAAGTAAAGATAGACTCAAAAGGTTCTGGGCTTAAGGCTTTTTTGGTCTCAGCACTTAGAAGCAGTAGAGTAACAGATGTGATATATGAAAGTGGATGATCGTTTACAGTCTTTGTAAGCGTGGAGAGTCTCCAGCTTTATACCATTAGCACACAGCTATTTGCAAGACAAAAATCACTGAATCTTGCTCTGTGTGATCCAACTCACTGCTGACTGCTAATGACAAAGCGATACAATTTTAATAGTGTATTTTGGCTGACATTCACAACCAGGTGTTGGCTGCCTCATATGTAGTTTAGGCTGACTATGACAGTCTTAACAGCCAGGGCCTACCTCCAACAGCTGGCATGAAGAGTGGCTGCCTGGAGGTGACACTAGAGCTCAATGGTTGGGACATTCTCCCAGAAGGTGCAAGGCAGAATTTGGAGCTGAAATGCTTGAGGACAACCTTGCATCCAGACTTCCCACTTATGGAAGCAAATGCTTCACTCATTCAGAAATAGGACAGAAGGTAAACATACCCTCCTTATGTTTCACACAAAAAACTACAGTGAAAATAGTGTGTGTGCTCAATGGAGTATGGCGGGTATGTGGGCAGCAAGCTTTCCACCAGCAGTTGGAGTGGGTTCCCATCAGTTCTAGGATAAAACGGGTCACTCTACAGCCCCGACACATGAAGAGGTATGTAAGGCCTAGCAGAAGGTGTTCTATTGGCCTGTCACATGTTTTTCTACACACAAAAGCATTTATACATATTGGTGCGAATCAGACTGGAATCTTCTAATAGTGCTTTGCTTGGGCTGGGAAAGGAGAAGGCCACATTGGCTCCAGTGAACTGCTCTTGCAGAGGTGATTTTTATGGTGACATTCCACTGAGAGGCCCCAGGGTACTGGGCTCTGTTGTGGTGGGAGAGCACACCCACAACGGGAGGACATCATACATACTTTGCTCTTGCTCTCAAGTCCCTGCTCTTGAACTGCTGTATCCTCACACTCGCTCCCTTCATCCTGTTCTCACAGGACAGCCATTGTGGCCCTGTTCCCCTGGAGAGCCCCCTGCTAGTTGAATTGTTGATCCTTTCCCAGACTGCCAACCTCCTCTTTGCTGTTCATGGCCAGCTCTAGCATCCCAAAACGTGCCAAACTTGGCAAAGTTTGTTGAACTAAGCGTTAACACCCTTCCACCCATACCTCAACAGTTCTTCTGGGAATGGATGGTCTAGTGCTTCCAAGCACCTCAAGTTCCTCATGAATGTAAACAGTTTTGTGCTAATGGTTATTACTCCAACAAAGCCAGATAATTTTGTGGCACAGCATCAGCTGTGTTCTGTAACACTCAATACGTAGGATTCTACAGGAAAAGAAAAGGTTGCTGTATTGGTTTTGCTCATTAACATGTAATTTTAAGAGACAGAAACATTACATCTCCAAAGGTTAAACACAAAAAGCTGCAAAAAGTACATTTTCATTTTCTTTGTAGCGTATTTAACACCATAATAAGTTTGAGAGGCAATCCTAATCTCAATAAAAGTTACAGGATATTCCTACCATGTATAAATATCTGCTCCTAATCCAAAGATGCATTTATTAAGCTTTGTTCTTTTAAAGTTATAGATGTCAGGGTTTTGACAAAGCCTTTGTCACCCTGGACTTTACAGATCCTCAGGATAACACTTGCTTAAATAAAAGACAACGTGGGATTCTGACTATATAATGGTAGTTGCAGTCCCATGAAACCCAAAGTTAACTGCATCTACATGCTAAGGTACCCTCCAAAACACCATCCTATATAGTACTGACTCAGCCTTGATTTTGCCTCATCCCAGAAACAAGGAAATGGTTTGCCTAGAGTTTACATAAAATGTGTTTTTGTAGCAGCGAGCCATACACAATAAAGAAAACCTTGTTCTTTGTACCGAAAGAGTGACAATGGCATTATTAATTTTTCTTCATTCACACTGTAAAAAACCCATTTAATGCACAAATGTTCAGAATGACACACACAAGAAAATTTTACTATATAAACTGGTTACAAAAAAATTTAAATATCTCTATTTCCTGAAAAGCAGCAAGAGTTATGCATGCTCAGAGCACCACAGGTCTCCTTTGCTCTTGCAGCATCAAAAATGCTGTGCTGCAATGCTTGTCATGCTGACAAGCTGACCTGGGCTCTGCGCTCAACCTACAAGTAATACCTAAATGCTCCAGCAAAGGTTAAAAACAAGTTAAGTGAAACAGGACTTAACTATAATCTCAATGGCTTTTCACAATTCTGTTATTTTCAGGCACTATGTAAATTTCAAAATGTCAGGATGTTAGAAATATAAATGGACAGAAACCTGGTTATTTAAGGGGTTCTTTAAAAAGGCTGAGTGCTACTGCTATAACGAAAAGAAAAATCAAGTTCCCAGGTGTCCCAGTTCAGTCCAGGACAGAATAGTCTCTTTGGTGCCTTCTACTGCAATGGCTTAAGCTACAGCCCACTTTTGTTTAATATTTATTTTGAAAATTGTTGTTCTACTGTACAGTTGTACTAGTTCTCCACAGCTAGTTGCCAAAACCACTATTCTAAAAACTTGAACTTGGAGTCATAACAACCTACATTGCTACAGTAACCACATATCTTAGAATAAACAACATAAAGCTAAGACAGGGAGAATTGCATCCTGAAGGTAAATCTGAGCTTTTCATTCTCACACATACTGATAGTGACAAGGCCAAACCTGTCTTCTGCTATGAATCTTTGTCTTTTGTTGGTACTCATCATGTGAAGAATTAAAATCAAGTAAGATAGCGGCAGGGACATGATAAATAGAGTTGGTTTAGTGACTCTTCAGACTGCTTCTTGCAGCCAAGTAACTATTTCTGAAAGGAGTACATTGTTATAGTGGGTGCTTATAAACCTTGAGGGCAGAACTTCAACTTTCATACTTGGAGTTCAAAAATTCATCTGTAAAGTATGTACTTCTATTACTGAAGTATGCAAAAGCTTCCAGCTTCTATTCTTAGCTTACTAAGATAAATAGATCCAAAGGGATCTCCATGATAAAATAGCCAAAACATACAAGAAAAAAACCCAACCACACCCACAAAACCAAACACTTAACTGCCAATATTTTTATGGCAGTGACAGAATGAAATCTCCTTAATGCTTGTTTTCAAGCTCCAGCATGTTGACACATCTTTCCACTAACACTAGAAGCATTATCTTCAGGAACATAAATTCCTTCCTAGCTCATTACAAGAGCTGTCCAGCACTCCTAATCATCTCCTGATCTATTGTGTAGTCACACAGCAACATTTTTGTCTCCCCTCTGTATCATCTGTACATTACACTTGACCTTCCTATGACATGATCCTTTCCAGTTACTGCATGGATATGGATTAAACTTTGGCTACCCCATAGCAGAAACACCTCGATGCATCAGGATCCAGGGAAGAAAGTCAGAAGGGATCAAGCAGGCAAGGGAAGAATAAGCTGCTCAAGACAGCAAGCCAGCATGCTTCAGAAGAACCATGGAAAAGGCCAGTCCCAGAAGACGATGGATCATTGAGATGTTTGGTTTGACATGAATTTCCTTAGCAATTCTGTCTTGACAGAATGAGTAAGTCCTGAGGTTGTGCCTGCTCATCCTTTTAAATGAAGATTACACAATAACAAAGTTTAATAAACAAAACAGCACAGAACAAAATTTGAAGTGAAAAGTAAGACCGCCATCAGTGCAAGCAAACACATTAAGGAGAAATAAAACTGTTACACTGGGTGGCAAGGGAGGGGCAAGGAAAGTTGCGCAACAGCTCCAGTTCTTTATAAAGATCAGCTGCATCTCTTCTAAGAGATGTTAGTGAGTGGGTAAGGACAGATGTGCTCAAGAAAAGTAAAGCCCAGACACTATTAAGCCATCCTTATAGATCATCATTAAATAAGACCTTATCCTACCACAAATGGCATTTTCACAGCATATCCTGTTACAGATTAAGGAGCACTTAAATGGAAAAATGAAAATACCTCCTCTTATTGAGGCACTCTGCTCTTCCTTAGTTTACTGAAAAACTGTCAAGAATACAGCCCCGTCGGTATGAGATTAAAGACATACTCTTTTTGGTACATCCTAACGATCTCTGAGAAAAGCTGTACAGGCTTCCAGAACATGGACTTAAAGCTTACATCTCAATTTAGGCAACATACCAAGTAGGTATCTCACACTAGTATCTTATTTTCGCAGTACCCAAAGGATCACAATACACTTCATTTTCTCAGCACATTAGCTCACCTGCGCGAATTTGAAACTTCCCATGCTATGTCTTAAAATACTAAGGCCATAGTTTACATGAACAAAAAGTAAATTCATGTTAAGTTCTCAAGTCGTGTACTTGTAGAAATAGTAGAAATATACAAGACAGTAGGCACTTTATAGTAATGCGGGCCTTTTTTTTTTTTTGAAATAATGTCAAAGCTAAAGAGAAGTATGGAAAATTTGCCCTCGTTTTTGCCTCCCCTAAAGGGGATTCAATAAGAACAGAATCAGTAGACAATTCAAGTGAACAACACTAATTTTTATTTGTGTTACAATACAGCCACCATAAAAAAAAAGAGAGCTGAACATTAGACTTGCATAGATTCTTTAAATTTTTATTTTTAGGCCAAAGGCTCTCCATTCACTGTTTGGCACAATAATAGCTAACAAGTTTTACTGTACATCTGTAATTCTCAAGAAAAAGAAAGAGAACCACGCATCTGGTTTATCTAGTAAGCAAAGCTAATACAGAGCTGTGATTTTATTTTCATTCAAATACTCACAGTCTTCTAGGAAAGACTTCTTTGTACTTTGGTTAAGAACTTACAAATCAAAAGCCTAAGTATCATCCTTTTGCAGAATTACATTCTTGGAAATGTGTACGGTATTGTGTGCCACGTCCCTCTGATAGAAGGCACAGTTTTTGAAAAGAACATTCATGAAAAAACAGAAGCCAGTTCTGAAAGGATAAGAGTGACACCCACTAACATCGGTAGATTTTTTTGTTTTTAATCTGGGCAAGACCTCATCTTATATTTTCTCCTCACTCCTCCCCCTCTCCCCAAAAAAGAAATCTGTAAAGTAACTTCAATATTCATAAGACGAAAAGTTTTCCAGGCATGAACAGTTGTAAAGAAAGAGAAACATGAGCCACCAGAGCTTTCTATTGGTGCAGAGTTACTTTATGAACTAGATGTGGGAATAGTCACTATCCCAAGAACCCCTGTGTCAACGACAAGCAAATGATTACAGGCATCTTTTTTAAGCTACATTCTCCCTGAATACTTGAGGTCTAGTGAACAAAACTGTATGTGACGGTAAAGCTGATCATTTTGTCTAAAGTGCTTGATGAAAGTAGGGAAACCATAAAAATGATACACCAGTGAAACTGAAAGTGGAAGAGTTAACATTTATCATATAAAACAAGATAAATTGGAATATTTCCACTTTTTCTTCTTCCATTAAACAAGACACAACAAAAAGATCCTTCATGGTGAAGAGCTTCCCTAGAGTCTATATAGCTCATAACACATTTTTCCTTACATTTCTGGGATATGAAATCACTTGACATAAGACTCAGGAATAATATTCCAAAAAAGAAAGTATTATTATGGCTAAGAAACAAAGATTATGCAGCAAGTTTTAGTCACTCAAAACAAATCTTTGGGAAAATGCTATTTAATACTTTCAATAACTTTGAATGGCCCAACACTATATATTTTACAGTAGAAATGCAAGAGCCTTTGGAATGCAGCAACACCTGGTTGTGTGCACATCTTAAGACATCATCTTTTTCTTACATTCCACTGAGCAGAAGACCATCCCTTCCACCGGCATGAACTTCTGGCCAATTAGGCACTTGCTGCAACAGGAACACAAGAAGCATTCCTGGGTAGCGTGCCAGTTGAAGTTGTTGTATGTCACACGCTGAACTTCTGGATCTATAGCATTATGACAGCCTTGGCAGATCTGTTTGGAAACAAAATGACACTTAAAAGTAGCATACCCATCCTCTCTGCAAGTCCAATAAAAGCTGGAATTCTTAACTGTTTTTTTGAGGAGACAGATGTTAAAAGAAGCCTTGGATATAAGCCTCCAGCTTTTGATTCTCCTTTATTTTTAAAGCAGAGTTTCCCAATCAAAATACAGCCAAGGACACAAAACAATAAAATGTACACAAGATGTTAATTGCTGCTGGGACTACACTTAAATCATAAAAACTTGTTATGCCAAACAGCACAGGTTTTCATATATTAACCCATGCATTTGAAGAGATGTTATAAATTTTCCTGGGCATTGGCAGCTGTAAAGCAATGTCAAATAATTAAATATTACTAGAAAGTCTTGCATGTAATTAATCTTAAAACCTGGCTATCAAAAGTTAGATCAAGTTAATGTTTTAAGAGAAAAAAAGCCTCTCCAAAAGGCAATTTGTCACACCTACCTCAGAAGATTATTAACTGCCAGCTAGAGACAGTAGTTTTCCCCTCCATTAAGAGTACGGATGCACATTGGACTGAACTCCCAACTAATAGGTAGTTAATTGTTAGACATGAATGGACCATCATCTCAGATTAGAGCTCCCAGCATAACTAGAAATTGACAACTACCATCCTTTCCCAAATCCTGTCAGTCACTCCCCTTTATAACTCACATGATTAGAAATAAAAAGAAAGTGCCTAGATTGTAGTTGCCACTACAGGCTTTTAGCAGACCAGCTGAAGTTAAATCCCACTGGTCTCAACAAACTATGATTGACACAAACTAAACATTTAGCAGCATTATTGATGTTCACCTACTTCACTACTCCCATTACAAAATCCTGCTTCACCACTGGCAAAGCTAAAGGTATTTTCAGAACAACCTCATCCCTGCCAGTGGCTTTTTTTTTTTTAAGTTTATGAACTGACAAAATACTTGTCTGTTTCTAAAGTTTTGTTCAAAGGGGAAAAAAGATTGACTTGAGCCTAAACTTGCATTCAATTTATACTCTTCAGATACTCCCACACTGGGAGAAAAGAGGAGTTTCAAGCTCCAGAGATTCATGTTCCCTTCCTTCACAGCACGGACACGTGTAGAAGGACCTTACCGCAGCGTGGTTCTTCACGTAGCACGGTTTGCAGACTGGCTTGTCATTCACCATTACATAGATTTCCCCAGCCAAAACGCAATCACAGTCAAAACAGCAGAAGTGTTTCAGATGCCAGTTTTGACCTTCTGCTTGAGTATATTCATTGCTGAATATTAGCTATGAGGAAGAAACAAACCAATATTAACACATGCATTTGAATAGTATTTATCTTAACAAAGCCAGCCTCAGGAGGTTTTCTAATTTCCAAGGAATTCCTGGTGACTTCAATGTTTCAAATGATGTCAACAACAAAAATGGATGCATTCACTTGTTAGACTGTTTTATTAAGAGCCAGTAGATGCCAAAGAAGCCAGGCAGGCTGTTCTCTGTATGCTGCATGCAGTGTTATTTAGTAAGGTGCTCCCCCTAGTGCCCTTCATGAGGAAACAGCTGCATAACTGGACTTCATAGAAGAATTTGCACTCACATACATCTTATGTCCCTGTATATTGCCCCAAAGCCCCACTGAATCCAAACCAAACTATGGATCTTCCTGATTGTGAAGTGTCCATATTAGTTTCAGTTTTTTGCAACCACAATCAGCTAAAGCTGGTGAAGGCACATCATCTCCCTGCACCGAAATATTTTAGTAAAAATCATATCCACTTCTCAGGGGAGCAAACTTGTGTGCTAAACCAAAGGACTAGGATATTTCCTACCTCATCACATCCAGCACAGCGCGGCTTTTCGCTATCACAATAATGTCTTCCACAGTACAGGTTACCATTCTTCCAAAAATAGATCATATCTACTAGAAGTTCACTGCAGGTACAACAGACAAAACAAGCTGGGTGCCACAATTTGTCATATCCAGCACGTTCCGCGTAGACAGCTGGGTCACCTTCTTTCATGTTCAGTTTGCAGCGATAGCAGGACTGGAAAGAGGTTATTGCCAAGTTAAAAAAAGTCTTTGAAAAGGTAAATTTATAGCAATTACATATTACTGACATATTTAGTAAATCTCACCTTCCCAGACTGAAATTGAAGCATAAGTTTAGTCTCATGATCAGATAGTAGCACGACATGATGCCACATTACAGGTTTATCAAAGCCAGTCACAATGGCATACATTCTACTGAAATTGTACTAATGGGTTATAGTATTTTGCCATATTCACATTCTTACAGCTACAGTCAAGTTCTTAAAAAAACCCCAACACCACACAATTAAAATTAATCTTATGTTCTATTAGCCCTGCATACTCAAGAATAAGGAAAGAGTAATAAGAAGCCTTCCAAGCTGACTAGGCTATGACTAGAACGCATGACAAGAAAATTGCTGTACTTATAGGTCATGAAAAGATCAAGCCATATCTGCATCACTAGTGAGAAAAAAAAAGTGTTACTATTTCAAACTCATCCTGTTTAAAGCTGTGTTCTAGGGATACCAGTCACTCATGGCTGTTGTCCAATAGTTGTGACTAATCACTTTAGGATGGGGAGAGCGATTATAGAAAAGGGACTACAAAGTATATGAATACACTACAATGCAAATAGTTCCAAAATGTTCATAGTCAGTCTTCTGCCCTCTACCTGCTTACAGAGACTGTTTTGTTATCAAGTCAAAAAACCCCGCAGGTAGCTTATGTTACTGAAACAGAAATTTTAATCTACAGTTTAATCACCAGCTTGGCATTTCCTGCATTCCAGCTGGTCTGTGGGCTGGGCTAAATATCCTGGGAGGGTTTCCTCTCTGATTCACATCACTACAAGCCCAGCCACAAACAGCCTCAGTTTTCAATTGTGTTTATATAAATATAAATACATATATATACACACACACACACATCTATATGTATTTTATTTCTTTAAAAGCGTCTCAACTTTAGGCCTACTGATCAGATCCCCACACTTATTTCAGATAAGCATATTTCATGATTAACAAAGACAGACATCAAAAGGGGAGGAAGAACAGCTTGGAAGAGAATAAAAGGGGAATTATAAATATACATATTTATATAAAGCTTTTTGACTCTTCTTCCTACTTTAGACTTCCTATTCCAAGAGGAGTAAATTGGAAGGTTTCGCAGTTTTATGGACCCAGATCAGGGCAAGACAGTTTACCTAACATTTGCAACACTCCCAGCCTAGGTGCTTAAAAGACACATAAAGATATTTGCTTCTTTACAAGATGAAAATATGCTGAATACCCATTTTTCTGTTATTGAGCTTTTAATCATGGTGAAATAGATTTAATTTTTTAAAACAGAATCAATTATTATTGGAATATTTATATTAATAGTGAAGACCTAGTTGTATAACTGTTGTGTTTTTGTTTTTTTGTTTTTNGTTTGGTTTTTTTTTTTTTTCAAAGTCACGTTCAGAAGAATTGCAATCCATTCCTGTAATGAAAATAAATTTTTCAAGAGATTCTATTTGCCACAGCTACAGGAAAACAGCTTTCAGACAGTCTGAAAGCCAGTGAAGAAAATTTGGAGAAAAAAAAGACTCAGCACTGACAGATAGAAAAAAGCATAGACAAAGACAATTCTTCTGCAAGGTATTTAAGAGCTGTTCTCTGTATTTTTTTTTAACGGTTCAAAATAAACCAAGTTGAGATAATGCTACAGCATATAGCTAAGACTCAGTCACATCGCAAAAATCAGATTAAAAAAATACTCTAAAATAGTATATCTAAATCCTGATTATTTAGTACCAACAACAGATAAGCAACTCAAATGTTCACTTATCCTATCAAACACTTTTAAGTCTCTTTCTAAATCACTGCACAGAGTGATGAGATGCCTGGCCTTAACACTAGGAGGCATACCCAGCTGCTCAAGTAGAGAAAACTTTGGAAGTAATAAACAGGCGTAGTATAAAAATGAAGCACCTTTTGATACAATTATTCAGGAGGACAGAGTAACTCCTGCCCTTGACTTAACAGAGTCCAAGTCGGTTGGCCAGTGGGGTACAATGCAAGGTGAGCAACTCTGCACATCTTTCTTGAGGAGGTAAGAGAAGAATTGCTGTGGTGAATCTGCAGTAACCCAGCAGAAGCAACTGGGTTACACAAAATGACAGCAACCTAATCAAGCCACCATAAAATAATTTTAGTATGTTAGAATGTCCATGACAAGGTAATGGCAAAAATAACTCAATAATTAATTTTAGAAAGTAGGAACAGGTAACCAAATGGCACAGCGTATGACAGATTAAAGTAAATGGGCACTTTCAAAGCTAAAATGTAAATGTTAATTTTATATTCCACATGAATTAAACCAGAAGTAATATCCTTTGTCAATTAAAAAAAAAAAAAAAAAACAAAAAAACCACACAACAAAACCAGGACACAACATCCCTCAATACCACTGAAAACCAGACTTCAACTATGTTAAACTTATATCTCTATCTACAACTTGAATATGCATTTTCTGTAAGTAACCTGGAGATTAATAATTTTGGGGATTCATACACACAATAGCAACATTTCTGGAAATCAAGTTACAGTAGCTTTTGCCACTCTGGAGGTCTGCCTTCACTAAACTAATGTTATTTCAGTAATCCTACCTCTATTTTGTATTCATAATTGGTAGCAGTGACATGCACAGTAGAAGTTAGCAAGTTACATCAGAAATACTTTATTAAGGCTATAGGTTTAGAAATATCAATGAAAGCTAGGTTATTACAGATCTTATTTTTCGTTGAGCTATTCCAAAGCAGAAATCAGATGCTAAAGAAAAAATTAGATCAAAGAAGAAAGATCCGAATATGAAAAGAAGGCTCATCAAAACAGCCGTTATACGGCTTGACTTGTTGGAGATGGGAGGGAGAGAAACTAATACTAATGTATTAGTTTCATTTAATTTTAAATGCAATTTGTTACTGGGTAATTCTGGTGCTCTTCCAAGAAAGAGAAGAAAACAGGCTTCTAAAATTGAACTAAACTCTTCCAGAAGAAAAAAGTGTAGCAATTACTCCGTAAAACTACACCAGTTTCTTGATTATTCTGCAAAAGCCATCCTGCTACACTATATCTTCAAGCTAACATGTTTTTGCAATGAGGATGAAAAGGTCACTTAAGTTATTTGCTGCAATGCACTAAATACAGAGAAAAAACAGGTTTTGTGCAGACATTCACAATGTTTTCCAGTCCCCCTTCTTTCTTTCCCTCCCCAGATTTTCACCATTCCAAATTCACAAACAACTTAATTGGGCTAAAATAACTAAAGAGAGCACTCAGATGGTACTGTACATTCTTGTTTTATCTTTCCTTTCTTATACTTACATACTGAGATGCCTTCTGATCTGGGGACTTGTCCTCCATCGCTCCTACAGCAGCCGAAGTGCTTCTGTCACCATTGCTCACGTTATTCTTGTTGGCAGCTCTCGTTTCCGCCTCACCAGGGAGCTTGACATCTCCTACGCCGAGCGCCTCGTTTTTGTACTTCTTCACAAATTGCTCCATCTGCTTAACTTCGTTGGGGGAGAGCTCGTGGCATTTTGAAGGATCCTGATCGTGGGCAGGCAGCTGCTTGGCCAACTGCTTCTTCCTGTACTGGGCGCCTTCCGAGCCAGCAACAGGCTGCTTCTCCTTGGGCAGCATCTGCATGTACTGCCTAGCCTGAACCAGGAGGAATTAGATATCAGATGCTGCTTCAACTACAGAACCATCCTTTTAAGCAAACACCCGATTAAAATAATTCCTACTGTTAGCAACAGTCACATTTGTCAAAAATAGTTTTTTTGTTTTGTGTTTTTTTTTTCCATAAACATTAAGCTCCTGAAACACAGTAGATGGAGATAAAATACAGCAGATGCATTAATTGGCTTCTTCCCAGGGTAAAAGACAGGCTTCCTTTTAAGCCTCTTACAGAATTACTGCTTCACAGAGTAAACAACAATTGACAGTTACACAGCACCTTGCCTCTTCAAAGCTATCTTAAACTGCTGGTCATCAGTAAAGCTTTAAAAAGTAGAGGCTGAAATAGTTTGCCTGGAACACACAGCCCACTGCAGAAATAATTCTAGCTGAATAAATAAGAAAGCTCTAGTTCTAATAAAGCAAGTACAAGCCCAAAAATCAAAGTGGTAAGTGAATATTAATTACCAGTTGATTTAGACACACAAAGCTTGATTAACTCACTGAAAAAAAGATATTTTTGAGAGGTAGATCGGAGATAATGTGACTCCTGCATGGATGACACAACAGTGCAGTACAGTAAATTAGCAAAGTTTGAAAGGCAAAGCAAAATCCTCAGAAGGCTATCTACCATCTCATCTACTTCAGCTGAAAACATACTGGAAGAGAGCTCTTCTTTTAGATGTCAACACTGACCTTGTTCTAACCATATACAGTAAAAGCTATAAGCAAGACAGTGTTCCCCTTAACTTTAAACAATGACATAAATTGTTGTGGGGTTGTTTGAAGGCTTTTTTATTTTTAAGGACACACTCCATGCAATTTTTTTTTTTAAGTTTACTAAAAAAGGCAGGTTAGTGAAATTGCATTCTAGGGACTTAGCAAATAAGTCTTAATCCTATCTTTTAAAAAACACTTCATCTCCCCAGCTCTCAAGAAGTTCCACAGAGAAGCATCCATATCTGCAAGATGACACAGGCAACACTCATTAAGCAGGTACCATCTTTTCAGTTTTGAGGAGGAAAAAAAAAAAAAGAAGAGGTACACACAGAATGACCACAAGAGGCAAATTTATCCTTCTGGTAAGCTCTGCTTCTCTACCTCCCACCAACTCCTGCCTAGCACATGAAGAAGAGGTGGGCTGGACTTACAAGTGTCTGATTCTGCACAGGAGGAGCCCACTCATAAGTCACGGTATTGATGGATATGTTCTTTCTGGCTGGCACTGGATTAGTCAGTATCATTACGTTACGTTTGTACATGGGAATGCCATCGCTCTTCAGCTTTGCAATAAGGGTCGTGTATTTTGTGTCTTCAAATAGTTTCCCCACTTTCCGATCTTCCTCATTGCTTGTGAGGACATCATGTTCTTCCTGGCCACATTTGCAGTTGCGGCATATTTTTCTGAAATTTATGGAAACAGCAACAAAGTTACAGTCTCAGCTGAACATTGCAACTCACACCAGCTGCATACATAGTAACACCACCACTGGGAACCCAAAAACCTTGTTTTCGGTGCTTTGATTAGGGAATATGCAAATTATTCTGCAATACATCAAACACCTCTTGAGGAGATTCTTTATTTCTCCTATTGTACCACTTACATTATTTGTTCACAGAGATTGTGATCAGACATATCAGTCAACTACACTAATGCATTTTGAATATGATGCTATATCATTCCTTCAGTTATGATCGCACACATACACGTCCACTATCACCCACCTACCAGATTTAGCATGGGTAGTCACCCATGAGTTAACTTAAATGCATCCACATGATCCTCCCAGCAACCATTTACTTGGGCTTTTAGTTTTTCAGGTTCTCTTTACACACAAAAATTATACACACATACTATACTATTCTCTTCATATACACTTCACAGAGTTGGACTCAAGTGGAAACAAATATTTCCTAGAAAGGAAAAAATGCATACAGACAGATATGCAGCGTAATTGCACCAAGCACTGTTCAAAGATCAGCATTTAAAAGAGAAGATGAAAGAAAAGCAAAAGGCTTATATGGACAAAGCCTTTCAAACAGCTCTGAACCAAGTTAGAGGTACCCTGGCACATGCTGTACAGAAAATTTTCCCAGATATCATCCTTAAAAGGTAGAAGGCCTTACTTAGATATAAATGGTATTCTTCTATATACAACACATCTTAGCTCCTTTTTATTAAGGGCTATTAGATAGCAATTTATTACCTTAATCATAATTAAACAATTCACATATAATAAACAGAACTTCGAATTAGACAAGCTAGTTTACTATTTATTAATGGTTTTCCCAGAGCTTCAGTTCAAAGCAGTCAGCCACAGTATATGGAAATTAGCGAAGCCTTCTGGATCTCTAGAGCTTGAAAAGGAATGAGTAATATTTTACCCCATTGTTTATTTTTCACATAGCAAACAGCATGAAACTACTACCTATAAAATGCTTCTCAACCCTTTTTGCCAAAACCCATTGAACTCTCATATTGTCCTGCATCTTGCCTTCTAAAGTCTTGAAGGCAAGACACACACCTTGCGGCATCTAACAGGTACACGACAAAAACACGCAGGCCCATTGGGTGGTGGGAAAGGAGGGAAGGAGAAGGACCTGCACAGAATGGGGCATGTGAAGTGATGCACGGCCAGCCCAAAGACACACTACACACATACACCAGTTTTTCATGTGGGGTACAATCATTTCAGTGTGTGATGAATGCTGCCTGGTCATGTGATCATACAGCAACCATAACTCATGGAAACCTAAGCTATGAAGCCCACTCAAAATTAAAAATAGCTAACTCTGCAATAGAAATGAGCCACTCCAAAAATAACAACGAAAATAAGAACCTTAAGCAGAACAGACTTCGCTTTGCAACACATAAAAACATAAAGAGTCAATAATTGAAGTGCAGGCTGTGTGACAGCTTGCATGAATTCCAACTCATTTCCACAACAGAAAAGATGCACAGAATTTTGAAGCTGGTACTTATTTGGACACCTAGTAAATACTGAGCACTTTGCAACCTCCCAACTTAGCAAAACATGAACTAGCATCACCCATTATGCCTAAACACTGTACCATGCATCTCAAGCACTTGCAACATAAAATTTTGTAAGGTCTTCAGCACCAATCTACATGAGTCCTTTACTTAACTAACACTTAGCGTCTATTTGATATACTAGTGAAGCAATTTATACTTCACTCTGCTCATCTTTTAAGGTGTGCATGTGATCATATTTTATTATCAACTCTCAGTCACGTCATCTTTGAGATCCAACACTAGGTCACAGAAACAGACTTCACTTTTAGCAGGTTTAATTCATCACAACCATCATGCAGCTACATGCCCCAAGGCACACATGAAACTTATCACAGTATCACAAACTTACATTCAAGCAGTTAATATATTTGAACAATATTATAGCTTAGCAGATATTTTCTTCATTTTTTCAACTTAAGCAACAGTATGCCCCAGTTTTATCCTTGCCTCTTTACAGGATGCAATCTAATAACATTGCTAAATGAACAGACATGCTCAGTCAACCCTCACACTAATGCAAATATAGTTGTGCTGTCTAGAACTGCTCTGCTTGCAAAACAGAACTCAGTAAGAGCAATTCATATTTTTGTACTGCCTGCATGGTCACGATAACGGCGTGACAGACTGTGCAGCTCTCTCCACTCTGTACACTGTCCAACTACAGCAAAGCAACATTGACAGCCTGCAGAGAACAGACCATCCCAACAAGCTAGGAGAACACCCTGACTCAATTGCTTTTATCTTCCTCAGTTTCACCTCGAAGGCTTAACTTGTTTCACTAATTTCAGGATCCTTGAGATTTTCTGTCTTCCTGACAAACAGATTAACAGATGCTTGCAAAGAAGTGAAAGCACACAGCTTGTCCTCAGGTGCTTGCTGGGTCCCAGGGTGAAAACCAGCATAGAACTACTGTGCTTCATACTTGCACTGAAAAGAACGAGATACTCAGTAATCTCCCCCACCCCAGGCTTACTTAAATGGAGAATTTGATTGTGTACATTTCAGTGTAATGTTACCTACTTGCTCTTTCGAGATGAAGTGATTGACTCTTTGCCTACATGGAGTGTGTAGGAAGCTGTTATATGGGCTACATTACAAAATTACAAGTGTAGTGGCCCTGGCTTGCGGATACTTAAGTCTACAAATGCAGAAAACAATCCACAAAGAATGCAGACTGCTGAGTCACAACTGACATCACCATAACTCAGTAAATCGAAGGAAAATCCCTGAGGTTGTTGCCATTTCCCCTGCTTCTCAGCCACATGGAGATGTCTGTACACCACTAACAGCCAAAAAAGTTTCCTGTCCTGATTTATAATCTCTTTTCTTGAATAGTTTCCAGTCCTAAAAGATATCCACTTGACATTTACACACATAACTCTTCCTGCAGAGTACTGTTTACAATTTAGTCATACCTTCTTCCACTGAGTTGCCACATCAGAGCCCTGTTCATTAGTCACTGTCCCTTCTGCAAAAGGGATGTGGCCAATTACTTAGAATAGATCAGCTGGTTATTTCTTTGACTACAATACAGCTGTATCACTGAAGTGACCCACTTACACTTCACAAGTCTGTCTGAATACTGATGCTTTTGTTGTTGTTAAAGCAAACACTCGACGTGCCAGTAAAACCAGTTGCTGTTATATACGTATGTCTATGTGTAAATGCACACATGTATTTTTGTAGACTTCATCTCATTTAGCTCTATCAAGAAGACAGGCAGTGACAATTTCTTGTTCTCTCCATCTGAATTGCTGCAAAGATTCTCTCTTCACTTGAGGACACTCAGCAAGATCCTACCAAAGGAGATACTAAGGACTCCAACTTACATGTTCACAGCCCTCAGGACTTCAAAGGAGAGAAAGGTTCCTCCAGACGAATCTCAGCAGTTTGGGAAGCTTTTCCCATTCAAAACATGGAAGATGGGGAGGAAGCTTCAAAAATGTATGGAACTAAAAGTTGCATATCACTGTAAAAGACTGATCTAGTAGATTGTACCTTGCTTCCAGGTCTTGGGTGGTTTGAAAGAGGAAGAAGGAAGGTGAACAGATTGCACCCTCTCCCCCAAGCTGGTGAATTCCTGTGTCCTGGGTGTCTACTGAGAGCAAGGATCAGAGATTCCAGTTCCTTCTCCAAAACCAAATGTCAACCATCCTCCTACTTTATCTTTTGGTGTATGGAAAGAAAAATAATTCTGATCATGACTCTTCCTACAGTGGCTTTGCAGTGGCTCTTAGTGACAGGAGGTGGCAGCCACAAGCACAGAGAAGCCCTCAACAAATACCTGGCAAGTCTTAACTGTGCCTCAGTACTTGTCCATCGGCTGTAATATCAGGAAACGTCAAAGCAAATTTAAAGCCCTTCCTGCCTTCCAGGGATTGCATCTGTGCAGAGAATCCACATGCTGAAAAAGGCCACTCCCAAGCTTAAGATTCTTGTCTTCAGAAGCTTTTCAATACCTTGGCAAGCCACACCAGTGACAATTTTTTCTTTCCAGTATATACATGAACAAGATAAACCAGAACATTCCCTCCAGCTTTTCACAGCTTCTGACTCTGCTGTCCCACACCTCCCTCTAGTGAGAGATTCCCAAAGAGTAAACACATACCCGAACAGCAGGCTCTTACAGCCAGCCTGCCCTGCTAATTCTGTGGAGGCTGTTTTGCAGCCTGAAAGAAGTCTAACACCCGAACTGAGAAGACCCTGCCTGCTGCCACTGCTACACAGGTAACTGTTCACCTTTCAGCTACTGTTATAGACCATGGGTCTCATTGTACTTGTTCCATGTTCAGCTCACAACAGTGAGGCTTTCAGAACTCCAAAATTTAGGAACAAACTTTAAAAAGGCCTTTGTTTACCACCATTTCTGTACTAGCCCAAATGAACAGTTCTGCACCTATATAACTATCCCACACACTGTGCCAAGAATTATAGCACAAAGTGCTTAAAGAGCACTTGCCACCCCAGAAGAGGCATTTTTCCAAATACTTGCGTTATAGAGAACAGTGTAGGAACTCCACATAAAACCCTGCTACAAGATTGGAAAATGCATAAAAAGTCCAAGTATACCAATCTGACTCCCCAAAGGCAGAGTAGAGAGGCTCTTTTGTGCAGAAACACACAGAGAAATAACAACTAGATCTTTGAGGTAATACCAGAACTTTCCTATATCAGACCAGGGAACAAGAACTACACGATCTGTTGAAGCTCCTGAGCTCCACCCAGGAGAGGGCAGCGTCACCCTTACACAGAGCACAGCAAGGGCTGCAGCCTGGCCCTGCTGCAAACACAACTGCTGCCTCGCTCACTCTGCTCGGTCCAGCTGAGACCCAGGTACCTTTCTTCATAGGGCCCAGATGGTGCGTGTCTTGGACACGTGGCTAAACCAGTGCTGATAGCACTTGCTATTGCTGAGCGGTGCTTGCAGTGTCAGGGCTCCTTTTAGGACTCCGATCTTACTTCAGCAAGTAAGCTGGGGGTGGGCAAGAAGGTGGTAGGAGGCACAGCTGACCGGGAGGAATCACAACTGACTCTTAACTGGCCAGAGGGATACTCCATACCATTCAGTGTCATGCTCAGCAACAAGATGGGGTAGAGGATGAAGAGGTAGGGTTTCCAACTTCCAATGTGGCCATTGCCTGGAGACTGGCTGAGCGCCAGTCTGCTGGTGGGATGTGGTGAATGAATGCTTTTGCAACACTGCCCCCCCACCCCTGCTTTTTCCGTCACCTGTTAAACTGACTATTTCAACCTGTGAGTTTTCTCACTTTTGGTCTTCCCTTTTGCTCCTCCACCCTGCTGTGAGGGGACAGAGAACAAGCAGCTGCCATGGGTGCTTGGCTGCTGGCTGTGGTCAATGCACCACAGTGATCCTTCCTCTAACTACAATTCCTATTTCAA
This sequence comes from Pampusana beccarii, assembly GCA_013399365.1. Lineage (NCBI taxonomy): Eukaryota > Metazoa > Chordata > Aves > Columbiformes > Columbidae > Pampusana > Pampusana beccarii. The sequence continues at coordinate 77,523 of VWYH01004914.1, read as the reverse complement.
TACCTATAATCTACAGGGAAGAAAAAACAAAATTGGTGATTTAACTTGAAGTACTCCTGATCATTCATGTTATAAAAACAATATTCAGTCTACTTACGTTACAGTTTGCCTCTATTTAAAATAGAGTTCCAGATTTTAAGGCTAACATGACTAGGTGAACAGGTATTTAGGATCCATTCCTTTCTGTTCAAGAGGTAGAATTCTGAAATCTTGGTATCATGCAAAGCATATTAATATATTTTTTCCTTTGAAAACTGTTAAAAAAAATTCAGACTTCAGATTCACACCCTTCCTACCCCCAGTAGAAACAGCTGTTTTCTAACCCATGCTTGAGTTGCCTCAAATGGCTAACTTTTCCTCTAATTCAGATGTATGTGCTACATTCGTGTGACAGCTGGAAGATGCTTCTCAGACTACTTCCAGCCACCTTCTAGATCAACTACCTTTCCAAATTAAGCCTTAACTGAACAGCCACCGTTGTTATGCCTTTTTCTTTCTTGCTGTTGAATCCACTGCCATCTACAGGCTCCTACTTTCCAGGACAGACAGTGTTCAGGACCTGGCACAATGAGCCCTAACTGCAGGAGCATAGTGAAATGTGTCTAAAGAAAAACACACGCAAAAACCTCCTAATATACACACCAAAGCAGACACATTCCAACCTGGTAAACATGCAATTATGTGACTAAATAACCTTAGACATTTTATATCTTCTTATCGCAAATTCTTCCCTGTTGAAGAATAAGCTAGTAATTATAAGGTCTCTTAATAACAGGAACTAAGAAAAAGACAATAAAGGAAGAGTTAAGAAAAAGTTAACCAGCCTAGTCTTTTTTTCTCCCCGACTTATGATTTCCTTATTTATCACACCGGCCCTAAGCAAAGATCTTTCTCTCAAGTAGGAAGTGACATAATTTCTCATATAATCATGGATAAACAACACTATTTGCTCCTGCAAAAATGTTTATCCTGTTTCGTCAAATCACTTACACATGTTAACTATGTTCTGTTTTTCTAGTATCTCTGCACAAGCCCCCTCAGTGACCATCTGTATACTGAAAAAAAAAAAAAAAAAATCTTTTCACAAACTAATAATTTCTTCTATCTTTAGACAATCAACTTTGTTTATTAGTATACTACCACTTCATGCTCCCTGTCATCATTTATAAATTGTTTTTATAGTTATGTATTACAGATATGTAACTGAAGCTATATCTTCACCAATTTACAGCAAGTGTTTGCTGTGGTCTGTTTATCTGGTTATTTTCTAAACTGAGTCTCAGCTACAGTCAAATACGTAGGTAAAGATGTAAAAATCTCATAGGCCTTATCAGATACTCTGGCTGGGATGTAAAGACTACCTTAAAGAACCTCACGAAATAAAACCCTACTGCAGATACAGGTACGACTGTAGCTAAATAGCTTTGTCGAAACATAGTCTCTTTCGTTGCTAGCATGTGCTAGTGCACATGTATGTCCTGTGCAGGCTGCTACCTTTAAGAGTATTTTTTTTTTTCCTAATTAATCTGAATCAATAGGCTGTACCTTAAAGCACAAGCAGTATAATCAGTGAACTGAGCTGTTAAAGTTTCAGTAAGACAAGAAAAGTCTTAATGGAACACGAAATTTCTGCAGAAGTATCAGCACAGATTAGAGCATAACCTATTTACTGCAAATATCATCCGCTCTCACTCGTTTAGGAACAGTGTATCACCCAAGGCCAAGTACTATCTAACTTGCTTGAATTATGGCACCTCTTCCCCCTCCAAGTAATTTGTAGATGTATACAAAGTTTCAATATCTTTGCAACGTAGTGTTACCTAAAATCTGCGATCAAAGTGTATGCCTTTGGTGAGGAGATGAGAAAGCATTTTATTACAGAGATACACCACACTTCTTCCCCATCATCTCTCGTACTGTAGGGACGGAGATGTTTTCACAAACCTGCTTCAACTATTCATTAAGCTAAAGCAAATGCTTCAGTAGAAGCACTAGCGCTTACTTCAGTGCAAATGAAAGGTATGTTCACAAGTGACGACATACTTAAACACTGTTGTGCCGCTGAGAAGCTCTGCCCCTGACCCTAGACACAGCCTCTTTGAAGCATCTGAACAGTTTAATTGAATGAGAGAATAAAATCAGTTACTTACATATTTGCATACACATGCCCAGACCTGTAGTGCTGTGTCACAACTTAAGGGACACCTGGTACCACTTACCTCCAGAAATGAAGCTCGAATCCTTCACACTTATCCTTGCATTTTAAGCAGGGGGCACCAAACCCTTGCTCGTGGCCCAAGCCCATCTATGTAAAAAAGCAAGAAGAAAACTACAGTCAGCTTCAAGAAACATGTTGCATGAATGATGTTACTGCTGCCCTTATGATCTACGATCCACAACTAAAGGTAAAGATTAAGCGTTTGACTAAGCTGACATCATGACAGTATGTTAGGGTCTAATCACCTTTCCATTGTACCTACATAAGTGACAGCATTTGCACAAACCTGTTTATAGGGCTGAGCTAACAGGCAGAAAATTAGTCTTAGCCAAAACTAAGTATTTTTCTGGTGACTTGTCTCCCCAGCCCAGCTCTCTGCAAGTTTCACACAAGGAAGGAAGCAGATTCTTTTCAGCCCTGAGTTAGGTGTGTGGCTGTGAAACCACAGCAAGTGAAGCCATAAGACCTCAAGTCAAAGGACATTTAATCCAGCTGTCAGGACAAAGTGATTCGCAGAATATGATTTGGCAAGATGCAAGAGATCAAGAAATAAACAGATGCCACATTCATATGCACTAACCTGGGCAACTGACAGGAATAAAGAAAACATCTAAGTCATTAGTCTAATATTCCCAAATCTGTTTGAGACTGCTCTGATAGTGACTGAGAGCAGAATATAACCTTTACAATTATGTTTCAGCTGAACTAATACCAGCTTATTTTCCAAGGAGAAAGAGAAACAACACAGTTAGTGAAAGCAATGACCATACATGATATGCAAAGGGTTTCACTGTGAAAAGATTAAAAGGGCAGACGACCAATTCATAATGCAAAGGAAATATGAGAGAACACAAAAACCAATGCAGAGTAAAGGCCGGTATTCACATAATATATCAACACATCAGCACATTTAACTGAGTAACAACCACTGGAAGTTCCAGGTGAAAAATAGACACCAAGCTCTGTAACTTATGCATCCATGTAATACAGTAAATTTTAAATGCCCTGCTCCAGCTCTTTAAGCCTTTGGGGAACATTGCTCTTAAATCAGACAGATGAAGGACCATGGAACTGTAGTCATGGCCTGGTGTGCAGGTTCATGCCCAACACGCAGAGGGGACCCATCCCCGCCTCCCACCAGCGCTCCAGCAGCACGAGGAGCACTCCCAGTGAGCTGTGGGCAGATGCAGCAGGAGGGACGGTCACCACAAAGGGGACAGCTCACCTCCAGTCTGCCTTTTACCAGGAATGGAAAGCGAGCTAGAGCTGACAGGTCCTGGTACTAACCTTAGTTCTCACAACAATAATGCAGTGTCAGGGTTAATTAGATTGTATGATACAGTTTTGTTATTAGGAAGTTTGTAATATATGCCAGGAAGCCATATGGCTTTTGTTGTACATACAAGGATATATTCAGCTAAGCTTTAACTTGTTTCTGTCCAAAATGAAGGAACACATTATTCACAAACCATTTGCTCAACAAAAAGCACACAAGATGCAGGGAAGACCACAGTCTTAGTTATTTTATAATTTGAAGGATCATTGCCCCTGAGGATATTATAAAACCTTCTTGCAGATCATGGGCTATTTAGCAAGAGGAGATACTTCTGCAGCTATTAATCTACTGCTTGCAACTTCAGGGATACATAGAGGGACGTGAAATTATTTCTTGCTTTCTTATCCAGAAGAAGAAATACAAGCCTGCTGTGATCACGGTGACATCTTTATCAGCCTAAAGGTTGAACAAGTTCACATTCTAGAGGCATCAACCTAAAGCCAGAGCTGTAGACACCTATAATAAACACAACTTTAAGGTTCTGTTTTATCAACTACAGTTTTGACTACGTTGGATATATAAAGCTAACAGGTTAATAAAATCTTATCTCCACTGATAGGTGTTTACAAGGGTCTTCTCATGTGGAATCCAGAGTCCCACCATACACACACTATACCTCATACACACACCCTGTACATCAGAGAAAAACAAAGCGCTCTTGTCAGGTCACACATGAACAGAACAAAACGTTGGCCAGGATGTTCTGTAAAGAGAAAGAGGAAGCTAGAGCAACACACAACTTTTTTTTTTTTTTTTTTTTTTTCAGGACAGGTTGGTTTTTGGTTTGGGTTCATTGTTCGGCGTTTTTTTGGCTGGTTTTAAAAAAACAACAAAAAGCCCCACCTCCCTAGGAAGCTTTTAAAATGAAAATGTGTTTCTATTGCCTCCTTCCCCACCCCCTGCAAAAGCCAACATTAACCCATTCTCTCTAGCTGCCAAGTTCAGCTACAAACTGGCATTACTTACATAAATGCTTGGGCTCTTCCCTCCTTTGAAAAACGAGGAAAAAAAGAGAAAGAGCAATAATAATAATTTTATTAGCATTGTAATTAGAAGGGTTAGAAACCTACGATCATTTGTGCATAAAGCCACCACGCAGTACACAGAGAAATAGCCTGAACGTTTCCAGAATACCCAAAATAGAATCTGAAATGCAAGAAGATTAAAATGATACATTAAAAAATTACAAAAAGCATTTCCAAGCCTCTTAAATGTTAAGGGTTCAAGCTAAAAATACCTCCTCAGAAGCAAATTAAGGAGAGGAAATACGTGCTGCCTAAACACTCCACCCAAAACACACTCCCTTTCCAATCTAAACGGACAACAACCAGCCAGCCTACTTGCATCTTCACAACCAGCAATCTCAGCATAGATTTCTTCAGAAATACAGGATTCTGCATTCCCTTTCCAGTAATAAAGTGCACATCATTCAATAAATGCCTATGAGCTTAAGACAAATAAACTGAATTAGCAATGATAGACTGGTTTTGAAACATTTCTCAGTCTGCTGCAAAAGAGAAAGAAGGGGATGAGCTTTCTACGTGCAATGTCTGGTCACCTTAGTTTCAAGCTAAACCTTTTCCATAAGGGGCCCATTGAGAATTGTATTAGACATGACTCCAGATGCATGCACAGCCTCTGCCTTTGTTCTGATGGAGAAACTATGTGGTTACTTGCCAAAATACATATAAAATAACAATAGAGTCAAACCCAAAAGCACTGTGCGCTATCTAAAGATCAGGTCTCTGCCTGTCAAATATCCTCTACAGTGCTGTAACAGAACCTGCTTCAGCAGCAAGGAAGTATCAGTCTTGGAAGTGACCGTTTCCTCTTCAGCAGCTGATTCTGCTGTAATTTGGGCAATTCAGAGAGCCTAAAGCCCTGGTACGCTTCTTCATTACTCCTGCCCACGTTTATTCCCCAAGCCTTCTGGAGGACATGGCCGGCTCCATGCTGGAGCACCCAGAGATGCGGCACGGGCTGAGCACACCCCAGAGCAGGAACACACGCCTGGGAACAGGAGGGAATCCATTTTCCCCATAAACAGAGTTATGGGAAAAATAGCACAGACAGGTCTGCTGAAATGCTGCCAGAAGAAGGTTCCTGCCTGTCTACTGCCATCAATTTTCATTTTACAGAAAAAGCTATCCAAAACCATCTGGTATTACTAACATACCCAATAGAGACTTAAATAGGCTGAGTATGGAAGATGATACAAATAAGATTGAGATCATCTGTTGCATGCTGCTTTCAAGATTAAAGAGTCTTCAAGGGCAAAGAATTTTAAATGGTTACAGTTAAAATGAGAATCAGCGAAAGACTGTCCCTTTTCAGTTCAGACTGGAACCCAGTGTCAAGATTTGGCTATTTTTATATTAAGGTAGAAGCTTACTGTCATCTTAAAAATCCAAATGGTCCAATCCAACTGTCTAACAGTTTGTTCAGATGTAGAATGGAAACACAGCAGTTGCTATGAAATAGTTTAAACCAGGATTATCAGAAGTGTTTATTGTTAAGTTTGTTGGACTTTCATTCTATGTTCAATAAGTCCCATTTCTCCCTCCTATTAATTTAAATCCTCTGGCAAACACCAAAATCCTTTTTTGTTGCAATTTTGGAACACTAATTTTGGAATTTGTATTCCTGTAAATACGGTAGACTTCACAGAGCACCAGACAGAACATCTTCCACATGGAATGCTATGAAAAAAATAATGGAGGCAAATAGACCATGCACATAGAGGTAGATGGCCAGTTTAGTTCTCCAGGCTGATACAAGCGCAGCTATATTTGGCCAGCTACAGTTTCTCTTATGTGGTAAAATATAGATAAGTTTAACATGTTTGCTCCTACATGGAATAGACTGTGCCACAGCTCAGGGTGCTGGCAAAGAAAAGTGTTGTGATGAATGGAGGATTAGTTTTTTTAATAGTTAAGAGTGTAATGTCACAGAACTCAAGGTTACTGTTGACAGTTACAGGGAAAACAAAGATAAGCCCTAAGAAATCTTAGGTAAATTAAGGCATAAGACAGAGCAGTAGTTTTTAAAGCTTGCTTATACTTGCTTTTAATGAGCACAGACTATTTTAAGTTGCAAGGGCTCTCTGGAGGTCACCCAATTGCCCACAAAGAACAGGTACAACAAAATCAGATTTGCCCAGGGCCTTGTCCAGATGCAGATTCAACATCCTCTTATGATGCTGGACCACAGAGAGAAAATAAAATCTATATGTTCAATCAGAATATCTCACATTGCAGCTTCTACCCATTCTCATATTACGACTATACAGTGACTACGGTCCAATTCTGTCTTTTCTGTTCACTCTCATGGAGCAGCTGGGCACAAATGATACCAAGAACATCCTGGCAGTTCTACTGCAAGTCTTTAATAGTTACCATCTAATAGTCATCATACCTAGTACAAACCTAGCCCTCAAAGCCACCTGCTCTGACATTCCTTCCTCTTTACAAAGGCCTCCCTCCCACAACACTTCTTTTATGTCTTCAGTCCCACCAAAAGATGAGAGCTAACTTGGGTCTCAGCTCCTTTTCCTTCCTGCCCCCTGAAAGCTCTCCTGTACTGCCAGACAGGCGACCTGCATTAATCTTGCACCTTGCCACAGACAGCAAGACACAACACCAGTACACAGCCTCTGCAGGAGATCAGAAAGTCCTTCCACTGTTTGAGACCTCTTCAGAATTTGAAAGGTTGTGGCTATGCAGGGAGAAAGTTGTCATTAGTGGGCTGTGGTAATTAACAGTGAGTCCCAGAACAGACTTAAATCCTTTTCACTGACCTTTTTGCAGATCTTTCTCTCATGCCCCTGAGTGCTCCAAGGGCAGAAGTGAAGAGATCCACACTAAAGCTGGTTTTGGATTTACCATAAAATCCCAGGGATCTTATAGTTTGAAGATTACTGAACTACTGATCCATTTGGATGTTTGCAGGGGCACATCAAATCATGCTGTTTCCCATTTCCAAAGTAACCTTGAGAAAAACACTTGTATAGCATAACAAAACAGATCTCTAGTATATCCTGATGTACTTTAGGAAGTTCCAAAGAAGTGAAGATAAAGCCAAGTATGCAAAAAAAACAGACCATGAGAACAAGAGACATTAGAAATCTGTGCACGCTTTATTGCCGAGACTTGATCTTGTATCACTATGATCTGTATCAGCAGGAGACTTCTCTAGCAGGAAAAGACAGTGAACTGGAAATTTAAATAGGTTACAGCATTTAAACTTTAAAAAACAGAAGAGCTATGTTATTTCTTAGGATTCCAAAACAGGGAAAAAAAAGAAACAAAAAAAGCCAAAATGACACATTTGTATCTGGAAAACGCTCTTAAAAGATTTCTATAGACATGGTACGAAAACAGAGGAAAAAAGCTTAATCTGTAGTGAAGAGCAGTATCCCACAGACTACTCTATATTTGTTATTCTTGAACATGTCTATTAAAATTTATGGTAAGTCTGTCCTTTTTTTTTTTTAATATGCGTTTTGATCTAGGGAAAAGTTGACTCAGATTAAGATGTAGAAGCTTGAGTAAGGAAGTCCATTTGCACAGAAGGAAGGATGCCAAAAAGTGGTTGCATCCAAGAAAAATATTTGAAACATGACCTGGGCAGGACGGGCAGAAAAATAAATCAAGGAGCTGCAACAGCCTACAACAGTACAGAGGTACTAAGAATTTATTTTATTTTCATGTCTACAGCAAAACATCAAACAGCTCTGCATATAAATATTTAAGACACTTCTACACAGCCCACTGTCAAAAGACTAACAGCTATTAAAGACATCCCAGCTGCATTGAAAACAAGTAGTGTTTATTCACAAAGTCCAGTACTAGACCAGCTAAGTCTGAATGCAGTTGACAGGCACTATAACACTGTCCACAAACCTCCAATACAGCACTATCCATCACCTAATACTGCAGAGGCATTTTCACAATACATACGTATTTTGTTTTGTCATCAGTGCTCTTGCCCAGCTGCATCTTCTAGTTCCAAGTTTTGAAAAGGTAACCCGGAAATCTACATACTCACTTGTTAGGGTCTGTATTCATGCAGGAAAGGGCTTTTATTTTTCTCCAGCTAAACAACCTCAGACGGGAAACAAGGTACAAAGGGAGGATGAGACAGACTTTAAAAACCAAAAAGACCAGAACTGTACACATATGGCAGTGCCAAAGTACAGTTATGCCTGATGTGATCTGAAATTACCATGATAGAAGCCTCCTTACTCCCTTGATCCTCAAACTATTCATCTGATCAAGTCTAAGACCCAAGATAACACATGCGACAGGTTTTCATCTGCACAGCTCTACTCTCCCTGCAGGTCTTCAGCACCTGGAAGAACCTCACCAACTCCTCATGTTAGCAGAAAGCATATATTAGGTGGGGTGTGTGTTTGTTTTTTTTTAAACGCATATACCCTACATGAAACACTTATATATGTATGGGATGTATATATATTAGTTATATGCATAAACCAAACACGCATATAGTTTTAAAATAGATTGTAAAATATAATTTTTAAAATACAGCACAGTGGAAAATTAACTTACTTTAATACTGGGCTTATTATTATGCCATATTAAAGAAAATTTCACCTAATCTTCAAAGCCATGCAGTCCTGCATCTAAAGAGTTTCTTGGCTTGATATTTTATATCATTGCATTATATTTTATCATCAAATATCTGGGGAGTACTTTTGCAACAGAAAAAAGCCCAAGTTTAATTTAGCCTTGCTGTCTTTGCCAAGCTGATATGCAGGCACACCAAACAAAAAGTAACTAGGGGTGT
>VWYH01004914.1:0-67524 GCA_013399365.1 Pampusana beccarii | reverse complement strand
AAAAAAAAAAAAAAAAAAAAAAAAAAAACCCAAAAACCACATCAAACAACAACAACAAAAAAAAAACACAAACAGAAAAACCCACCACTTCTTTTTTTTTTTCCCCAAAGTTTGAGGGAAAAATAAATCCCACCGCAACATATGTAGGAAGTAGTTACTCAGTTTCCTGATTAACAAAACTGAAGTAGCTCCTCTCACATCTCTACACTTGTTTTCATACTTGTCCTTGCAAACAAAACTCACCCATGAGTCACCTTGCATTTCCTTGATCTTACTATACCTAAGGAACAGCAAAAAAGCTCTGTTATCGGGATTTCCATGGCAGTAACACCAAAACAAACAGTGACATCAACAGGAAGCGGAGCCCAGCAGATATTACTAAATCATGCTTTGCAAAACACGAAAAAGTTGACTTTGCTCCTATGCATACTTCATTCACTGCTCATTTATCAAAGAGCATTACAGTTGTTGACTTANCATATACCCTACATGAAACACTTATATATGTATGGGATGTATATATATTAGTTATATGCATAAACCAAACACGCATATAGTTTTAAAATAGATTGTAAAATATAATTTTTAAAATACAGCACAGTGGAAAATTAACTTACTTTAATACTGGGCTTATTATTATGCCATATTAAAGAAAATTTCACCTAATCTTCAAAGCCATGCAGTCCTGCATCTAAAGAGTTTCTTGGCTTGATATTTTATATCATTGCATTATATTTTATCATCAAATATCTGGGGAGTACTTTTGCAACAGAAAAAAACCCAAGTTTAATTTAGCCTTGCTGTCTTTGCCAAGCTGATATGCAGGCACACCAAACAAAAAGTAACTAGGGGTGTGTATTGAGACAGGTGTTCCAGNCTCTCACATCTCTACACTTGTTTTCATACTTGTCCTTGCAAACAAAACTCACCCATGAGTCACCTTGCATTTCCTTGATCTTACTATACCTAAGGAACAGCAAAAAAGCTCTGTTATCGGGATTTCCATGGCAGTAACACCAAAACAAACAGTGACATCAACAGGAAGCGGAGCCCAGCAGATATTACTAAATCATGCTTTGCAAAACACAAAAAAGTTGACTTTGCTCCTATGCATACTTCATTCACTGCTCATTTATCAAAGAGCATTACAGTTGTTGACTTAATAATGTCTGAAGCACTCGGTGTTTGGTTTTCCACTATAACACAACCAACCGAGTCTCACGCCATAGGAAAAGAACCACATAGAGGTTCCACACTGGAGAAGCTGCATCTCTTCCCTCAAACTCCTCTGACCCCAACCGTCTTTTTATAAAGCAAGTATTATACAGTGAAAGCTTATACAGACCAAATCTGCTGCCAGATTCTTATTTTCTCTAGTGAAGCACAAGACCATGCTGCCAGCAGGACCATGACCTACTGATTCATTTTACCAAGTTCAGGGAGGTGACAGACAGGGCAGGAATCCAGACTAGCAGATCTTTGTTCTAACAGGCTCTTCAATAAAAAGCATTAAATCTTCATTTTCCCTATACCCTCAAAGCAAGGTTTGAGAACACAGTGTACATTGTATTCAGGATAAATAGCAGTCTGTTTGTTGCACAAGTACTTTTCGAGCCAGAGCTACTGTTTTAAGGCTCCAGCTCTGTTGTGCAATTTCTTTTCGGATACAAAGCTATCCTCATGATCCCCAAATGCAAGGGCAAATCAAACCCATCCTGAGACAAAGGAGAAAACTGCACAGTCAGCCTTAAACTCCCCCATCCCCTTAAAAGGGAAATTATAACGGAAAATAAGGCATCAGACTTAGTATTCACATAGTGGCTAAAAAGACTGTCTTGCAACTACGTTTTACCACATTATTCACTGCCTAGATGTTTGCCAGTCATTTTGTGTCTCTAAGAAGCATGGTGACCTAACTACAAAGTTACACGTATAAGTGGAATAAAGTATATGTTCTGCATATATTCTCAGTGCCGAAAATTCATTCTGAAATTTGTGTTTCCTGCAGGCTGAGGTTGTCCAGAAGCCAGGATTTAGACCGAAAGAGACATCTGGTTACACAGTAGATTTGCTTCCTCTGGCCAGTTGTGAAGACAGCAATATCAGTCTTACAGCACATAAAAGAAACAAAACAGAAGTTCAATGAAAAGTCTGAGCTGAAGTAATTGTGATTCCTCAAGAGCCAAACACTTAAGAAGGGTATGTCACACAGGACTACTGCTTCTCTCTTACCAGACAGCAAACATAAGCTATTCACTGCTAAAAGGATGGATTAGAAGTTGTTGCAGATGGGGCAGTAGTTCTTCCTGCTGAAGGACAGGTAGGTTGTTTGAGCCCTTGTGCTCTTCTAAGGGAGGGGAAGCAATTCCTGCCAGATGAACTATGCTAGAACAGTTACATTTGGAGAAAAACAAACGAAGCCACACAAAACACCCCCAAAAACCCCAAACAAAGAGATCAAACCTTACATCAACAACGAAAACAGACTTTCTTAAGGCATTTCGGAAGGGTGTTTTCTCTTCTTATAAACCCAGATACATAGATATGTGTACAATCTATGTATATACGGATGGTTTTTCTCCAGTACAGTACCAGCTCCTTGAAAGCCAACAGCAGCTTTCCAAAAAGACAACGCAGAAGATCACCACTAGACTACTGACACTTGGAGAAATCTCAGAAATGTCACCCTGGAGTTTTCTAGAAGCAGAAAGATATTACCCTGTGCAGTAATACATAAGCAATACATAAGCAGTTATGGTCAGAAGAAATTATTCTTTTACAGTATCAGCTGGGTGTCAGAGCCTCTACACCACACGCTGCTCCACTGGGCATTCATCTCCTTCTGCTTTGCTGAACACCACAGCTACAGAACAGCCAACTTCTGAACTCAGACTTCAAGTTCAGAAGAGAGGGGTAACAGCAACTTATTTGGGGACAATGTGGTAATTCCTGCTTCCTTCTGCCCGGTGTTATTGGAACTTCCTATCCAACAGGCAGGTCTGCCACTCATTAGCCCCCCTAACATTCAGCTTCCTTTGTCAGGCAGTAAACAGGTACAAGACACTACAAAATAAAAAGTTACATAAGGTAGCAAGTGGTTTTTGTGAAAGGACTCAAGTTGTTTCGGCCCAGGGTGCAGCACCTAATGGCAGGGGTGAGACATGGCACGTGGTTCAGTAACCCATTACTGCTGATGGTCCAAAAAAAGAAAAATAATAATAATAATTAAAAAAAAAAAATCTGTCAGAGACATCTTCATCCACCTGAAGACAAGTTTCTCTTAAAGGCTAAGTAGTTTACCGGTTTTGATAGACTTTACGGGAACCTTCCCAGAACGTTCTTCCACCTTTCAAGAAATTGGTGAGTTTGCAAAAAGAGACAAGTAAAAGATAAGGAAATAAACATGTTGAGAATAGGAATTTAGAGTGGAGAACGAAGACATGCAGCTATTGCTGAGCAGATGTGAGCTGTTATTCATTCATTCCAGTGTACAAAATCTGAAGAAGTTTTAATTAAGTAAATATGGCTAGTCAAAAAAGAAGAAAAGGATTTAGTACTGAACACACTGGCATATAGAGAAGCTTCCCAGGTCTCCCTGCATTGACTTGTCTCAGATCCTGTTCTCTTGGGAAAGGAGCTTCACCTAAGTAATAAAGGGAAAGAGGGAGGTGAGGAGATGTGAACAAGCAACAGGAGAAAGAGGAAGAACGGTAGTTTTCTGAACATACATTTAATAAAAACAGAAAATGTGAAGTTCTTCACATCATAAGCCTCTCTTAGCAGTATTAATAGTAAAACTGAACAGAAAACACAAATTAATTTCCACAGAGCTTTGCTGGTTTCTTCTGCTGCACCAGCTTCCACATCTGTCTGAGCAAGTTCAAAAAAAATCTTCAGGAATCTTTGAACTTGATGAAAGAGAAAAGTAAAAGATGACAAATAGTCAAATAAACTTAGAATACACACAACTACCCAATAACTACAGTGCAATTTAAAGTAGGTGCCACTAAAAGTTCACTCAAACCAAGACTCCATTATCAGCAGATCTTTATCAGTATTTCACAGCACATATTTATTTTCTCTTTACATAGAGAAATTCTGAATAGGAATGCTGTATCTTCCAGAAACATGCACCTCTCCGCTCCTGGAGTTGAAAAAACTTCCAGTGACCAACCTCTGTGAAGCCATCCAGTTTTAAAATGGGCTTAGAAAGTATGAGTAAATCTACTAGAGAAGCTTAATTACATACAAGCAGTCATGCAAAGGGGACAACCTTGTGCATACAAGTAGCTTCTAAAGACAGTGACAGTACTTCACTACATACATCCATCCATCCCCTGAGGTCCTGAAGTTGGCTGAAGGATGAAATATGCAGTTTCTCCAAACTGAGACCCTCATCTAGGTGACATCATCACCTGTGGTGACATCACTTGCAGAAAGCTGTAGCTCAAGGCTAACCTGCTTCAGTGGGATTCAGCTTTGACTTAACAGTCTGTCTTCCACATGGCACCAGTACTTCCATATGCGAGTCAGTTTCTAGCCTGAAAGTTGGAAACACATACAGGTACACAAAAGGGCAGATGGATACTTTAGAACAACTTACTGCCCTTAAACGTAACAACTCTGGAATATAAGCCATGTGTGTCCATACAACATGCACTTCGAAAGACTGGTTTTGATATATCAGTGAGGGTTATGTACAGATTTAAGCCATGTTCATGTACAAAGTTCCTTCTGCCTTTATCAAATAGTATTGTAACAGATACTATAAAGTTCTTACTAAAAGAAGTCATCACTTAAATGCTGCATCTAATTTCCAAAAACACTAAAAACAAGGATTTAGAGGTGCGTCCCACATGATGTCAGTTTTACGTATCAAGTTTTAAATAGCAAGTTTTGGAAGAGATCCAATACAACTGGATTACCTATCGCTGTTACTTGTTACTGCTTCTTGCCAGTTTGACTCCAAACTAACTAGTTAATAGGTCTTTAAAAAAAAAAAAAAAAAAAAAGAAAAAAGCCAATCCTAAATTTCTGTCTTGGGTAAATCATACAAATGCTGACTACACATTTATCATGAGCTAGTCACATCAAAAGTCAGAACTTATTATTCAGCATACCCACGAACAGCACTTTGGCTGCATGTAATTTGGGTTTCACACTCACAGAACACACACCTGAACACAGCTATTAGGTCTCAGGGTTTTTTGGGGGGGAAGGACATATGTTTTTACTTGCATGACAGGACGGGGTACCCACTTGGCTACCTGGGGAACGAACTGCAGCGTCTTAATTACCGTCGGGCGCAAAGGAGAAGTTCGCTGTTCCGCCTGTGGGCGAGGCCAGGGTGGCGGCAGGAGGTCGCTTCGCAGGCAGCTCCCCTGCCCCTCACCTGCCCTCCGCTGGGAGATGGGGTGACGGAGCGGGAGGAGCAGGGCGCGGGTACGGGGGCATCGCTCCGCGCCCGACCCCGGCGCTCTTGGGGCGACTCCAGCGGAGGGCAACGCCGGCTGGGGCGGCAGGTAACCCGGCGGGCAGCCCCCACCTTACCTTTTTCACTCTGCTCTCCAGGTCCATGCTGCCGCCGGGCCGGGCTCCGGGCAGGGCGGGGTGCGAAGCGGCTCCTGTCCTGTCCTGTCCCGGCTGCGGGCTGAGGTCTCGGTCGCACCCGCCGCCCCTCGCACCCGCCGCGCTCAAACTTCCGCTGCCCTGCGGCAGTGGCTGCAGCCGAACAAAGGCAGCGCGGCAGCCAATCCCCGCCCGGCCCCCCGCCGGCCCGCCAGCCAATCACCCGCCGCCGCCGCCGCGTCCCTGCCCTGCCCAGCCCGGCCCGGGGCTGCGGCTGCTGAGCCGGCGAGGGTAAAGTCACGGGGAAGGCATTTGCTGACGCAGCGCTTCACCTTCGAGCACAGGCGCCTGGAAACGCGGGCTCTGACGATCTATTGACCGGAG
Source organism: Pampusana beccarii (assembly GCA_013399365.1). Taxonomy (NCBI): domain Eukaryota; kingdom Metazoa; phylum Chordata; class Aves; order Columbiformes; family Columbidae; genus Pampusana; species Pampusana beccarii. Next base: position 61,572 of record VWYH01004914.1, on the reverse strand, counting down.
CAGGAGCGGGAGGCGAGGGCGGGCGAGCCCTGGTCTTGCTGGGGCTGTTCCCTCAGGCACCGCGGGACGGTGCCGTGGCCGCCGGGTCCCAGGAGGGTGCCCGGTGCCCGCTGGGCAGCTCTTACAGCCGCTTAGAATTTCACCGTGCGGGGGCTGAGCTCGCCTTGAGGCGACGGCGGAGCGCCGGTCGTGCCCATGGCACAGGGGGTGGTGACAGGGCTCTGGTTGGGACAGGACCCCACTGCCCACCTTCTGCCCAGCCCGGTTCCCCAAGGTTGTGTAGAACTGCTCTTTGATGCAAGTTCGGTGGCCCAATTCTGCCCCCTCTCACCTCCACTACACCGGGAGGAAATTACTAGTTTTGCCCGGGTGGATTTTCTTCCACCTAAATCTACTCAAGAGGTTTTGCAACTCCGGAACCTGATCTCGTTGTGTGTTACCACATATTTTACAACAGTGAGTTTTGTCTGTTCACTGAACGGAACAAATTTTTTTTTGTCCTGTTGGCAATGGACGAATATCCTGAAAAAAATGTGGACTGTGATCCCAGTCTTCAAAATCATACACACTTGACCAGTCCTGGCATGCCACTGATAATGTGAAATATGTTTTATACATAATGTATATGTAATATAAAATGACAGAATAATTTAAGCATTTGCAAGATTGAATACTTCCATAAATATTTTCTTCTTTCATATTTCTTTTGATCTTTGGAAAAAGTAACGGATGTTCATACAGACTTTATAACTACCCTGTGGCCATGAATAATTTGGTAGATTATTTTGTCATTCATCTGCAGAATCTAATCTTTTCTCTCCACACATACCAACTTTTCTCAAGGAAGTTTTAGGTTGTTTTACTTCTTCCCCAGAGGCCAAATATACTTCTCTTTCAGTGTTTCATTTTTTTGTCTGCCATCACTTGTTGAAAGATGTTTGCAACAAAGCAGAAAAGAGACTAGGTCTGTTTGTTGTCTGTTAACAGGTGAAAGCAAAATTCTGATTGATTTTTCTGCTGAGACAGGCATCGTGGTGTATGGCATGGGCCAGCTGCTTCTACAAATGAATCCATGCAGCAGACCTTGGCCAAGAAGTTCAATAAAAGACTAAGAGAGGATGATCTCAAGCCATAACAACAGAAAAAATGAGATAATATAGACTATCAGATAAAGCAGCTGAGCTCAGTGTGTGTCTGTTCCAAAGAGAGGTGAATAAGAAGGGCTGTTGCATGATTTTTGTTCGGTTGGTTTTCAAATTTTGTTTTTCATTTCTTGTTCTCATTCTGTTTGGTTTGGTTTAGTGGTTTCTTTCTGTTGGTTTTGAGAGTGAAAAACAAGGGGAAGTTAGAGTGCCTGAAATGTTGGTGTGCCTGGGACCGATATAGTTTGAATACCATCCATGCTCATAATTTCCTCAGACTAAGATCAAAGGACTAAGCAGGACATTATTCTTATTCACTGAATGTGCTGCTGAGTGATATAATACAATAGTAAAAATTGCGAGCAATTACAAAGACTTGCGAGGTACTTTTGACTGTGCTAAGCAGAGAAATGAAAGTATCGTACTCCTCATTATATGCTTTTCATATAGAAATGGATATAGAATTGTATTTTCGTTTTAGGAAGCTAAAAAAAGTAAAGCAAAAGCTTGCATTATTTAACTGCATTTTGCTTATTCTTATCTCCCTGAGAATAAGAGCCTAATCATAGATTTGATCATTATGGGTTGTTGTCTACGACACTGCTGGGTTAATAATTTCTTTTGCTTATATTTTTCTTGAACCTCTTGAGTTGGAGATGCTCTGGCTGTGATTTGAGCATCTTTCAGTTGTGTAATTTAGTGCCAAAATACAGTAAACTTTAATAACTTTCCTGCCCAGGAATTTGCATATGAAACCTACAAATTAATATATGTGATGGAAAATGCAAACAGTAATATAAGACTTCTGTTTTGCAAACCAGCAGATTGCTGTTGGAACACACTGCCTCTGAGACCTAGATCAATAAAGAATGCATTTTAAGATTCTAACTATTTTCTGTGTTTTCTATGAGTTTAATTAGTTTGGCAGAAATAACTTCGTATCCCGTGCATGTGATCCTGTATAACTTTTCCCCTTAAGGATTCTGAAGTTGCCAGGTGCACGACATTGAAATGTGCCAGGACACAGAGCTGGGCTTTCTCATAACTGTCTAGGAAATATCAAATGCCTGTTTTAAATATTACTATTTTTTGAAGAAAGATCAAGGCACATTCCAGCATTGACGTTCCCACAATAACCTTCATGGAGACAACAGACAAAAGATGGGAAAAAGCTAAACTTCTACCATACACACTTCTGGGAATATGGACAGTGGAGGCTGGACAGTCTGTCAGATTGTCATCCTGGTTTTACAATTTTCTTTGCACTCAGATGCCATAACAATGAATGCATTTGGAGTAACTACGTATCTCCAAACACTGGATATGTAGATTATATGGATGATTTATAAGTCCATCCTTAAATGAAAGGATAGTGTTCTAATGACTGAGCAATGCTGAAAATTTGTCTCTGTAATAGTAAAGCTGCTATTTAATGAACGATTCTTTGTTTAAACTTTGAAGCAAATACTTCAAACTAGCTTCCAGCTAAATTCTTCTAGTTGTGCTGTTTACTCAGTGCTTCGTGTATTATAACTAATGATAATGTGTGCTTTTAAGATTTTTTTTTTGTCAAGTATAATCTTAAGTGTAATATAAATACAGGTTTCTGTCTTGCCTGGAAGTGGCTTAATACACTAATTTAGTCTAAAAAAACCCAACATTTCAGTTTGAGAAAGGAATAACATTTACCTTTTTGTATCCATTTGAGTAAAACTACAGAATGTTACATGGAATGTCTTAGGCTAGGCCAAATAAAATACTCAGAAGGGAACTTGGGTGCCTAAATCAAAAGTTGCAAATCTTACTGCATTACTGGTCATCTGCTTCCCAGCTAAGCAAATACTTAGTTCTCCGTTGTACGTTAGTTTTACTTTTTGCTTTCTTAGATTTGTCTGAAGGTTAGTATTGAGAAAATAATGTGATACCTGATGCATGCTCGGTCTATTCAAGATCTAGAGACTAAACTTAATTGGTTTTGACTCTTCAGAGAGGCTTAATGTGTTTGGAAGTTTCAGACAATCCATGAAATAGAGACAGATTTAAGATCCTTACAAAATTCAGTAATAGCTATTGCTTTTTGAAAAGAATATCCCGAGAAGAGGCTCTGCCCCACCCTTTCTGTAACGCCCTAATAGTATATTCTGTCTTGTGGACAGTATTAGAGGCAGAAAGAGAAGGAGAGGGAAGACAATGAAAGAAAAACATCTGAAAGGAATGGGCTGTGCTTTATTCTTTGAAAGAACTGGGCTAGGAGGAGGCTCTGTTTCCCAACAGGCAGTGATGTTTTCTATCAAGTGTGGATTATTCTGGTAAACTGAGAGGCAGCTCCTTGCTGACTGTGGTTCCTTTCTTGCTCAGAGCACTTTATAGCTCAGAATCTGTTCTGGATTATGGAACTGCTCCATGAACTCTATGTGCTTTAGGTGCCCTAGCACAGAAAACAAGCATTTTAGTGTGTGACTTTCAGGATTTTAAGTAATTTACTAGGTATAACTCAGAAATTATATAGTGGATTTTTTAATCCACCTCTGCTCTTTAGTCACAGTCACAAAATCAGTAGTTACAAACATGGCAATATGAAGAAGGTTCCTGTATTACTAAATCTCTAGTTGAAGGAAATTTACTTAGGCCAAAAAACCCCAACACTTACTGAAAATGTATCGCGAATTTTATTTTAACATAAATTATAAACATAGTAACAGAAAAATACTAATGCCAGAGACACACTTCTTGTTCTTTGAAAAGTTTATTGTACAGTATGTTTCCATAAATATTAATTCATGGATGAATAAGGAGCTCCTGGCAAAACTCAAACATGAAAAGGGTGTGTACAGAAGGTGGCAACACGGACGTGTAACCTGGGGAGAATATGGCGGCACTGTCTGAGCATACAAATACAAATACATGTTTATGAATACATGCAAATACATGTTTATGAAATCCAAAGCAACCTGGAGTCGAACCTGACAAGTGATGTCAAAAGCAACAAGAAAGGATTTTTAAGTACATAAGCAGCAAAAGGTGCGGACTTGCTGCTGAATGGGGCAGGGGCCCTGGTGACGCAGGACATGCAAAAGTCTGAAGTACTGACAGCCATCTTCACCTCAGTCTCTACTAATGACTTGGTAGATGAGAGCGGTGTCTTCATTAGTGGATGATGGGGCAGAGTGCATCCACAGCAAGCTTGCTGATGACACAAAACTGGTAGATGTGGCCAGAGGGATCTTGACAGGCTGGAGAAATGGGCTGATTGAAACCTAATGAAGTTCAACGAGGGGAAATGCAAAGTCCTGCATCTGGGGAGGAAAAACCCAGGCACCAGTACATGCTGGGGGCTGGAAAGCAGCTTTGCAGAAAAGGACCTGGGGGGGTCTTGGTGGACATCAAGTTGACCATGAGCCAGCAATGTGCCCTTGTAGCTGAGATAGCAATGGTATCCTGAGCTGCATTAGGAGGAGGGTTACCAGCAGGTTAAGGGAGGTGATCCTTCCCCTCTCCCCAGCACTGTTAAGGTCGTATCTGGACTGTCCACTTCTGGGCTTCCTGGTCCAAGAGAGACACAGCTATACTGGAGAGAGTTCAGTGAAAGCCAGCATGTATGATTAAGGAACTGGAGCACCTCTTAGATGAGGAAAAGCTGAAAGAGCTGGGTCTGTCAGGGGGAATTTAATGAATGTTTGTAAGAACCTGAAGGGAGGGTGCCAAGAGGACGGAGCCAGGCTGTTTTCAGTAGTGCCCAGTGACAGGAGCAGAGGCAATGGGCACAAATTGAAACATAGGAGGCTCCGTCTGAACATCAGGAAACAGTTTGTTACTGCGAGGATGACCAAGCATTGGCATAGGTTGTCCAGGGAGTTTGCGGAGTCTCCCTCCTTGGAGATACTCAGAAGCCATCTGGACATGGTCCAGATGTGGTATGATGTGGTGTAGGTGGCCCTGCTTGAGCCAGGGGGCATTGAACCAGGTCACAGGTTTCTCAATGTCCAGTAGCAAAATTTTGAAACTAGAATTATTTCAAAATTTCATACAGAACAGCTGGGGTTTTATATATATATATATAAAATGAGAACAGGTCAGTTCTTTGAAAAAAAAACTTTCTACAGGAATTCAAACACTAGAAGTGGAACTTCTGGTCACACTGAGACAACACAGGAAAAAGATTTCCATTTCACCTAGGATTAAGGTATTTACATGAGTTACAGAAGACCAATATCTGATCCCGCTCTGCCTGGTTCACACTAGAATAATGTAACCATGGTGAATGCTTTCCCTACGGGAGTAGTTATAATAGTTCAATAAAGGGCAAAAGGTGTTTCTGTCAGGTTTCTCGCTTCGAACATTTTTGGTTTCATTCCAATGCAATGTAAGACAATTTTTGATCTCTCAAAAATCTATGGGATGGGAAATAATTTCCTGTACAGCTCTGCTAATAATATAATGTTATGAGCAATGAGCACTTGCTTGGCTTCTTTCCCATGCAAGAGAGCTCCAGCAAATGTTCTGTGGTTCTCAGATTTTTCCATTAGTAATAATTTACATGAAGATTGTATATAATGTCTAAAAAGGGATAACATAAGTACCAGCTGGATAGAAACATAACGACTCTTTTGCTATAATGTATATTTAATAACTTCAGCATAGGTTTGAAGAGATGATGTCTAACACTATTGAAAGAAGGGAGTTACAGTATATGAGATCATGCTTTTATGGCTACAAATGCCGAAGAACATTAACAGGTAATTGAATTCTTCACGTGTCCGTTCATAATTACAGACTCTTACGATACTTGCCACCCACATCTGAGAAAAGCAAGCCTGTTAATGCTTAGGAAATAGGCACTGATCATCAGCTTTCCTGCATACCAGACTCCTTTTATAGCTATTGAAAAATCTCCTGGCTTGGTTCTGCAAACAGAAATTTTTCTCTCAAGTGGGCTGAGCTTGTCATTAGGGTCATACATCTCCAAGCTACCACTTCGATAGATGAGATGCTCTTGCTTTGTCTGTCACTGATCAAACCCACTCTTAGCCCAACCAAAGAGGCACCCAGTTGAGATCTTACCCTGTAACTTACAGCTTGTCAAAGGACTAGTCTCAGTGGGAATGATTTATAGTTTCTGGTGCTAAGTGAGGTATACAGTAAGAAAAAATAAAATTAGGACCATTATCTAAACTACAGTAAGCAAGCTCCCTGCTTGAGCTTGCTACTTCTCTTTTGCTTTTTTGTTTTTTGTTCCTAGAAGATCTTAGGCTGGATTCTAATCCTTCTTCAGACTTAAGTGGTGTCATGTAATATGGTATGACTTTGCTATGAGTCTAGCCCTTGCTGCCTCTACTGCCTCTATTAAAACACAAGCTTAGGCCCTAATCCAGCAGATGGGAATGCTAGTTGAGATTTGTAAGTCACCCATTGAGAGCATTTCCCTACATTTGTATCTTCATTTAAATTGAAAAGGTGTCATTTATATCTGTGGCAGCTGTGGAGTCTGTCACGTGCAATTCACTTTGGCCATTGTATTCTGATGTTTGTTTTGGAGGCCTTTGGTGTAGAGGTTTTCTACCTCTGAAACAGGTGAAAAGCATGTCTCCAGAGGACTGATCTGCAGGAGTGGTATTCACTAGAAGAAAAGGTGACATTGTCTCAAGAACAGATCAAGAATCAGAGCAAAATACGTTTTCAGAAAATGAAAGAAATTTTCAGAAGCTTTCAGGAAGCTTACAAAGATAGTTCAGTAAAGGTACCTATGTAGATGAGGATCAATTAGAGAAGACTGATCATATCTAACAGGCATTTCTGACCAAAGCAGCAGTTCTGTTTTTGCCTCCTTCCCTTCCTGTGGCCTTTTGAGCAGTCTCATGACCTTCCTTGGGCCACTTCTGGTACCTCTCTGATTCCTTGAGTAGCCAGTTCAACTCAGCAGACCAGAAGGAATGTATTCCTGTTTTGATTGATTAGTTTCCTGTCAACTCAGTCAGCTGAATTGTTTGTGAAGAGTATCAAACACCAGAGAGGGCATAAGTAGAGGGGCAGGATGGCATAGCTGAGAGAGAGAAGTTATAAAGAGGGAAGTCATTGCAGAAGCAGAAGTGGTAGGACTATTAAATACAACCATAAGGTAGCTTTTCTACAAAATGGTGTTCTGAGGGGATTAGGGATTGGGCCTTGAAGATGGGACAGGCAAGCATGGGTGGCTGGTTGTTCAGGAGGCACTCTGGAATTCTTGTCTTCTATACTGTATCACTGGGAAACTGGATGTTGTGCATACCACAGAGCAAGAAACAAATCCGTGAGACCCAAAGATTGTGCCTATGTTCGCACACCTTGAAGTACAGGACTGTCTAGATTCTGGCTTAACGGGCAGTAAAATAATTGCAGTATGTAAGCTAAGGACTGAAATCACTGTTCTAACGAACAATGGGTGTGCTGCTGCCTCAGAGCTGTTGAACTGAATGTGGTGCATAAATGCTGAAGAAAACAGATGATGTTGAAGTTATATTCCATGTTGTGTTTTCCCTTCTTTGTCGGTGTATTTCTTCTTTTCTGTGTCTATTAGGCATGAAAAATTACAGCAGAATTTCTGACAGCTGTTTTATATATGCATCAGCTGTATTCCTTTATTGGTAAAGACTAAGGGATTCACAAGACATTGATAAAAAGAAACAGCATGAACAATATGGTTCGTTAGATTAGAGCTTTTCATATATTTTCCTTTTTTTTTTTTTCTATGTATGCATTCTCTTACCCTTTGCTGCTCTGTTATTTGGTTTCCATCTTCTTCCCACTCCCTTATACGGAGTGACTGAAGTCTTAGTTTACTTTTCTCATCCATGTTTTGCCTTCCTTTCTCAAAAAAGTATTTTAATATAGCCTGATAGCATCTTGTATTTATCTGTTACTAAGGGAATATATACAAAAAGGTACACAAGAAAAGAAGGTCAGCAGTCAGTGTGCCCATGTACATGTCTACCTCTCAATGTTTTTTTCTTTTTTTCTTTCTTTGCTCATTTTTACATGAATAACAAAATATAGTACCAATAGTCAAGGCTATCCAACATTTCCCAGTACTGGATCTCTTTTCAGTTTCTTATAACTTTGTCAAACATAAACCATTTGAGATCAAAACTTCCCTGCCTCAAATCCTACCTAGCATATTTTTTAATGTGGTTTTTTTGTTTCTTTTTTGTTTTATTTGCTTGTGGAGGTGGAACAATAGAGGAGAGAAATAAGTTGTTTATTGTTAATGCCTGATAATTGAAGTGTTTCCTACAACCTGAATTGTGGAGAATATTTTTGTCAGAGTTAAAAATTCTTGTGCCTCTTTCACTGGAAATTTTACTGACATCAGGAGGTTCATTTTGGAAGCATTTTAAATAGAAGTTAATGGCTATATCCAACAAACAAGCTACGTGGATATACTGATCTCTTGGATAGTCTTGTTAGGGCCTTCAACTGTAGAAGAATGGGGGTTTCTTGTCTACTACTTTGTCTTTTTATACTGGATCTACCACACAAATCCTGTACCTGCAAGGTAAGGAAACATTCTGTCTCACCAAGTATGTACTTAAAATATTTTTTACTGAGAAGAACAGCTTTGACAAGAAGCATTATTTTTCTGATATATCTCTTTTTGTGCAGAATTCCTGCTGAGAAGGAACAACCCCTGCTTCTGGATACTTACCCATTCCATTTAATGTGGGACAGTTGCAAGTGTAGTCACATGTAAAATATATAAACTAGGCAATTTCTATAATCCCTGGAAACTTTATTATGCACTATCAGATAATGTTTGGGAAGAAAATACACCCATCTTTCTTGGTTTTGTAAGTGTTCCATGTAAATGGCCCCTTTGTAAGTGTTCCATGTAAATGGCCTTTTTTTTTTTTTAAATATAAAATCTAATTGCCAAGTTCAGCCCAGCTTCACAAATGTCATCAGATGAAGTAAAACTACCTTTTGGTGAAGCCAATTATTCCCTCCAAAAGTGCATCCAAATGTAAGTCTAATATTTCTAATCTGTGCAATGAATACTTGATTTTTTTGCAGAAAGTAAGTCTGAGTTTTCTCTTTTCATGTTTTGTAAAGAATAGGTGAATTTGATTCTAGCTTTGCTGTGTTATAAACTTCTAAAAAATTGTGTTCTCAAAAGCTTGTCATAATTTGGTAGCTCAGTCTGAAAGCTGTCAATGCCATATAGATCAGCAATCATTCACCATGGGCTCAGTAACCTGAAATGGTTACATCACTCTGAATAATGTATCAGATATAAAAAATTAAGAAAAAGTATCAGCTAACGTTTAAAAAAATCTTACTGATTTCTCTTTTGAAAAATCAGATGTTTCTATATCTCAGTATTTGTGTTTAAAATAGGAATAATGAATCTTCCTTAAACCCATATGACATTTAAAAAATAATTCAAGAATCCACGAGTTTCATATGCAGCAAGGGAGTAACTTCATAAATACCTAAAATAGATTCATCACTCTCGAGCAATCAAATAGAGACTCAGTTCCAACATTTTACAATTTCCTGATGTTAGTTAAGTCAAATAACATATGTCTATTTATTTCTTCTGGAGTGGCTTATCTTTCCTGTTGAGAGGATGCCTTTTTTAAATGAGATAATTCACTTAATATTTTGATCCACTCAGATTTTTAAGAGAAGTTTTTCTGTCATCAGTGGGCTATGCATCAGATGGCCAGCTATGTCAAATAAAGACAAATTACAGACTTGTTTTATCAAGTGCTGCTACACTTTTAAAGCCATACTTAGCACTGCAAATAAAGATTCTACTCCCTCTGGTAGAAGAATACTGCATTTTCCATTGAATTCAATTTGCAATTTAAATCATGTCTTCAAAACAGGATTATCAAACATCAGGTCTATGCAGGATTCCTAAAACATCTTAATGCAAGTGGCAGTCACGTATCAAGCATTATTAAACAGTCTTCAAAAATCACAATGTTGTCACTGTAATTAGAAGCCTCTTTATATTGTGCTGCATAAGTGGCTTGTTAATCTGAAAAGAAAGTTATTAATAGAAGGGTCTTAATTGCTATAATTACATTAAAAGTAGTCTTGTTGTGAAGTCTGAAAATGCTCTGGTTGCTTTACAGAATTTCACATCTTTGGATGATCATTATAAAATGCCAGTGATTTTGAATTAGCTTTCAGAGATAATTATGATTTAAATTGCAAACCCCATTTTAGTACAGTATAGCACAAATGTACTTTCTCCTTTGAAATTCTAATATAACTAAGGATGAAATTCTACCATGGCTGCCATCACAATTTTGGTATCATTTTTTTTTGGTGGGAAAAATAATTAATTATTTTCTTTTCTCTTGTGAAGGCAAAGTGAATCTGGTGAGAAGCAGATTATCAAACTACACCGAGATTTTAGAATACCGCAGGTAGTAATCTTGGCATACTTCAGGGGTGAGTGAAGGGAAGGTGATAGTGTTCTCAAAATATCAGTTTTTGTAAGTATTTTTAAAGTTCTCACCTATTGAATTGAATTTAGAAACCCAGATGGGATTTCCAGAGTAGCCACTGCATGGGTGGGAGTCGGATCCTTACCATTCTCAGTTATGTTCACTCTCATTCACAGGGTTACCCACGATTTGCCACTGCATATAAATGATAGAGGGGAAAAAGAATATTTCACAGAATCGTTCAGATTGGAAGGGCGCTCAGAGCAGGATCAACACTGAGACTATTTGCTCAGGGCTTTGTCCTCTTGGGTCTTGAAAACCTCCAAGGATAGAGTTTATGCAACTTCTCTGGGCGACCTGCTCCAGTACTTAATTAAACTGATAGTGAAAAGTGTTTTCCTTATATGAGGTCAAGACATTCCCTCTTTCGGTTTATGGGCATTGTTTCTCATTTCTGCTAACAATTACTAGCCTCTGTTCCTTCACTTAACTGCAAGCTCTTACCACCACTTTACTGAGGTGCATTGCCATGCTGGACACCTCGTCTTTTGCCAGCAGTCTTAATTTCTGAAACAGAGACTCATGGTTTTCGTAAGAACCCTTTCTGTGTGAATTTGTATGGATGGGCTCTATAGGTATCTGTGGATTCAGATGGGGAACTAATAACCAGAAAACAGCAATCTGAAGAGAGAAAAAGTACATACTGAGAAGCAGCACGTGAAGAAGATCTTCCAGGATCTCCACAGACTAGTGGTCCTTTTGATTCCACAAGAACTGATAAACTCAGGACATGGTGAGTTTGCTGAATCTGTACTTGGCCACTAGCTTACATCAACCAGGGGTTGTTTAGGTCAGACTGTCTCCAAGAAGCAGTGGTGGCTGCTGTATGCAGAAGAATACGACAGGATTGCATATACAGCCGGTGACACAAAGGACAATTGGAGGAACTATTCTCAACAACTAGGTACAAGCCATTGATGCATCAAATATGACCCCCTGCTTCTGAGTAAGCAGCTGGAGTTGGCCTTTTAACTGTTGCTCCAACTGGTAACTGTATGTGTGTTTAAGTGGACTGTGTGAAGGACATGTACCATGTGAATAGTTATCTGCTATTAGTAACAACAGCTTAATTAAAAAACACTCTAATAAATATTAGCTGTGACCTGCATCTCTCTCTGACTTGATCCCCTATCAGGGAAAAAGGATTTTACAACATGGTCATAAAAGCCAAAGTACTGCTTGTGACACCAGCCATGCAGCCAGCTGGTAACTCAGAGGATATTCAGTCCTACTAGGAATTTCCCTTTCACCTGTAGGATTGAGGAAAATTCTACTTGGATTCCCATGTCCTTCACCTTTGCCTCTTGAACTCTGTAGAGCCCATAGATTTGCTACAGGTCTCCCTTGGTGCCTTTGTGGATGAGCCATGAGAAAAATAGTTTGAAAGCATCATGATCCCCAGCAGTTTCTCCACCATGTCCTGGATCAGGTCCACAGCAAACAGCAAACTTCCCATGACAGGAATTTTATCTCCTGTATAAGGAGATCTCCAGCTGTTGTCAGCCACCACTTCATTTTGGTGCTAATGCACATTTCAGGCTCCAGTCTCCCCAGTGGAGCTTGTGCTGCTTTGTTTGCTCTCGGGGCAGTGGAAGCTCAGATCTGAAGACACAGGAGGACCCATTCTGTTGGTATCAGAAGTCATAAGCTTCCAGTGTCCTCCACTGTGGAAATCTCAGTCCACCACAGATTCAAGCATGGCCTCATGCCACGCTCACTCCACTGTGTAGCTCAGGCTCTTGCCCCTGTAAGGGGTCTGGGAAGTTTCCACTGGTGGTTTCCTCTTCCTCCTCCATGATGCTGTGCAAGTCAGTCACCTCACCCACAACCCCTTTGCCTGGCAATCTCCCACAGATGAGGCCACCATCAACTCCAGCCCAGAGGCTCCCTGCAAACTGTCAGCTGGCCACAACATGGTCACCTGCCCTCCAGGCTGCCATTGGGATTGAGGTCTTTTATGTACCAGGGCGCTTTCTCCAGCCAGTGACAGAGGCTGTGCCACAGGGCACATCACCACCATTGCTGCATGGTCCCGTACCACTTGGAGCGGTTATTTTTAAGCCTTTTCTAAACAAGCTGCTCTATTAACTACCAAGCTCTGTTTGCTGCATTCCTATTTAGCAGCTGAATAGGTGCTCTGACAGTGGATGAACAGAAGATTGCTCCCTAATCAGTAGGAAGCCAATGACTAAAGAGGTAAGTGATTTTTAATCATGAACCAGCCTAAAAAATCCTCAGTCACCCAGACGCTGTTATCTGTGGATTTCACTAGAAGCTACAAGAAGCAGCAGTTTGACGAAAAATAAACAGAACAAACCCCAAACCAGAATAAGTAAATAAAAGAACAAACCTCAGCTACTGGGGAGAGCTACCAATGGTGTATGTGGTGTAACAGCAGTGCTGCTGGTGACGGTACCTACTTTTACCACAGATCGTTGCTCGGTAGAAATCTGTACAATCATCACTATTAATCAGGTGCAAACACAGATTGTAGGGTAGTCTACAACTTCTTGTATTCCCTCTGAAGTTAAGTTGTCTCTCATTGTTAAGCAAGAGCTTTACATCATTCAACTGTAGATGTATAGGAGTTAAATGTATGAGTCATGAGTAGTCACTCTGAGCTCCCTTTATAGTCTATGGAAGGAAAGAAGTACCACTAGCGTGTGATTCATCTGCCTTACTTAGGCACCAGTCTTAGGGCGATGTGATTCATCCTTTAGAGACAGCAATTTCTATTTGTCTTTGATGTTTGCTTAATCACACTCTTACTTGTCAGATCACCCCTAGCTGTGGTGAGTACTTGTAGCCTGGAGGCCAGAGTAGTTTAACTCATTTCACAGAGTGGCAGAATCACAGAACCACAAAATTACAGAACATCTGAGCTTGGAAGCGCCTCTGGACACCCATTACAGCCAAGCAAAGGTGTCAGGACTGTACAAATTAACATTTTAACTGGGAGTTACCATTAAATAAGGTTTCAAGATGTGCTAGTTTGGCTATCTCAGATTTTATTAGGCATACAACTTTCTCTTATAGCAAGACTATTTATAGAAACTCAGAAGAAAGTAACATTGAAACCTGCTTTGTATTGTGGAAACCCAATCAAGTAGTTCAACCAAATTTCTCATAGGACTCAAAGATAATCTGGGTGAGAGGGAGTGGTATTTTGATCTATCTATCTCTGGGCATAATGCAAAGGAATTTAGCCAGCTGTTTTTGTTCTTACAGTGATGACTTCGGGGTTTTTTGTCCCTTTTTTTCTCCAATCTATCCTTCTTAAACCCTTTCCTGTGCCTAATTTTAATCAATACTTGAATCAGTTAGTGTTGGCAATAGTACTGTCTTTTGTCCTTTTATAATACTAAGGGATTAAAGTTGCATTTGACTTTGACAAAGTAATGGAGTAAAATTAAAATTCAATTACTTTTATGTGAAGCAGAAAACCAAACAAATAACATCATAGGCATCAATAATTTACAATTGATCGTTAGTTTCCAAAGCTTCTCAGCTCATCAGTCCAAGGTTTATAAGGTAACAACTTATAGTTCGCCTCACCTCCAACCTTCTTCTTCCTTTTGAAAGCCACAGACTCATTTCCAGTGAAATGCTGCTCCTTTGCACTTCCTTTTTCCACATTAGTTTGAGCAGATTCAACTTGGTGTTAGCAGGAGGCTACCCCACACCTTCTGGCTCCTAGCCATCTCTCTTGTGTTGGTCTGATCCTGCAGCGAACTCTTGCTTCCCTAAGCCAGCAGGAAACCTAGACAAGGGTAAAATTCTTTTAGTTTACCTGTTTGAGTTAGTTCACTGTGTCAGTCTTGGCATCAAAGGATGGGAGGAAACAAGTGACGAGAGGGAACTGTGACACCTTTGACTTACGGCAAAGCTGTCAATACAGCATCCTCAAGTTGTAGTTTGGGATGCATCTAAATCACCACTGACTCCCCCAAAGCAGTCCCCTTGCTTCTTAACTGTGTCCATGGGCACATTTCTGTGCCCACATTGATGTGGGTAGACCACAGCAGCCTTGTTTATCATGTGGCTCTGGAAATAATTTAATTGGCACAACTCAGCGGGCATCTCATAAAGCCAAATGGAATGAAACGGTGAGGCTGATAACTTTTTGGTAAGAAATCCAGCCCTGGCAGTACTGCTCTCTATTCCAAAAGCATACCAACCATTTCAGTTGAAATTACATACAAATAGAAACTACAATATGTGTCTTGCTTAAAATTAAGTTCAATTTTTCTAAGGGTTCAGCTTATGTGAATAAACTTCAGGCTGTTACAGCTCACATGGAGAAAAGGAAGAGGTATGAGTAAACCACTGATTTAATAAGTAGCAGTATGAATGGCCCATGTTTTCCATTGCCCAAGAAGGTAATCTTTTCTAGCTCTGAAGGAACCGAATAACTGTATGACATCAGAGAATTTATTCCTGTCATTGATTCATATATCTTTAAGTAAGTGCTGAATGAAGATGTCTTTCCCATGCCATCATTTTATTCCATGTAGAAATATTTGTGTATTCAATATATAAAACATTTCAGAATTAGACCACTATATTTTTATGGTTTTATTAAACCATTCCCAAAATAAATATTTGTTAAAGCAGGAATGTCTTCCAGCCGTCCAAAGAAATATTCTTTGTTACACAGAGAAGACATTTTATTACTGATTTTGCTTTGCCCCAAGAGTCAAAGTTAGTTTAGCTTTTGAATAAAGTCCAAAGAAGAAAGTATAGTGCTAAGTAAAGGTCACAGTTCTTCCACGTAGAAGCTGCGTTGATAAATCTTCTTGGCTAAAATAGTTCAATTTTCTGACAAGTTTAGCTCATAGCTGATATCATATTAGTTTAATGAGCAGATGTGGGACTTGTTTCATTCTTTTCCTTCTTTTATTATTTTGATTTAAAATAATGTGTGGTCATTAATATTGGTACATTAATTATGACAAAGTAATATATGATCTTATGGAATCAGGAAAGCGTAAAAACAGATGGCTCACAGTAATGCATGAAACACAGGCAAAAAGGATGTCATTTCTGAAGGTCGGAGGAATATCCTGACACTGGGTATTTCTGTATGAGCGTAGCGTGCACTGACCTCTTTTGTTTCAGTTGACAAAATGCAACATTTGGTAATAGTTTATGGTAGCAGAAACCCGGAAAACAATGCCTACTGAATGGCACAAGAACTAAGTTAGGAGAGGCCTAGGAATAGGAAACACCTGTGAGAAAGTCAGGAAACAGCAAATTCAAACCTCCGGGCTCCTTCACAGGCAGAGAAAAGGTGACACTTGTTGAAATTGCAGCTGTGAGTCCTGCAGACTCTGAGGCAGTGTGATCCAGGTCAGTTGTAGTTCCACAGGCTGCTGTGTCTTATAGCTATGGATCTCCTCAAGTTGCTCATTCATTAGTTTGATGATGAAGCCAAGGAAGGCTTTGACAACTCAGAAATGCAAGTCTTAATTCTTGCTATGTTTTGCAAGCTGAACAGCTTTTAACAGAACTTTGTTTGCAAAACTCCAGGCTGATATTGCCAGGGTAGCAGGCATTAAACATATCTTTATTTGAAAACTGAAGAAACAAGCTCTCGCTGTTAAACATTGACTCTAATAATGTGGTTAGGCTTGTGTACATTATGACCAACATTAAAACTGCTGCTATGTACGCTTACCTGTGATTTCTTGTGTCTGTGTTAGTGTGGCCCATGTACGGTGGGTGCTGTAGGCTGGCATTTGTACAGAATGAAGAAGTATGGTGAAATAATGGGTGCAACATAGACTCAGTGAATCAAATGCTGTGCAGAAGTACCAGGCTAACTGTATGTGTACTGAGATGAGGAATGCATATGCAGAGTATCTGTGTCTGGGATTTCTGCACGGTCAGGAGTGCAGCCACAGCCCTGTGCCTCGCAATCCTTCACAGATGCACAGAACCGCTCACTCTGCCTGGACACATTTTCGATGCAAAAAAGATTAAATATATCTGGAGAAACCCAAACGTAGAGTAACTTGATTCCAGCATCAAGCAGATTTGAGAAATACAACAAGGCTTGTAGATAAGACTTACAGACTTGTCAGCACCACACATACTATGTTGCAGCTGTAGACTTGTAGAAGCAATGAGAATATTTCATATACAATACAGCTTGTGCATTTTTGACAGTGAACCTCTCTAGTGCACAGATGGAGAGATTTCTCAGCTGTAAACATGACTGTGAAAAGTAACATATTTTCCATGCTGCTAGCAAATACATGCTTTCCAGAGATACTACAATGGCGTGGGGCTCAACAACATTAAAACTTAGAGAAGGGGATTTTATCACAGTGAACCGTTGCATAAGCCATGTTGTTAGTTTTGCTCATTCAATAGCCAGAACACTGAGATCAGCTGGTTTGTAATGAAAAGAAATTACCAGTCAGTTCACAGTGGGGCACATTCTGTCCTTTCATTGTGAGAGACTGGTTGTGGTGATGGTGGTGGTTTTTTTTTCTTTCCCTGAGGATCTAAATGGCATTTCGTTTTACTTCATGAAAGCATCTGATGTTCCTGGAAAGAAATAATACTTTTTAAATTAAAGGGATACGTATGCTACTGGTGTATTTTTTTTTTTAAATTTTTATTTATTTTTTATTTTGTGTCTGTGTGTGTGTGTGTGTGTTAACTGGACGATGGGTGGTGGTCCAAGCCATCAGCTTTGTGCAAACCAGACGACAGAAAGTTACGGCTCTCAACTAAAAAGGAGTTTGCTGCCACCTTATGGGTTTGTGAAGTATTTTTCTCCTAAAAGTAAAGCAACGCTATTAGGAAGAGTTCTTAAAATTATTTCCCTTAGTGTCTAGCTGATCCTATGAGAGCCTAGCCTGCCCTTAGTCTATATTTTTAATTTTAATTTTTAATTGCGTTTTAGTAAATAGTCCTTCCATATTTTAACCTTAATTAATTGCATTATTTGGTGCTTTAAATGTCAGTCTTCTCAGTAGATATTAACACCTCACACCAAATACACATTTTCATATTTTATTAATTGCAACTTATGTATATTTTTGCTATTTTTTTGTCTATTCATTATTTAGTGGAAATTCTTTTAAGATCTTAAATTACTACTGTTAACCCCCCGTTAACACTCTGGATGAGAGACATTTAAGTCTCTACATGCTATACTGCTTTACATTGGTAGCCTTGTCTGTTGATGGCTGCAGGAGTTTTCTTTTTTGTCTATAGAAAATATACTGCTCTTGCCATGTACTCTGGAGTGCTGTACATAGGCAATACTCTTCTCCCTGGCCAGGGGTCAAGACTGTGTAAAACTTTTTTTCATCTTAAAAGCGAACAGTCATACTAAATAATACTGGTTTTCCATACCTTTTAACATATAAGTAACTGGTCCAGATGAACTCATAAGGCAGACAAGCTCAGACTTAAAATTCTGGCCTTTTTAAATACAAAGGATGGAAGATCAACTACAAACAGAATTTGAATTCTTGCATGTCTGTAAGCATGCTGCCCATCAAAGAAAACTAAACAAATGTGGTATTTTTGGGGGGACAGCTATGAGGAAGTGTGGCTCTGAATGGGGCAAAGATTTTCTGTTATACAGAAGCTTCTGACCTTAACAAGTCCTGTGTTGTCTTAGAATAAACCA
Source organism: Pampusana beccarii (assembly GCA_013399365.1). Taxonomy (NCBI): domain Eukaryota; kingdom Metazoa; phylum Chordata; class Aves; order Columbiformes; family Columbidae; genus Pampusana; species Pampusana beccarii. The sequence continues at coordinate 43,291 of VWYH01004914.1, read as the reverse complement.
GAGTCTTTACAAATTTCTTGGAGAGAGACTTCCAGAATAGTAAATATGCCTCTAGTTAGTGCATTCATGTCACAAGGAAAGAAATCCCACTTCAATAAGTTTTCTCATTTTTTTAATGCAAACTGAAACAGCTTCTGAAAAATAGACCAACTCAGTATTATTCAAGAACTTCTTGGTTCTGTCACTCACCTGTGATGCAAGAAAGCCAGATAATGGCAGAACTGCTTCTCTGGTATTGCAATTCACACTTTTGCTCTGCCTGGAAATTCCATGGAATTTGAAATTGGGAATTTATTGAATTTCAATATAATTTTTATTTCTGAAAAAAAGGATTCTTTAGTGAGTCAGTATTTTCTGTCAGGCTGTTTTTCTTGAAGAGTTCTCATTCAGTTTTATTCTCGAACAGCTCAGTGATATTTCTTGGCTTTTCTGCAAATTTGAAAGAAAATAGGGCAGACTGGGTTGCAAAAAGTTGAATTGCAAGGAACAGCTTCTCCCTTCAAAAAATTTCACTTTCACTTTCACTTAAACCTTAATGTTGTACTTTCTCTGACTTGAGATGGCTCAGTAGTGCACATTTCAGAAACACTATGTAGGTGACAATTTTGATAAAATAATTGTAAAATGAATATAAACCAGAGAATCCAAAACTCTGGTTTTCCTGTGTTAATAATTCCAGCATGTACGTGTTCCCTCTAGTGGCTGACTGCGGGCTGGAGATGCCTGCTGATGGTGCTTGGACCAACGCACGCTGCAGCAGTGATTTCCTCTGAAATATCTTTCCCTACCTACCACCTTGCTCTTCGTGTGAGCTTCCCACTGAAACCAGAACCCCAAGCTTGATCGATCCTGCTGTTTGCGGTGAAGAGGAGGCTCAGCATCGTTTTTGTAACGTCTTCTTCATCGCAGCCGGTTGTGCCAGTTGAGGACAGCGGTGGTGGGGAGCAGTGGAGGTTGCTGTTGCTGGGGCAAAGCTGCCAAGCTCTCATCGAGTAAGGCCCATATTAAATACACCAAGAGAGGTGAAAGGATCATGGACCTCATGCTACTTATAGAAATGTATTCTTGTATCTGATGTTCTCCGCTGTCTTTACCTGGCTACTCATTTAAGGGAAGGTGTTTTGTATGCAGCTATACTTCAGGTGTATGAATTGCAGGAACCTTTTTTTTTTCCCCCAGGGTATTTAAAAATATGTATGTCATATGATAAGTCTCATTAATAAAATTGCATGGCAAAGAGGAAAACATGTATGTCACTGTAATGTCACTGCATAGCTCTCACTCCAACGATCTCTCCTTTTGACTTTAAAGAAATAATCATTGTTCCTGTTCTCACATGACATGCAATTATTTACCACAATGAAAAAAGCTCTTTATTTGTGACATAATTTATAATTTGTCATTACGCATTTCCATGCTAATACATGACCAAAGATAGAATTGCCTGAGTGCAAAATGACTAATTCTTCCCTTAATATCTTAGTTCCTCCTTCTCCTAGACTTGGATAATTTGTGCATTCAGATAGCAGGCAATGAATGGAGAGTACAGGGGGAAGGGTACATAGCCATCCTTTCGAAGAAGAGGTACACATGGGGGATATATTGGTCAAGTGAACCTATGCTGGGCACCCAACTTGGAATTTTGTTGGTAAAATTAGGTTTTCATCTTTGAGGGAGAAAGTGGGACAATTAGTTTGCCTAAGGCAAGCATATAATCAGTGTGGGCTGGCGGGTGCTACTGGCAGCGCCCAGTGATCACAGGTTATATTCCTGCCTCTCTATTCCCTAGCTAGGGAATCACTAGGAAGTTGTGGGAAGTGCCCCCACTGTGGGCCCCCCTCTGCCCGTGCCCCTCCTGAGGACACAGCCTGTGGCGGTGCCCAGTCTGCAATGTCTGTATGGAGTTTCATGTTCTTACAGATATCGTGGGAGGGACAGAGGCCGTCAATACCTTGGTCATCTCCTTGTCTTGGTAATTATATTATTTTTCTTTTCTTTATTTCTATCTTCCTATTTAATGTCATTATCATGCATTTGATTTTCTTTTAAAAATAAATGAAACTCTCCATAGATCGCTAATGAAGTCAGCGTCAAAAAATGTTATGTCACTTGTGTTTGTTTTCTACATTGCAGACTGTCAGTTGAGGCTATATGTTTAGACTTTTCTTTCTTGTGAAGTAAGAAACATTATTTTCTAGCATAAAGAATATTTCAGGGTGACGGGTACATGCAGTGACACTGAGTGACGAGCAGGAGGCTCAGACCCTCTGTCCTGCTGCACGTGCTGCTCCACTGTGGAGGTCTGCAGTAACTTTTCTTAATCCTGGGTGCTTTACAGTTGTTATCAACAAATATAGATCCAGAACAAAGAATTTTACTACTCTCTAGTGATTTTTACTTAATTTTGATATAAATCTGTACATTTAGAAGTTGTTTTTGGTGTGATCAGATGACACAATGACTCAGCAGTTAAACTCCAGCATCTGCCGCAACAGCACCTCCTGGGAGTTTCTAACAAGAACTAGGTTGTTATCAGTTTATAAATTAGTCATATTGAAATAAAAGGAAGTAACCCATAAGTAGAGTAAGGAAGCATAGAAGAGCTTCCTATAACAATATAGAAAATAACTAAAATGCCAGTAATATTTCCTTTTTCCTCTTTCAGCCCGACTGTGTAGACAATAAAAAACTCTGGAGAAACACACAAAGTGGTCAGAAGCTTTGGCTCTTAGAGGATGCTCTAGAATGGCATATAACAGCAGACTGTATGCAATATTACAGGCTAGAAGGTTTGGTTCGTCTCTAAAGGCTTAGGAGATTTTGCTGCTGATGCTGAATGAAGGACTGGACACAAAGAATGGATAGATTAATTACAAGGAAGAAATTCATTAAGCATGATTAATAGTGACTTATCAGTTTCTGCCGTTTGCTGTTACTAGTCAGCTTCCCACAACAGCTCTCAAAGTGTGAGGATTTCCTTGCAGTGAGGTTAAGCTATGGAAAAGGGTGGGATTTTTTGGGGTGGGATACTTTCCCTTGAAGTTCTTTCACAAGCATGTGCAAACCAAATGGCATGTTGGGGTGTAGCATTTGTGTGCGTGGGTGGGGAGGAGGGTGTCAAGTCAGGGAATTTCAGATGAAGCAATATAATGAAAACGTGGGAGTACAGAGAAAGGTAGCGTGGGTGGAAATCAACTGAAATGACATCCTGAGGCTTGATAACCCATGTTTGGTCAGATTTTGTTATGTCTAATGTTAAGATGGGAATGTGGTCTTCAGGGTGTTCTCAGCAGGGGTGGGAGGAACCCAGCAGGTTCCCCTGCACTTATGGATTACCAGCCTGGCTCCTCGGCGCCCAGCGGAGGAGCTGTGGTTTAGGCCTGACGGACAGCAGTGCAAAAACTTTGTAAACTGTCAGTGTCTGTATTGGTCACTTGCATTTTAGTGCCAAAACTCAGAAATAGCAGCAAACTGGTTATAGTAAAGAATTTAGTAAACAAATGTGAGAAGAGAGCTGCTGATCTTTGTGGTTACATACTCTCGGCCTTTGGATTTGGAAGTTCCTGGTAGGTATTGGGAATGTCAAAACCTAAACACTGGTCCTTATTTAGGGGAAGAGTAGGAACACTCGAGCAGAGGATTTCCTGGACAGATGTGTTACATCTTATGAGCATGCAAAGAACAATTAATTACCCGCGGATGGTAGGCTCCTACATCTACATATCCAGAAATTTTCTAACATGGTGACATATTTCACAAGTATGAATTAACCCTGATCATACTACATCTGGTGTTTCTAAGATGCCCATGTGCTTCAGAAATATCTAGAGCTGACTGCATCTTGAAGATGTTGAAGTGCATCTTAAAATTTTTAAAAGTGGCAAAAAAATCCTGAAAATTTTGCCTGGAAAAAAATTTCTCCTGGAAAAAAAATTCTTATGGAAAAACTGAACATGCCTAAGTCAAAACCATATGCATGACAACTTTGGAAAAGACTGCCTCGAAGTCAAATATAGTTTGTAAACCTCCTTGAAGTGAACAGTACTTTTTCCATTCAGAGATGCTGTTTTTATGTACAGTAGATGCACTATGAATGAAGAAATCAAATTTGCCATAAAGAGTTTATTTCCTGAAAACTCCTGAATTGGTCAGAAAAATGTATAAAACTCATATAGACAAAAATACATTTAAACACCAAATGCAATAGAAGTAAAATTGGATGCAGAGCTATTTTTAGAGCAGGAAATATGTTTTGTATCGAGAGTATTAATAATGAAGTGCCGCATGCTATTTTCTGAATCTAACCATCACAATGCTTTTTAAGTATATTCACAGCTTTGCTGAAAAATCTATAAAATCTTATAATCTGCAAAATGTCACACAAGTTGCGTATCGATTTGCTGGAAGACTTAAAGTAAATAAGGAGAGAAATCATACCCATAATTTAAGATAATGTTAAAATTTTTACATATGTCATTTTTTTCTAAATGCAGTTGACCTTTATAAGGAAATAGTAATCAGTTGTGCTCTTTTTAGCTTAGTTAGTTTAACTTTTGTTATTGGATAGTACTGTTATAATTTAGCGTAAGCGTGTATTTTATTTTTTATCATACGCAGTTAAATACTTGCTGATAGATACTGTGCTATTTTTCATGGCCTCTTTAGTAGCATTGTATTAGAGGAACAGCATTTTAGGAATACCTGTTTTTCCTAATTTTAAATTAATATCCTCAGATTTCTCTGAGAGGCCTGACAGTATTCAAAATAGTTATGCTTTTACATTAGTCACAGCTAACATTTCTGTTTAATAAATGGGAAATGAGTTTTCTGCGAAAAAGAGGAAGCGACTTTGGTTTATATAGCATGACCTTGTCTAAGGGGAGACACAGTTGCTCATTTAGAACTAAAAGCGAACATGTTCTGTGTCTGAAAAGCCAATACAGAAACTACTACAGCAAATCATGTGCCTGCAGCATTACTAAAGGTAACATTTTCTAGAATATTTCTTCAGGAAATAGAAACAAGAAAGCAGATACTAGTGATAGAAATATAGTCGTTATTTAAAAAAAAAATCGAAAGACATAACTTCACTGCAGCAAGCTGTGAGAACTAAATTATTTTTTAATTATGTGTTTGGACTACAGTAATGCCCAAAGATATTCTGAATAGGTTGGGGGTCGTTGTATTGGACAAGCAGGAAAAGACGTTTAATTGCCATGAAATGCTTTGTATCATAGTTTAAGGTGCTAATTAAATAGAAAATGAATGTGTTAAGGGAAGAAGAAACAACTAATACCAGTGTGCTTATCTGTTTTACAAAGATACTGTGCAGTTCGTTATTATGTGTGAAATTTTGCATGTGATATACTGGGTACATTGATGTTATTAATGGCTCTTGTAGCGTTTTGCAAGGCTGGTGCTAAGATGTTCAGACAGAGGTCTGGTGTACTTGGCGGGAAATTTTGATGTATGCTGCTGAAAATCGCTGTCACAGCAGCGTGTGCAAGTGCAGCGCTGGTTGGTAGTGGGTGCTGGCTGTGCCCTGGCCTGGGTCAGTCTGCACCCAGCCGCACATCCTCCCCATGCCGGGGAGGGCACAGGGCAGAGTGACAGGGCAGGGAGCTGTGGCTGTCCCCATCCGGCCGTCACAGCCGTCACACAGCCGGGTCATGGTTGATGGCTTGGTCTTGTTCAAGCTCTGGTGCCTTCCTTGGGGCCACGCTTCTCCAGTTGAGTTTTTCTGGAGGAAAGACTTCTAGCCGCGTAAAACCCAATGAGTGGCCATGAAAGAGTGGTTTACCAGCCTTGACCCCTCTCCTTTTGGCTTTTTTTGTTGTACTTTTGATGAAAGACAGAGCAGCAAATCTGGTGTGGGATTTTGAAAGACATACAATCTGTTGTAACTTAATGATTTCACACTCAATTAGGCGCTGGCACACTGACTTCCTCTCACCTCTCAATTGCAAGAAGTAGGTATAATGGCACTGGACAGAAAGTTGCATCATCCTTGCTGCTTTTGGTCAGAAGTTTTAGAATGGCACAGTGACAGATCCGGAACTTTATTTTCTAATTGGAATATCTGGCCTAGGTGCAAGGTAGCAGGAAAGTAATCTCCTCTCTGACAGACTGCCAGAGGTTTCTCAAGCCAAGAAAAAGGAAGCTAGATGAAAGAGAGAGAAAAAAGTAAAATGACAGTGTGTTCCTTCAAATCTCTGCCACTGAGGAGGTAACCAAGTCTGATTTTTTAATCTGTTCTTTGGTCAGTCTATATTTAAAGCCCATTACTAAAAGAAAAAAAAAAAGAAGAGAGACACACAAAAAAAAAAGTCTGGATTCTGGCATTCAGATTCTGCAAATCTGATGGAGGCAAGAAGCTTATCCAAGTGTGACTGCCCTCAAAGTGTCTGTAGAACTGGATGTCATATAAAAATAGGCATGTCCAACAATTTATCGCAAAATGCTAGAATTACTCTCATCAATCCAAGATGTTTTTTCTTTCCTAACAGCAGTCACTTCCCTCATGTTTTCCAAAGCACTTAGCACATTTTTGCAATTAACAGTCATAATTGATAGAAAAATCGCAGCTTCTCAATTCAGCCACTGCCGATTATCTTTGCATGACATACCTAAGATTTAAAGCAATGATTTTATTATTTTACTCTTCTAAAAATATATTAGTGCTGTTTTATTCCACTTATCCTCGAATGAAATCTTCTAAAATAGAACCACAAAAATTGAAGGATGTATTTGTATTTACCTATATTTTAAAAGCATGATAAAATATACAGTATCATAATATGTTTATTTGTATTGCATGAGTGCTACCGCTGACATAAGTGGAGCTACTCAAGAAGTAAAGCACTATAAAACATGAGCAAAGACGTAAAAATCATGCCCTGAATGTCTCGAAAATACACAATGTCCTGTAATTGCTCAGTTTATGGTAATGGCTCTATGTATATGGAACAATGGGTGTTTAGTTATTTTAGCATAGTTTTAGCAGCACAGGATGACAATGCTGAAATCTCCCACATCTATATTTAGATCATACTTCCTTCTTTCAAATGTCACTACGTATTTTTAGATATTAAGAAAGGGGGGATCTATATTCTTTCAACATATTTCACAACATGTGATTTCTAAACAGGAGACCATGCCTGCCCATTATCTATTTGATCTTAAATGTAGTTACGCTTCTCCACCAGTTTCTTCTGTGGAAATGTGTCTTGGAGTCTAGGAGTGAGGACATGGCTTACACGAAGGAAATATCTGTCTTGTGTCCAAGGGCTTGGCCTTCCCCTAGAGGAGATGCTCCCAGATGTGCGCACTGTGGCTCCAGAGGTGCAGTCGGTGCAGACGTTGTGCTCGGTACACTTGTTTTGTGTGTGTGAACATTGTGTAAGCGCTGAGTCTCTTGATGTCGTTTGGGTACCTGGAACTTTGTAGGCACATACAGGCAATAAATCAGTGCTCAGGCACAGAACACATATACACATCTACATGTGTATACAATATAGGATGCCTAACTCCCTGTGACTTTGAAAGCAGCTTTGGGTGGAAGACATAATGAATAATCTTTTTTTCTGTTTCGCCTCAATGATCAGAAGATTTGTCCTCATGGCCTGAGAAGGAAGGAGGGCATTTACCTGAAAAAAACTGTCCTCTTATTAGGATAAGAGGTTCTGGTAGATTTGGATACTAAATAGCCAATTTAAAAATAAAATTTGCCATAGCTTTAAAAAGCTCTTCTAATTTCACGTATTTGAATTCCAAAAGGGTGTTTTTGCTTTACTGTTATTGTCTGGACTACTGTCTTGTATCTTGGCCACATTTTTATCAGTAGCTTTTTCCATAAGGTTGTGTCTATGTCATCTCCAAATGACTCATCATAGTTTTGGGATCTTTGTGATCCTTTTCCCTCTAGCTTCTGCTGTCTAACTCTGAAAGTTTCTGTGTTCTCTCTACTTATCCAAGAGTACATAAAAAATAAGATGCCAAGTTCTTAATAAGACTAAGGTTTTTGGGTGATAATGTAATGAATGGACAGGACAAAAAAGTGAAAGACATAAGGAGTAGCAATAGCTGGAGGAAAAAATGTATTTATTAAATGCAAAGCTGCTCCCTGACTTACGCAATAAAATAGTATCACAATAAACTATGAACATATACAGAAGACAGTTTTGTCTTATATTTAGTAGATTTTAATGTTACCGTTTTGCTTTGGTTTCATTTTACCCTCAGTTTTCATAAATACAGATGTGAATAATTTCCTTATATAAAACATTTAGCCTCGCACTTGTGTGTCATTCTGCTTTCTGACGGAATATAAGTTTTCCTGTATTTTTTATGTTTTTATGTATTTTGCTGAATCGTTCACAAAAGTCTCAGGCTTTTTTTTTGGCTGGGTCCTGAGCATGTTGCATGTGCCTCCTACCCAATGTAGAAATCAATTATGATTTTTCAGCGCTGTGGATGCTTTAACCCCAAATAGAATAATTATTTACTTATCAGATATCACTCTCTGAGCCCTTGTTAGTAACTGAAGTATTTCATGCCAGTTTTGTTTTATCACTAGAGCTTAAGGGCAATGTCTATGTTTGCACTAACTTGTGGCTTTTTTTCATTCTGCTACTTTCAAATCATTCTGCCATTTTAGAAATCACTGTCTTATTCTTGCCTAAATAATCCCATTGGCTTTTTTTTTAATTAATATGCCCATAGTTAAATTTCTAAGTTTGGAAATGGTTCCCCCCCCCTTTTTTTTTCCTTTTCTTTCCACTTCTTCGGAACAGTCCTACTGAAAAATGAGAAAGAACTTGGCTACTGAATTTTTGGAAATGACTCAATTTTCTCCCCTCCTAAATGCATCTGCTATGATTTTTAATATCTCCTCAAGTTTCTCACCTGCTTATGACACAGAATCAGAGAGAGGTGACAAAAGTGGCTTTTTGTCACTTTTTCAGTGTCCTGGTTCTGGCCCACTCATTGGAAGCTATTTTTGTAACTGCAGATACCACAGTAGAGATCCTTCATTTTTTGCTTTTCCCATTCTGACTAAGTTTTAGGAAAAAGAGTAAAGACATATCCTGGCTCAAAAGTATGTACAGAATCCCCTGATGGAGGAAAAATCCCCTGTTGGAATTGCTGAGCCAAATTAATGTCTTCCAAACCAGGTCTGAATACATGATCCACATTGGTAAAATTTCATTTTCAGAGTATTGTGTTGACAAAAAGTGAAACTAGAGTGAAAGCACCAGTCTAAGACATTTGAGGTATAAAGTCTCTGGGGTAAAAAGTTGTGTATATTATTTTTTGTGTGGGGGCACTTTAACATCATGTGAGTGAGAATGACTCAGAGCTGTCTTGAATTTCCTCAATTCAATAAAATACCATCACATTTACCAGTAACAGGTGCTAGCCCTTTTTGGTAAACTTAGCTGATTTATTCTATGTTGTGGCATGTGTTATACAGAAAGTGTTGTTTATAGATTAATAATACTGTTTGGAGGTCTGCTGATAATCCTGATAATTAGGGTACCTGAGATTAAAAGGCAATAGTCACTGTGTTAAAACCATAATGTGCAGCTTCTAAAAAATGCCATTTCTGATGGTGAGACATGCTTGTCTAATAAAATTAAATAGCCAGGAGAGTTTTCATGTTGCAAATACAAGGTTTATAAACATAACTACTACATAATATATGTAATACTTATGTATATGCATATACTTTAATATGTAATATGAATTAAATATAAAAATAGAGTAAGGGATTTCTGATTTTGTAAACAGTAGTAAACAGGTAACAGTAAAAAATGAGTTTATGCTAAGGCCTACACATGCTGCTATGAAGAAGCGTCTCATTTTCTGTAAAGGAATTTCTACTACTGTATATTTTAAAAATCATATTATATGAACATCCATTAGGAATTGTGCTGGTACAGTTTATCATACAATAGATCTGGGGAACAGATGAGGTGTTTTCCTGATGTTTTCCTTTGTTGTTTTCTGTGATTTTGTGTAGGAGGCTCTCATGTTATTTCTGATTCATGCTGAAATGTTGGGAAATTAATTAGTCTGAAGAGCTTGAGGTAAAAATAGTAAATAGTGTCTGTGTAGAAAAGGTCAGATAAATGTGTAAAGGAATCAAGATTTAAAGGACTTACATGGACTTTAAGCAGATTTTTAAACTGTCGACTTCTAATGTTTCTTCTTACTAACCTACCATGCTGTTTAGGATCTAACAGTAGAAAATCTGGCAGCAATCTTGTGCATGTGCTCCTCAGTGCATGCTTGGAAAAAATTTGGCAGGGTAAAACCAGTTGCTAAAGAAAGGATTTAGTCCATGTGAATTCCCTCCCTTCCTGCCGCTTGCTGGGGACGTTACTCAGTTGGATGCTCTGAGCATCCTACCAGATTCAGTTCCGTTATTCTGCTATAAGCATCACTATTCCCATACATTAATAACTCTAGGGTCAAGTTATAGACGATCACGAAATTCAATTCAATATGTATGGATTCTAAGGATTCAAATCAGAATGTGCTTTATTTTTCATTTTTGTTTTCCTTTCTCCAGCTTTTTGTGTTCAAGTGTGATGCCTTTCCTCAAAACTGGTGGTACCCCGTCAGTGAAATAGCAATACCAGTTTTCTTTAAGTGGTGCTTTTTGAAGACTCTCCCTGTCTCAAATTTATTTAGGCATCTATGCTTACTCCCAGAAGATTTGTCAAGTATAGTTTCTTATAGCAGAAGTACTATCTTTCATTCATAAGGACAAACAGGCCTATCTCTTTGCATCAATATTCATACTTTGCATAAGCCCCTTAGAAGAAGATTTCCATTTTTAATGGTTTTAATTAGCATTTATGAAAAACTGTGGTTTCACATGATATAAAGCGACAGATTAAATTTGTTAAGTGGATGATAATAAAATGTGAGTTGATTTGTTTCACCGGAGTTTAAAAGGCTTTTGCTCAACGGGGCCTCCATGTTAATTCATTAAGCATGCTTTAGACCTTATGGAGATTTTTTTTAGATTTAATTAACACAGATCAAACTCCCAGGAGATTTCATGTCCTCTACAACTCTATGTGATAGAGACAGTAATTTAAAACCTATTTATAGGTCTTTGTGTTCATTTACTTGTAAAAGGGATTAAAGAAATTCTATGAAATAATTCTAATACAGCAGAAGCTACTGAAGTTCTTTTAGGGTAGGAGCCAAATGCATTTAGAAATGATGGAAGGGCAGTGGCTAGAGCCAGGCTTCGGAGATCTGGTCTGTTTTCCTGGTTGCAACAGTGGTATCTTCCCTGCTACTCAAGTCAGTTGTACATTTTCTCCATTGATGTTTTAATTCATGACGCATAAGCAGACCCTTGAGTAGGGTTCCAGGACCTTGATGCCTCCCTCTCATGGTGTTTGTCAGGGGGCTATGAGGTCAACTACCAGTTACTTTCTTTCTGTATCAGAAACTCCTGGCTGAGCTGTGGCCTAGTTTTAAGACATGTAATGAAAAACTGTGGTGTGGTCAGGTCAATCTCCTGGGAAATTGTGGATGATAGGTTTCAGCCTCAGCAGACTGAGGAGGTCCCCAAAAGCTTGGTTTCACAGTTCTTGGAGCACTGTAATAACTTTTAAATGTAAGAAATCACTTCTAGAGTCTTCTTCACACCTCTCAATGTGACTACTTGCATTTTTCATTTAAGTAATTTGGTGCTGAGACATGGCATTGCTGCTAATCTGTGTTCCTGTTCTTTGATAGTTAGGAAAATCTGGAGCTTGGAGTGCTATAGCTTTCAAAAAAACACTTATTTTGTCTTTGAGGACTGCTTTTAGGGACTCCCAGAGGATTATGAGCAATTCCTTTTCACTGTTATTTAATCTACATTTAAAAAAAGAAAAAAAAAAAGTGTAAAACAAACGTCTTTCAAAGGTGCGCTCCTAGGCTGTAATGATTTAACACAGGGTCTGAGGCCTACCTAATGTCTAGCAGAACATCTGAATGGTTTGGCAGCTTTTATGTTAGAAAGTTACATTCAGAAGGAACTCCTAGCAAGGTAACTAACAGAACTGTTAAAACTAAACATTTAAGGGAAATTTAGTTTCTTAAAGCTAAACCATTTTAAATTAATATTTTATCCAGAAATTAAAATTCAGAATGCTTCAGCTTCCCCAACACTTAAACACGTACTTAAGAGTGAGAATGCAAGTAACACAATAACTTTGCCGACTTTATTCTGGACAACTGATGAAGAATCTTCCTGAATCTGGGTTTATTATTTCTATGATAAGAACACAGTTTATTCTGGAAGAAGTATTACATTTGACAGGAAAAAGAGTGTTGGTCCAGACTATCAATCAGGTTTTGCTAATAACAGTTTTTCTGAACATTTTATTAAAATCCTAGACACAGCAAGTTGTTTGTTGTTGTTTTTTTTTTTTTTTTTAATTTTATTTTTCAAGAACATTAGAGCTATAAAAATAAAAAGATCTGATAAAACTGTGGAGTTTAGAGGGAAAATCACCTGATCCCATCTGAACTCAGTGTCCTAATACACTTTAATGTCTCATCGTATAATGAAATGATACTGGTTTTAACCACAAGAGTAGTAAAGATTCTACAAACTACTATTGTGTAGCTAGAAAGCTTTATTATAAATATACAATTTATGAGTATAGCTGGGAATTTTCAAAACACCCTTTACATGAATGTTTATACAAAACAAAACATGTCTTTTTATTACAAAAAAAAGACATGTAACAAAATATTTATTGTCTTCTTTGCATTTCCATATTCATATTTTAAACTCAATTGTTTACACTCTTTAAAGATGGGAAATTAAAAACCACTAAGGGTGAATGATATTTCCAATCGCCTCTATAGAAGAAAAAATTGTTTAGCAAATTGTAAGGAAAGATCACCTGCTCATATTTCCTTGAGGTCTGGATCCAGCAAAACATTCTGTGAGTCTCCTAGAGGAAAGGGTTAGCACATCTTAGGCCTATATGCAACTAGGTGTCGCATATGCAAACAAAATAGTATTCGTGTTGGTAGTTTCCCATATAGGATCCTGGAGCTATATATTTATGTCAACCTGTGCATAACTTTAAACTCATTACAGTGTTAGATATTCAGCCTCTGCATGGAGTGTTGAGTTAGGGTAATTTAGATGTTCTTTTCAAGAGTGCAAATAAATGTAATGTTTTCTTGGTTTCTAATTTGTAATATTTGAGCAGTGAAGCGGCGAGATGGTGGAGGTTCTTGGAAGTTGTGTATCCCCTTTTTCCAAACATCCCATATTTTGCAAAGGCAGAGACACGACAGGCAACACTAACCTTTTCCAGGAGAGAAGGCTGTATAGTGTTTCCAGTCCTTTTTTGGCTCAGTGGATCAACTGCTTAACAAGCCTTATAAATCACGGTATGACTCCTTCCTTTTGAGGCTCCTTGAGAAGCCTCTGCAATTTCCAAAAGTACTAGAGAGTGGAGGGGCAGAGCAGCTACTGAGGGGGAAGCTTTTGGTAAGTTGTACTGAAAGTCATCCTGTCTAATTTTCATCAAAGATATGTTAAGCTCTCAGTCTAAACTTGTTGTCCAGACTTCCTCTACAGAGAGGGAGAAGGGAAGAGGTAGCAAAACTCCTCCCAAGGTGAGTAATTTCATCCTCTGAAGTTTTAAAACAGAGATTAAATGAATCATTTTCTATGTCTCTATTAAGGAGCCTAGATGGCGAGCTTAGACCACACATGAACTTTCAGCAAGATGAATAGTAGTAGTCTGGAAAAAGATGAGAAGGCTAAATAAGACAGAGCTCAACTCTGTAGATGATGATAATGAGTGGGCTTATGTAGTCAATGAACTTTCCCTGCTTTATGGCGTCGGGACACTTGAGGAATGAGAAAACATATGGTTTTCTAATAGGGACAGGGCAAAGCAGAGAAGTCGGGAACAGGGAAGGAAAAATTTACGAGTGCAGCATATGACAAAAAGAAAAGCTGAGGTTTTTACCTTGTCCACCAGACGAACTCTGTGGGCTACCAAAGGGGAGTTCTAGTCCAGAGGAACCTCAGAGGAACTTAGACAGTCTGCAGACAGGAAACAGTAGAAAAAAACAGATGATCTGATATATTTGGCGATATATTCCCTGCTTGTAGTCTGCAGAAGGGGAACCCCCAGAGAGCTTTAGTCAGCCCACCACGTGAACTTCAGGGAGGAAATATTCTCCTTTTACATTGTCAATCGTCCCTTGTGAGCAAGTTACATTTTGAGCACTCTGAACACTATTTCTGTCAAAAAATGTCAGAGAAATTTTTCACTGTAACAGTTCAGATAATCTGCCCTAGTTTTGGAGAAAATCCAGCCAATCACAGACCTTCTCATCTCTCAGTTTCGGAGGTACTGGGATGCTTTTGTGAATTTTAGGGTACAGAGGAGGTAAAAGCAAACCTCTGCACATTATTGAGGAAAACGTTAAACTCTGTGGTAATTTAGTCTGTGAGAGTTTGTTAGTCATTACAAGATGCAATGAGCATTCAGAATGTGTAAAAAAGATCAGTTCCTAGAAGCTGATATGCTCTCACAGGCTCCCACAGAGTTAACATGGTTGAGTATTATCTCTGCTTTGCAGATGGGGATGCTCAGACAGGCGGCTCTTCAGGGACTTGAAGGTGACACAGGAAGCCAGCAGTAAAACTGTGCTGTAAGCCCTTGTGACTTTTGGCCTAATGCCCTCCCCACTTACTGAAATTTGTTTGGCTTAATTTGCTTGAGACCTAAGTGAAGAACTACCAAACTTGTTTTACTTCACATAGACCTTTCACAGGGTGCTGCTGCCAGCTACTTGTATGCAGAAGAGGATACATGCTGCTTCAGCTGGCTTAGTTAAAAACAGATGAAACAAAAAGAACCAGGGATCTCATCCATCCTATGCTCAGCCAATACGGCTACTTATTTTCAAGATATTTGTGATATTGATGTCATTCTGTTTGATTGCCTAAGCAAGAAGCAACTGGGGCTGCAGGTTGCTGTGGGTGGGAGAAGCTGGCTCATTTTGAGCACAACAGAAACAACTCTGCTTTTGCTGTCCTTGCATCACTTTGTTCACTCCTATCTCCCCCATGCCCATGCAAGGCATCCCCCGGCTGCTGCCCTCCTGGCCCATCCCATGGCAGGGACACAGAGAATGCCACAACCCCCAGATGCCCAGTGTGGCCCCCAGTATGCGGCGGGGGTCTGGCAGCATGGCCCTGCCTCCTCAGGGCCACCTGCTGCCCCTCAGGCTGCTCAGCCCATGCTGGTGTAAGGCACAGACTGCCCTGGGGGCTGGTTGTAGGGGACTGGTGGTGAAACAAGTGGTTGCTCCTCACACCACCGTCAGTGTGGGGGCAAGGGCAGACAGCTGAGCTGGAGCCTCACCAGGCCTGATGCAGCCCCGCTGCAGAATGGCTGCCCTGCCTTAAGTGCCAGGGTGGCTCTGAGTGTTCCCCAAGCCACCAAAAACACCCCAGCTCCCCGCCCTCAGCTCTGCCTGGCCCATGTGCAACCCGGCGGCAAAGCAACAAGGCTATATAAGTGGAAAGGTGTGGAAAAGTTCTAAGACTGTGAAAGTTCAAGCTGATTTGTGAGGGTTTATTACCAAACCCCAGGTGAAAGCTGCTGCAAATGGCAGCAATCAAGAACTCATGGGCCAGATGCTTGGCTCCTGCTGATGCTTAAGGGGACGAGAAAGCTGCTGTAATGGGCACAGTGAAGATTTTCCCTGTCATGAAGGAATCTCTTTGTTGCTTGCATGTTAACGAAGAGAAAGAAAACAATAGAAATTTTTGAAAATATTTCACTCTATTCAATTTGACTCCACTTTTTCTCAGTTTTTGCTTCCCTGAATCCTGTGATGTTGTTGGTTCAGCAGTTTTTTGGACAGCATTGATGATCTGGGCTACAGAGAAAATTATTTTGAGAGGAACAAGCTGAAAATTAGACACTTAATTGTCTTCCCCAAAAAAACCCACCAAAACCCTGCACAAACCCTCCAAGATTCCTGTTATAAAAAAGCAGAAAAAGCCTTTCAGCAGCCTTCTCAGCCAGCTTACGTTTACAACTGCTGTTTTTCCTCTGTAAAGTTCTTCGGAGCCTTTTCCACAAAAGAAAAAGAAAAATAGAAAAAAAATAAGTGCCTGTTTCTGATAACAAATAGCATCTCACTTAAGTGCTGGAAACTGAAATACCAGAATGTCTGTAGCAAATGCATGGCAACAAGAGCACCCAGCTTTGTTTCACTGTTTCTTGTATTTATTCTTTGTTAGTATTGGCAAAATTACACTTTTTATTGTCACAGTAAGTCCTAGTGGCTCTGCTGATGTGCTGTGAAACCCGTGGAGGTTGTGGACTCCCAGTCAGTGTGTACTATCGTTCCAGGTGTGTGTTTGAGCTGTAGAGTAGAAGATCAGCCAGAGTGCTTGCTTTGCATTATGTTTGTGGGCTTTTTTTTTCTATCCAGGACAGGAACTGCTCATCTGCACAGCACTAACTTTTTACCTGATGCCCCGAAAGTCAGAAACCTGCTTCTAGAGTATTTCCAGTTGGAGACCCACTGGCGCCTTGTAGAATTCCTTATTGTGCCCCTGAGAGCAAGAGACAGAGCCCTCCGCTGCACTGCACCACTGTGACAGCACTTACACCAAAACCCGAAAGCGCCACAGAGCTTACTGCGTTTTCAGAAAAGGCAAAGTATTGCAAGATTAGTTCTAGCTCAGCTTACCTGCTTTAGGAGCCTAATATGACAGCTTTGTTTCCAGCCTCCTATGCTTTGTTGCAGGGGCCATTTTGGAGAGGTGGGAAAGGCTTAAAATGAGATTTGTGATCATTCAAGATTTTGCTCTCATCTTACTTTAAAGATCCATTAAAGCTCAAATTAAGCAAGACTCCTGCTGTTAGCTCAGGCAACTGTGAATGGGTCTGGCAACTGTTACACATTCTTTGAAAGTAATGGAGTAACAGGAAAAAAAAAAACAAAACTGCTAAGCCTTCCCTTTTGATATAGAAGGATTTTTACTTCAAGGTTTTTTGTTTGTTTTAGGGCTTTGATTGCTTAAAGATTTTTAGAGAAGAAAGCATAGGTGATTCTTAATTGCTTCCTAAATTCGGAAGCTGCTGTATCATAAGCAGATAATTAAATTCTTGTGTTCTTCTCGAGGATCTGTGTCTTGCTAATCTTCCAGATAAAATGAACTCTGGAATGAAAGTCATTAATCATGATATCTTAATAACATACACTTCAAAAGAAGTATATACCCTTTCAGATTTCCAAGGTACGATCAGTGACAGCAAAACGTACTGTGACGTGCTGGGGACATCTAGTGGAGGAAGAGTAAAATAGTAAAAATACACAACGACGTTGCCTGCTGTTAACAGGAAGATCAAAATCTGGGTTTACACGGCTGAGCAAAGATCTACTTATTTAAACCACAAATTAAATGTTTCTGGACAAAACTCTCCTGTTTTCTATTTCTAGAAGTGCCAAATATGGCTTTGTAGTTGTCTTTAAATAATAGATTATGATGAATTTAATTAAGTGGGAGTTTATTTCATTTTTTTCCCCCATAGGTTTATTTATTTGGCAAGCAAACTATTTACCTTTATTTCAGATTCATTGTCTTCAATAAAACAAAGGTAATACTTACCAAATAATAGTTGCCAACTATTTTATTTTGAGATGTTTGGATGGTAGATGTTAAAAGTGCTATGTACAGGTAGCTCGAATATTCCTTTCTTATCAGAATTAAGGGTGTCAATGAAGTTGATTTGTATCATTATTGTTACTAATGTTATTACACTTAATCTTTGACCTTCCATTTATGTCCCTACAACTCAACCTGGGTTTGGAGCTGTACTGTTGGATTGGGGAGCAAAATGGTTGCTTTGACTATCCTCACCACAGACTCAGAATCCTGAGTCCTTGTCAGGAATAATTTCAGATTTACAGGAAGTGATGTATTGACTTGCATGGGCTTCAGTGAGACTGATATACCTTGAAGTTGGTCAATTGAAGGAGCCTGCAGATTTTAGAAACGACTTGGAAGTAGTATCAAAACAACTACTGACCTGACATTATGATTACAGACAGGCCAAATATATAACACACACAGTCACCATCTTCCCACCTGTCTCGCTTCACTTGCATATCCAATTCACTTACAAACAAACCCACACTTGTATGAGCATGCAGGCTTGTAAAATGCCAAATCACTGCTTATGGGGGCAGCTTGAGACTGATTTCAGGAGCCAAAGCCAAAGAGAGCCACCTAGTCCCAAGCAAGTCTTCACACTAGAAAGCATGGGAAGGCAACTCTAGTGATATAATCACAGAATCACAGAATGATTGGGATTGGAAGGGTCCTTTTAAGCTCATCTAGTTCTAACTCCCCTGCTGCTATCAAGGACATAATGCTGTAGTTTAACTACATGGAGCTATGCCAAGACCCCATAGGGAAGCAGGATACCATCGATATGTGTTGATTTACATTTTTGTTGGTGAAAGACAGTTACATTTTTGGACCAACAGTAGCCGTGGTTTCAGACAGGAACATTGAGTCATGCCTCTGTAAAGAAGCAGAGAAGAATGGTACCTTGTGTATCAACCACCTTAAGGAAGAACTAGGTTACTTTGGATCTGAAAGTTGAGAGAACCAGGGAACAGCAACTCCTCAGAGGTATTGTTCAAGTTATTCCACTCAGTCTGTGCTATATTTTTTCTCAGTGCACCAAGGGATCTTTGGACAAAGGAAATGGTGCCACAGCTTTTCATTTTAGTGTAGAGGTTTTGAGTTCTTCATAATGGCAAAATCTACAATTACTCTCAGAGGGGAAAAGTCAAATGTACATGAGCCCTGAGCCTTCACCACAGGGAGTTACAATAATCAGGAGTCGGACAATATAGGAAAGTAGGTAGGTTGAGGAAGAGGTATCCGTAAGCAAAGGTAAAATTTGCTGCCTTAGTTCCCTAGAACAGTGGCCTTGTTCTCTCCAGATAAATGCTGTGATAATCCTCTCTCCCATGAAATGGGTTACCCTCACCAGTCCAGACTACTCTTTTCCAATGACCTACGAGAAAAATGTGTTATCAGGCACTATGAGACTACAGCTTTCTACTGTAAAATCAGCAAATGAAGAGACTCATATGATTAAAACTTTCAGGTATTAGAATCTATGGGTCTGTAATGAACTGTCAATTTATCCACTGTTTGTTTACAGGAATTGTCCTCAGAACTCTTCCCTTATGCATCTTGTGTTTTATAAGCGCTGAGTGGAGAGTAAAAGCCTCTTTGGAGGAAGAATCAGTAGTGAAAATCTGATGGTTATTTAAGTCAAATTTTAAGTTTAAGAGAAATGTAAGATTTGTCAATATTATGCAGCATATAGCTGAATCACACAGTGTTGAAGTCCAACTCTTACTCCAGTGAGAGCAAGCCCATTAGGGTCTCTAAGTAACTAAACGAGGCCAACTACATTTTTGGGGTGTTTTTCAGACATTTCACACCGAGACAGTTCACGTTATAGTTCTGATGAAACTACATTTGAACAGGAAATAATTTGGACCTAGTGGTGTCTGCACAGTGGATTAGGAAGACAAAAATCAGCCTTTGTTAGACCAAATGGCACCAGAGATTGTTTCCCTGCTGTAAGCAGAGTCCCTCTTGGATCAGTTGACCTCTTTAATAGAAGGAGAATCTGTCCTTCCATTAAATCAAAGGGAACAGAAATCAGTCTTGTAAGCAGGTGGTTGTCTCTGGGTGATGACCAAGGTCAGATTTTCTATTTCTAACTCTTACATGAGTTACTGGGGAAACTGCCCATGAAATTGGAGACATTGTGAAGATAGAGGCTAAACAAGCTTTTCAGTCTATAGCACTCCACTGCTAGTGTTACTGGGACCCAACACTAATGGGTCTTCGTGAAAACTGAAAGGCTTAAACTCTCACCCTGGGACTGGTGAGATTTCAAACAAACTTCACAGTGCATTCTTCCTTATGGAAGAATGTTATTTAAGTGTTATTGGCCTCTAGACTTGGTTTCAACATCTGGTGAACCAAATCATTGAGGAGAATGAAAATACTTGCCCAATGATATATTGCCCAATGATATATTAATAGCATCTCGTTTCTATCTGAGCAAAAGAGAAATACGTTTCCAAGGGTAAGAGTGAGTTTGATTGCCTTCAAGGTAAGGTATTGACTGCAAAGACTGAAAAACATGCAGTGGGATTGTTACAACTGGTTTGTCAGAGTGACACACAGTCATATAAAGCCACGTGTAGCATGGTCAGGACCTACTGAGGGATGATGCAGATCCCAAGAGCATGCCTGGTCCCTTTTGAAACATTGGACTTCCATGGGAGATCTGTGCCCTGCGCAAATTTGATTGACTTAGGTAATAAAAAAGCCAACATTTTCTGACCTCATTAATGGGGAAAGTCTTTGCGTGGCACTTACAGTAGCACAACATAAAAATGCAGGTCTGGTAAATACAGATTTTGACTAATCCTCCAGAAAATTTACAGTCATAGATTTCTAAAAGTACTGTGCTGATATAGAGTGCTCCTAGGGCAGGAGGATAACCAATTCTGTACTCGGGTCAGAGGAAAATAACAAAATCCTACTTGCCATGAAAGTTAACTGCAACTATTGAAAAAGAGAGCCCTGTAATTTTTGATTCTTTGCAAGATGGGAAACCAGACAATATTTTTGTCTAGGCATTAATCGTTTGCCCTCTGTTCTGTTTAAAACACTCCTAGTATTTTAGCTGCTTGATTTGAAAAAGCTGGCCATTGTTATGGCAAGTTCTTCACGTTTCTCATGTCATAAAGTGATTTTGGAGATGCTGAAAAGTTTTTGGAAGAATAAATGAGACAGCAGTCTAGTGAAATATTGATATAACAGAGTCAAGATAGGGTAATTAGTACAGGACAATAATGGGGGTGTCGACTAGGTAGTGTGTTAGGGATTTTTCAGCCCTGTCATTCTCTTTATCAAACCTGTTCCTGAAACCCTCCAATGATGTTTTCCAGGTAGCCTGTTCAAATACTTAACTATCTTCGTCCTTAAAATGTTCTTATTGGTAGCAAACCTTAATCCTTTTAGTTTTCATCAGATTTGCAGAGAGCATAGAGAACAGTAAGTATCATACTAGTGTAAAACCCTCTCATATATTCAAAGAGTATTCATAAGTTTCTTCTATATGTTTTCTTTTATTTTTTTTTCCTTTGCATTAAAATGGAACAACTATTTTAACATACTTTGCAGATCATATTTTCTAAATCTCTTACATTTGTATTATCTGCTAGGCTGTCTCCCAAAGGAGAAGTAATCTCTGTTTCACGATGCAGTACCCAGAAGTGAACACTGCACTCTTGGTGACATTTCTCTTATGTTGAACAACTCTTGTGTCTTGTAGATGATGCTTCTCAAAATACGTCCTGGAATGTCCTGTTGCAGTAGTATCACATTCTTGACTTAAGTGTCTGATTCACTGAAAGCACAGAACCCTTTTTTTTGGTATTGCCGACTAGTCAGCTATTCCCTTCTTGTATTTATGCATCAGAACTTCACTTGACCTTTATTGAATTTCATCATGTTGATTTCAAGCCACGCCTTTTGCTTATTAAAATTACTTTAAATTTGAATCCTGTTCTGCTGAACATTTGCACCGTGTTCTAGTTTGAACTTCACTGCAAATGTTAAAAATATGCTTTCCAGTTGGGGAAATGTTCCATTGAGGAACATATGGAATGCAGCCTATAGTGGATCCCTGCAGCTTGTCGCTTGATATCTTCTGACAGCTGGACAAATAATTTTTTATAACTACCTTGTGAGTACTTTCTTTTTCCTGGGTAGTTACACATCTGTGAAATGATGTTTATACATACTCCATATTTGTGTATTTTGCTAGTAAGAATGAGATTTAACACTGTTAGTAGCCTTGCTAAGCGCAGTGTATATCAAATATCTGCTCAAACCTCACCCTTTGTGAGTGCTGAAGCAAAGATGATATTAATTTTTCAGCTTTTGCTATCTGCTGTTCTCTTTTTTTACTTGCTAAGCAATAGACATTCTTTTCTGTGTTCTCTTCCAATTTCTAAAATATTTTTCCTGTTGCATTTTATGTTTCTTGTTAGATGAAGCTCATATTTACTTTGATCTGTGCTGTGTCTTATTTCTTTATAGTCTCTTTTGTATCTATACCTGTAGTTCCTTGTTCCCACTTTTGTATTTATATTTATATTTTTCCGCTTTCCTTTTTCTTTTCCCGAGCTTTTTGGTGGAGCCATGTTGGTCTCTTACTATGCTCCATATGTTTCCTTTGCATCATGACAGTCTGCCATTGTATCTTTAATATAGTCCCTTTCAGTAACTGCGAACTCTCTTGCAGTCCTTTTTTCCTTAGAATATCTTCCCAAGAGACCCTACCTTCCAGTTCCCTCAGTTTGAAGAAGTCTGCTTTTTTGAACTCCATTGTCCTTATTCTGCTGCTCTCATTCCTCCCTTTCTTTAGATTTGTGAACTCTGTAGTTTTGTAATCACTTTCACCGAAATTACCTTCTACCTTCAGCTGCTCAACCAGATCCTCCCTGTTAGTCAGAATCAGTTCTAAAACAGCTCTAAGGTTCTCAGTACCTTCTTCCGTCTTCTTAAAAAAAAAGTTGTCCTCTCAACTTTTCCTGAAAGCCTACAGGACTTTTTTCATCCTGACGTTATTTTCCAGCACATACCTGTGTATGATTCAGTTGTCCCGTTACTACAAGTGAGGGGGCACCCTTTGGATGTTTCTATTAGTTGCGAAAAAAACAAAACAAAAGAAAACACCAAACCCAAAAAACAACCACCCACCCAGAAAAGCACCAAACCCCACTCTTCTATGTCCTGATATTATTCTAGCTGGTCCCTATTATGACATTGCCTTTACTTTTTTCTTTTTTACCTCTTCCTTGAGATGCTCAATGCACCTCTCACCTCTTCTGGCAGTTGAACAAGGATCTACATTTTTGATGCACAGTGTGGATTCTTTTTTCTCAGAGCCTGTCTTTCATAAACAAAGTGTACTCCTTTATTGCAAGAAATAGCATGGAAACATGACCATTACACAGCAGTCATAGACAGCTGCTTAGTCCGGCTGGGACTCTTTCTGTCCCACATTCAATAGCTACCTTAGTTCCAGGGAATTGGAAGCCTTCAGAAACTCCCTTAGTTTTGTCGTATCCTTATCTGTGATTTTTCACCTAAATAAAATGTTTCAACAAGTTTAAGGCTTAGCAAACTTGGAAAATCAGTTTGTTGAGCAAAATACCTTGAATGATTTACACCATATACAACTATGGTGAGAATTCCTACCCTAAATCTAGAGCTGTCTAGGTTACCTGGCCAGAAGATCATGTAACAAACACAGACTGTAGTACAAACACTAGATCTTAGGAGAGGGAGACAGGGTAATTTTCCAGCAGAGCAGGGCTGATTTTTTTTTTTTCCTTTCAAAATTCCAGCCTATTCCTGCTGCAGTAGGTTCTCTTTAGCTGTGAGTATATTTATTTGTAAAGCTACAGAAATCTTCATGAAATTAATGTACCTCTCTAACCTAGTAGTGGTTATTTGGGTTACTTGGTTTTTGAATAAGCCACACCAGTCCACTGACATCACCCTTCCCAACACTGAAAGAGTTTATGTTTTCATGATGGAAAATACAGCCTCTCCCTGTCTGGTAAATAATTTTATTCCAAACAGCAAGTGATGTCAGCTACTGAGCTCCCCTGGGATTATTCCATGATTGTGGAAACTAATTCAGAACATCTATCATTGTCCCAAAAGTTGTTCCTAGTGTCTTTGATATGCCTGCACTGAAAAAACTCAGAATCACTGAATAGTTGAAGTTGAAAAAAAGCTGGTGATCACCTAGTCCATGTCCCCTGCTCAAAACAGGGACAGCTACAGCACATTGCCCATGGCCACAGTATCACAGTATAATGAATATCTCCAAGGATGGTGACTTGGAGTTTCTTGAAATTCAGTTTGTGCCCACTGCCTCTTAGGCTTGTTCTTGGGCATCACTGAGAAGAGTCTCACTCTATCTTCTTTAATTCCCCCCATCAGGCATTTAGCATTCTCCAGGCTGACCAGTTCCAGCCCTCTCAACCTCCTCACGTGGCTCATATGCACCAAGCTCTTCATCATCTTCGTGGCCTTCTGCTGTACTCCCTCCCGTATGCCTGTTGTCTCTCTTGCACTGAGGAGCTCAGGACTGGAGCCAGCACTCCAGCTGTGGCCTTCTCAGTGCTGAGAAGGTCACAGCCTTGACTTACAGGCAATGTGATGTTGTTCCTAACGCAGCCCAGGAGTGACTGTTAACACTCTTTGCTGTAAGGGCTCATTGCTACCTCATTGTCTACTAGGAGCCCTGGGGCCTTCTCTGCAAAGCTCCTTTTCCACCAGCCTGTACTAGTCGATGTGGTTTTTCTCCCCAGGGCTATTTACCTTTACTTGAACTTCTTGAAATTCTTTTTGGCCCATTTCTCCATGTTACTGTGATTCCCCTGAAAAGCAGCACAATCATCTAGTGCATCACTCGCTCCCCCCAGTTTTGCATCTTCTTCAGTCTTGTTGAAAGTGCAGGCTGTCCCATCATCTAGGTCATTGATGAAATTGTTAAACCATATTGGAACCAGTGTTGACACCTGGGGGACACTGCTAATGACTGGTCTCCAGCTGGACTTCGTGCCATTTTGAGTCCAGCATTTCAGACAGTTTTTAGTCCGCCTTGCTGTGCACTTGTCTAGTCTGAACTTAATCCTTTCATCTATGTGTATGTTATGGCAGACACTTCTGAAAAACTTGCTGAAGCTGAGATAGGCATCCACTGTTCTCCCCATGTTCACCAAGGCAGACATATCACTGTAGAAGTCTGTCAGGTTGGTCAGACATTGTTTCTTCTTTGTGAATCCATGGTGACTACTCCCAGTCACCTTCCTGTGCTTAACATCTTTGTAAATGGCTCCCAGAAGGCTGACTGGTCTGTTTTTCCCTGGATCGTTCTTCTCACCCTTCTTGAAGGTAGTACTGACATTTGCTTTCTTCCAAAAAAGACCATGGATAGTCAAGAGCGACCTCACAATGACATGCTATTAGGTCACATGCAGTTATTTTTGTCCAGTTTTTTAAGTGTTCCCTAATCTGGTCATTCACCAACAAAGGTAAGTCTTATTGCTCCAGAAAAATGCCAAAACAAAAGTTGCTGGAGTACAATGAGGTGGATGGTATACAGCCCATTTTCAGTTGGAGGTGTGTTCACAAAATGGCTTTTTATTTTGGCTAGAGTTCACTTTAATGTAGGCTATATTATTTATTACAGCTTTAATTTTAAAAATACAGCAGAAATACCCCACCATAAAATCCAAACCAATGATCTTTTTTTGTGAGAAACATAAGCCCAGCCAAAGTCAAATACATGAATTATATCCTCTAACAGAGCTTATTTATTCATATATAATACGGAATTGTCTCCTGAGGAATATGATAGAAGGACATTAACTTCATTCTGAACGGGACTGAGTAAAACATTGTTCTTTGTGTAGAAATATAGAACAAAACATATTAATAAGAGCCATATGACCATTCACTGATCCATACATGTACACAAGATATTTTAAAATAAATTGGGATGCTGTGAATATAATTCTTCCTACTTATTTGGAATACTGAAAAATATAATTGGCATTTACATATCTGTTCCTCTTTGAATGTAAGGTAGAAATTTTTCCTATAAATTTAAGACTACTTGGATGTGAAAAATTTACACCAAGGATAATGCAAAACCTGGCTGACTACTTTTTTTTTTTTTTTTATCGTGCACTTCTGAGAAATTCTCTGCAGCCCAAGATATTAGCATAAACTTTACTAAATAATCTTCTAGATCAGAACATCACATCCCAGATCCAGGAATTTCCTTGCTTTTTAGCGTGCACAGCAGCAATCAGGAAGTGTTTACTATCTGCGGCTTCGTTTGCTCCAGATAATGGAATGGTTAATACTTCTGGAAAATATCCCATACAAT
Organism: Pampusana beccarii; assembly: GCA_013399365.1. Classification (NCBI taxonomy): domain Eukaryota; kingdom Metazoa; phylum Chordata; class Aves; order Columbiformes; family Columbidae; genus Pampusana; species Pampusana beccarii. Next base: position 17,201 of record VWYH01004914.1, on the reverse strand, counting down.
ATTAAAAAAATAAGTGAGATTCTTCCTTAGCCTCAGGCCTCTCACCTGCTTCTGCAGGTGAACAGCCGCTGCTGGGAGCTTTGGATACAGGGAAATGATACTTCTATGTCATTGCAACCCTTTCCATCATTCCCAGAGCCCATGACTACTCTGTGGGTAGTTTGGACCTCAGAGTTCTGGAAACAGAAATAATCAGGATGGGAAAGCAAAAACGAAGATTTACAGCAGACTTCCCTCAAGAAGGACGAATTTCTTTTCAGATGCCCGTGGGCAGTGCTCTGGTGGCATCACGCTGGCTGTCCCTGTGGACAGGGGCTCTGCTCAGGAGTGAGGTGGCCCCTGCCAGACTGTGCCCACAGAAGTCGCAGGAGCAAAGGGCAGCACTCTGCTGGGCAAGGAATTTCCCATCTTGCAGCACTCCTGGGCTCATGAGTCAGAACACTGAGCTTTTCTCCACTTAAAAGGCAAGATTCAGTTCTTTCTCACCAAGAGGTCCCTGTCTGCTTTCCTTAGTAGACAAGCCTGAGAGAGGGTAAAAGAAGTGCTGACTTTGTTACCTGGAGCAAAATCAATGAGAGCAGAATCAGGCCCTCCATGGTTTCAGATAGGTTTGGATTTACAAAATATGGACTTTGTACAATAAATAAGAAATACTGATTAAAATGTATTGATTGAAAATGAAATACAAGTAATAATTCCATAATTCTTTATTCAGTAGCTATCTGAAAGAAACCACACTTGGTTGTAATGCAAATATGCCTGCACATACACCCTTTATTTCCAGGTATATGCTTTAAACATTAAAAGCTAATGCCCTTACAGTACCTTCCAACAATCGGCATATATTGAATCTACTATGTAAGGCAAAAAATGCGACTTGCATAATGAATTGCACACACACAAAAAAGAAGGTATGCAAAACAAACACATCAACTAGCTGAATACTAATTACCTACAAGCAAAATCTGGAGATACTCAGTATGCAGAACCAATCAGTTTTTGCAGTGAGGACCTATAACTAATTTTCTCCAGGAAGAAAATTTTCCATTAGCTTTAGTGAATTTATATCTATTATAGAAAAGTTGTAGCTAAATAAATATTATTTTAGTTTAATTGGATTAAAAATTAGAAATGCAAATTCTGGTGCACCATGTCTCTAAGGCCTTGTCTCCCTTTTTATGGTAATACCCTTCTAATGGTTTAAGCCTATGAAGAAAAAACACTGAAGATTTTAACTAGCAGCTTTGCAGGGGGGCAGAAAGGAGCAAAGAAGATTTAGTGGTGAAAAGAGCAAATAAATAGGTGCTCCAAGATTAAAAAGAGGGTAGAAGTGCATGCTGAGCTGTTGAAAGACCTCTCTGTGTTTAAAGAAAAATATTGTTTGGTTCTTTCACCAGTGCATGATCAAAATAAGAGGTACAAATTAGTTCATGGCTGCTGAAGCTACAAAACATCATGCAGAGAGCTGTCTTTGGGAACGTTTTAATGAGGAGAAGAGGTCATCAGACTGTGACATTGCTTTTCAGAATTCTTCAAGAACAACACAGACTTCCTGTTCCAAATGTGGTAAAGAATAAAACAACCTTAGTAGTAATCGTACAACTTTTGAACCGTGTTCCTTGGAAATACTGTACCGTGCTCATTTTGTAGCTTTAGTTAGCTATCTCAAAGGAACTCTTCCATATTTTCCATGTGCCCTTATTTCAAAAGTACAGTGGAATGGTAGAGCTTCAACAAGGATTATATTTATAAAATAAAGTTTTATTCAGTCTTCTAAAGAGATTTTAATGTTTTCATTGCTCTGGGTGAAATGGTACACTGTGGCTCTGTTCATTAACATTTAGCATCAGTGCAAAAATCAAGGATTACCACATACAGTTTGAAAGGACATCCAGAATGACTTTGAAATTAAATTCACTACGATCTTAGTTTTGCAGCATTTCAAACGTGATTTTAAAATGTATAAGTTAAGTTAATGGCATTCCAGGTCAAATATCCCCAGCCCAATAACAAGTCCCACGCAGAATGTGATTATTTAAATTTGTGGCATACTGTAGATGCTGACTAGGATTGAAGAAGCTCACTGTAAATTTAATAAATAAGATGTATACTACAATGCAGTTATTTGAAAAAAGCTTCCTGAAGGATATTTAGAGAGACTATTAGCAGAGAAAAAATACTGGTAAATCAAATAATTATTCTACGTTATGGGTATTATTAGCATAAATCTCACAACTGGAATGGCTTCAGGATTGCTGATAATTATAAAAATGCCAGTAACCAGCAACTGATGGTGGTTTTTACTCCTGATAAACAATTGCTTCTGTGAAAGAAGCAGGTATCAAAATCATGATTTCTAAACCTCTTTTTCAAAGGTTTCTAATAGTAAGAAAGAATATAAATGTATGTCAAATAATGTTCACGAATCAGGCCCCGTAGTTAATAATTTGGCTAAAAAGTGACTTATCTGTTCTTTAAAATAGAAAGAGCTGTATTACAAACCAGCCCTTTTTATTTTTAAAATAGTTATAATAAAATTTCATTTGGAAAAGGATCAGTAGCAATGATACAAAGCTGGTGTAGATGAACTATAGCTCATGCCATAGAAATTCTGTTGTAATTCTTTCATTGCACATTCCTTTAACTTATTATCACTATATTAAGAGAAGAAAGAATAACATGAGCCATACTGTATGCCACTTGTCTCTTCCTTTTCTACCAAATAAAAGGAGAAAAATGAATTTGGCACCTCTCTTCTGTAATCAGAAAGGAAATATCTATCATAGTGGTTTCACTAAGCTTTTTTTTCCTGGTGTAAAGAGCGCTGGCAACTGTCCATCATCTGAAGCATATAATTCTAACCTGAATATTGAAAGTCTAAAAAAGAAACATGCGTGTATTTGTTAACAAAAGCTCTCATTAACAAATGTATTTTAGTGATAAATATTTATATTTATGCCATTAATCCTACAACTTTAAATATTAATGATTACCAGGTCATTGCACCCTACAACATTTTTCTGTTAATAAGTTCATGTACACATTTACACTAATTTTATTTTCTCTGGTATAGTTTTCTTCTCTTTCACATGAGGTACTAAGCAGACATTTGGAAATATTTTAGTTGTTTTTTTGGCCTCTAAAGCCATCCCAATCAAAATTTTTCCCACAAAGGTTAACAAGTTTGTTGGTTTTCAGTTTAAACCTTTAATCCTGTTTGAATGGATTGATGTCTTTTTCCTTGATTTACCAGATTCTTCTGTCAGTGTTTAGGTCCTGGGAGTTTGGGTTAATGTGAGATTTCTCCTCTTCTTGTATTGTCATTCTAGTGCCCGTTATTCTTTTTTTTTTTTTTTTTTNTTTTTTTTTTTTTTTTTCCCTTTCCATTTATACCACTGTATTCTATTCAATGACCATTGCTTGCTGAAAGAAGATGTCTTAGAAAGCCAATTAGCTGTTATGCATAGAGTTTTTAGCCAGCATGGTAGCAGTATTTGTTACAGGGCTGTAAGCAAAGCATTGAAAACTAAATGTTAAAAAAGAAAGAGGAAGGAAAAGGAGATTCTAAAATTCTGAGTTTTGCTTTCAATTATCCCAAACTACATCTACGGGCAGTAATGACAAGTGTAAATTTTGCGAATCAACATGATACGGGAAAAGAATCTTTGATTCAATGGATAAGCTGTGATGTAGAAATCCTGGAGCAGTTTTACTAGTAAGTATGCTTTTATAATTAGAGTATCAATGATTCTCTGTCTAGTGCAAAAATGTTGTAGGGTCCTTTGATAGCAAATGTGGGCAAAACTTGGAAACTTTTATGTAACTATCATAAAACAAGGCGCTACACAATGTTGCTGAATTAAATGCAATTAAATCCAATTAAGAACTTTGCTGAGTACAACAGATTTCTACTGATTTAAACAAATTAAAAAGCTGCTCCTTGATAAATATAGCTGTAAGCTTTGAAAAAACTCCACAATTACATAAAATAAATGAGTGTAATCTAGTAAGAAAAAAATCCAAACAAACAACGTGTGTGTTTACTGTAATCAGAGTTTAAACTGCCAGTCTTCTGTCAAAATCTTTTTTGGGTAAAGAAAGCAAACCAAACCCATAACAACATCCACAAGTATTATTTTATTTTTTTCATCAACATGAAGTGGTGTTCTTCATTAAATGTCAAATAGATATCCTCAAAATAGAGCGATACACAAACTAAAACATCTGTAGGATTGTATAAACAGCATGGTATATGCATATAAGTAATGTTATTATTAGTTGAGTATTTGTATTACTATTAGTAATTTGCTATTCATTAATAAGTTTATGGTTTTCATGCTTATATTTTATCTTTTTAATGAAAACATATGAACCATAGTTTTATTTCAGACTGTCTTCAAAAATAATTGATATTTTTTCATTTAACAAGTGACTTAAAATGTGGACTTGAGTTAGCAATTAGTTCATTATTGCAAGAAAGATCTGCTGTTACCATGGGGAGCTTGGAGACATTATGTATTGCTGAGTTATTGTTTGGATGAAGCATGAACCTAAGATTGAGTTTCATTGCAATCACCATAGATTACACGGAAATTTTGTCAGGAATAGGAATGCTGAGCCCTGTATGCTAACTAAGCTCCACATGAATTGGTTTGATTCTACTTCTGGAAGAAAATACTTCCACTGGGGTTTCTTACTTCCTAACCTGTTGCATAGGGCTTTGTAAAAAGCTGCTGTGAGTCACAGGTTGTTTGGTATTGTATTGGTAATAGTGATTCACATATCCATAAATCATGCGGTTACATAATTCATCCATAAACCATACCTTGGCTTTGGGGATGTACATGCAACCCTCTTAAAAGTCAATGCTTTGTACAGAAATAGGAGAGACCATTTCTAAAATGTGTTTCTATAAAGAACCTTGTAGAGATGTGTACTGTGAGACAGGTGAACAAAGGGGATCCTAAGCCATAACATTCTGTAAAACATAGCAGATGTAACTAATGCAGAATAAAACTTGAGGCCTCAATGACAGGTGTTTCTTCTACTGATGTTTATTTTTACATATGTGTATTTAAACCTTGATATTTATTTATAGTACAACAGTGTATGTGTAATCAATCACTTAATTAGGTCCAAGGTTTCTAGAGTGCCAAGACAGGTGCGCTGATCTTTGCTTTCATCAGCAGAGAGCAGTTGGATGGAATTTAGCCTTCTCTTGAGAGTAATTCTGCTTGTCCTTGGGACCCTCTGCACATTCCTTCCATGCAGCTCTGCGGGTTCATGCTCAAAGACTGAGAGGTGAAAGAGAAGAGGAGAAAATACTTCAGAAATCTAACAGAAGCAACCTAATAGACAGTCAAAGTGCAGTGAGGCAAGGGTAGCACACTGCTTGAAGGGGCCCTGATATGCGAAGGTAAATGGCCTTCGAGTCTGTTGTAAGATCCAGTAATTTAGGAGGCCCAACTTCCATTTTGTGTCAGTTATGAGAAAATAAAGTATATCCCAAAAGAAGAACAAGAAGGAAACTCTCTGAGTAAAAAGCATTGGACTGCTATCCTCGTCAGTCCAACACGGAAAGAATATTACTTGTGGAGAATAATAAGAGAGGGTAGACCCAGAGGGCAGACAAACAGTGAGACATATAAAGAATGTACAAGATCCCCATAACTGATGTTATTAGCCTGATGATGCCATTTTCATACTCAAACTGGCAGCTTAAATGTAGTAACTATTCCTCGGTGGTGGCATTTATTAGTCTCATCACTACATTTAAAATCCTGGTTCTAGGACTCATTTAAATGGTTATAACTATGGGTAGACAGAAGCTTTGGTCCTCCTTTCCAGCTCTTCGAGTACCATTCCATGGCTGATTGCTGATGAGTTGAGAGAGAAGTTCTACCTGGTGCCACGCACGTACCATATCAACACCACCCAGAATGAGAAGTTAGGTAGCATGTGCTCATATTTCTTTCCAATATACTGTAGGACACTTGTCCTACCTATATTAAATAAAAGTTTCAGACATTTTTCTGTTTCTCTTTTTCTCAGACTTGCAGATACATATCCTAGTTTTAAACTTGGGATGTGTGCTCTGCATGTAAACCCTTGTTCACTCTCTAAGCTTTGAATATGAGTAATGAGAAACTGTGTATAGTGTCCACAATACCTAAGTCTTTTCAGCTGTCTGGGGACATGCTTTTCTATTCATATGCCATGACTCTTCAGAGTTGAGAAGGCAAAAATGAAGCATGTGTAACAAGAGGAGGGTAAAAACCTCAGGTTTTTGTTCCTCTAAAGCTGCATTCACAAAATGATATTTATAATCTTATTCAGGTTAAAGTTTGACAGTTTTTGCAGATGTTGTACCTTTCTAGCAAGGAAGCTGCAAAACTACATGCATAATTTCTACAACATTGGAGATCAGAGTAGAATTAGGAGAGATCAAGTGTCCTGAGAAGTGAGCTGTGAATGCAGGAAGTATATATTGGCATTTATTCCATAACATAACTCAGCACCGAGTCTATCCATCCACCTCCCTTGTCATACCAGAACCTACCATGAGGGAAAGGAGATCTCAAGCAAGGAAGCAAGTCATCACAAATATTTGTCAGGATAGGGCACCCCTAGAGAGTAATGTTATGCTCAATGCCTGAAGTTGATGCGTTAGAATACAAATTAACCTAAAACATACAGGAGGAAACACTGGGTTGCATTTAATGTTATTTAATAATATCTGTGTACTCTGGTAAACCCGACAGAAACACCTATTGTTTAGATTGTCTAAAACGTTTAACCACATGATTATTTCTGAAATATTAACTGTTTGTGTTGAAATGTTCTCATCTGTGGACATGGCCCCAGGCAAATTTCTATGTGCATGTGAAAATTTCTGTAGAAATAGCACCATCATTTCTGAGAGCAAGGCTATGGAAAAAAAATACAGAAGGCCAATGATGAAATCTTTTATAGCTCTCTATTTGAAAAGTAGTTGTGCTACTATGAGGTGGAAATGGTATTTTACATTTGTCCAGAAGGCTATTGAAGATCAGAAAGCTCTTATATATGCAACTCCCCCCAATAATAACAATTAAAAAAAAAATCCCAGATGATTACATTAAATAGTTCTAGATTGCACATAATATCCTGGGGTTTGTTAAACTACAGCAACAAAACTCTTGTGTCCCTTTGAGCATCGTTCCAGCCTATAGTTGCAGACACTAAAGAACAATTTTTGTGTAGCTGCTCCTTTGCCTGCTGGAGGTCATGAAAACATCATCAAAGAGGTGCTTCAGCTTCATTTCAAGGCTCCTCTTGGTACAGAGAGAGGGAGATGGAGAAGAACACAGTGGCAGGAAAGTCAGCTATTGAAAAGTTCGGAAACATCAGGAACTTAAAACTGGCCAGCAGGTATTCACGCTGTGTAGTCAAGGCTGTCTGCTGGAGGAATTTTTGTGCTCTTCATCTTACTTAATATGAAGCAACTGTGCTTCTGGTAACAAGTCTGTTGCATACCTTGTTACAGATTCCTTGGCAAAAATGTAAGAATGACAGGATTCTGACTTGCTCTTCATTTTTGTGGTTGGCTGCTGCCAGGTTAGCCCATGGTCTAGAGCATGATGAGCTGTCATTTTTTCCTATGCGAAGATCACTCTTAATGTGTTAGAATGCAAGGCATCTTCGGGACATTACGACATAACTATTTGTGTCATTGGCAGCTTTCATCAGCTGTACACTCCTGCTTATTGAATGTGTTACTTCTTTTTCCTTTCCTTACTCAATATTTGGCATTAAAAAGTTTAATACTTGGTGTAAAAACACAATCATGTGTATTCATCAGAAATGCAGCTCCTAACAAGTATTGTGACCGTACATACAATGAAGGTGTATTTGTTAGTATTATGCTCTTTTCTCTTTTCCTTGATGCCTCCCTCAGGTTATGTAAATAGGACAGTATCTCACACATTCTCTCATCCAAAAAACTTTTGGCTCTTCTGAAACTGAAAAATATCTGAAGGGTTAAGAAGCTTAAATGTAAACTATGATTTTAAAAAAAAATAAATTCATGAAATAGCATGGGGTTTTTTTTGTACAGTTATGGAACTCAATGGATCCATAACACTGTTTTAAATACACTTTGGATAAGGAGAGACTGTCAAACTTATTTAATCTGAGTTTGTACTCTACTGGATACAGTGTATTTGCATTTGAGGGTCCAATGAAGCTTGAATTTGTTCTTCATTCGTCTGAAAGTTCTTTATTCTAACACGTCATGGAGAACATTGCACTGTGCTATCTAGGAGGTCCTAAGGCCAGTACTGAAGGGACACCCAAGGGACTGCCAGAGACCCAGTTTGGCTCAGGAAGAAGCCTGTCCCTGTCCCCATGATGCTGAGACATCCACACCAACATAGGGGTGACTGCTTCTGGGTGGAAGAGAGAACTCCGGGGGGTATCACGTATTGCACTTTTGATCTTAATGAGCTGCTTCTGTGTTGGTGGGTCATTCTGCTTGCAGTGCCGAGGCATCCATTGGCTGTGGGAGGGCTGGGCAGATCGTATGTGGTTGGCTTGGGCAGTGAAACAGCCCCTGGAGGGATCCAAAGTCAGAGTTTTGGCAATACACCTAGCTGGGGTCAGGATGCATGCAGACTGTCAGTAAAGGTGGACTATCTTGAGGGGTAAGCTCTGGGAACAAATACGAAGAGGGCTACACGGAGACTTCCTCACCATCTCTAGGCCATATAATGGCCCAGGCATTTAATGTCAACTACCCCTGCTGCTTCCCTGAATCAGGGACTTCACGAAGTGGTGCCACAAATCAGGAAACAGAGCTTGCTTCTTCCATCTGTTTGGGTTGGACAAGACACTCTTGTCTTGACAGTATCAAGTGTATTGATCAAAGGAATGTGTTTATTTCTTTATTGTTGGTGGTGGAGAGCATCAATTTATTTTATAGTTACACAGTTGTTTAAGCATGTATCTTTTTAGGCTGAATTATTAATGTGCATGCTCTTATGTTTTCAAACATAACTGAGTTATGTGAATGGAAGAAAATAATAAACTAAACTGAGGAGCTGCACCATTCATCTCTGGACTCTAGGCTGCTGGTGAAATTTGCTTCATTAATATAGCCCTGAAGAGCCCCTGAAGAGACTAAACTGCCCAACGAATGGGATCATCTTGCCCCCAGCAGCCCTCACACAGAAAAGTTGCCACTGCACTGGTAATTACCAGATCTGTTGACTTTGGCTCTGTGGGCTGGACACCTAAATCTCAGCATGTAAACAGATTCTTCCCAAGCTGAAAATAAACTTTTCAAATCAAATTACACATTCCATGTCAATATACAGACTGATAATCTACAAAGCTATAATATTTTTAAAGAGATGCCTATACATAATATTCAGATGTCCTAAGGCTTTCATTAACAAAATTGATAGTAATAATCAGTATTTTAATATGCTAACTGACTGTGTGTTGTCTTCATTTACGCTTTGAGTGCTGTAAGGCAATGTTTCTCAGTTAAGAACTGTGGATTGTTGCTGGTCTGTAAGATATCAAGAAGTGATTAATGAAATTTTTGCAAAAAACACCATATATGGAGATGTATAACTGAAGAAAATAGAGAAAATAAGTTAAAAAATAGAATGCTGACATTTTAGGATGTACTTCAGGCTAAGACATTAAATGATCTTTGATTTAAACAAACAAATGAAACCAAACAGAATATATATATACATATATTTTTTTTTTTTTTTTCTTGGTAGTCCAGAGAATGGATTAATAGCGATGAATCTGGGACAAACAATCTAAGGAACTAGAATTCCTGGGAGGTTCTGAACACACTCCACCATGCTGTGGTAGCTGAGGGCATCCAGAGCTGGTGATTCAAGGCTCTTTATAATCATATTACAGTCTCTGATGTCTGTTATCTTATTAAAATATTACTTTGAATAAGTTACTGGGATTTTTTATCCTGTAATCCTGAATCTGCCATTGATGCTGAAGGCAGGAAGAGGCATGGTGTGGAATTTTCAACTGCCTTTGCTGACTGAGGAGCACATGCCCCTACTGAAAGGCAGTGGGACTTCCATTATGGAAACTTTCTCCTTGGAATTACATCTACGACATTATGTTAGCAAATAAATGTTTATATTGTAAGCCAGTGGTGGCTCCAATGCATTTTAGCTTGGGGGGAAACTGTGCATGTCTTTACCCGAGTGTGCATGTATGCATTCAAAAAACACATCAAAAGTCAAAGAGAACAATATCCTACAATACAAATGGGTATAGGCTATTCCTTATTAAGATAGTGCTAATAAGGTGAGAATATCTGATTGTTATACCCTGGAAAATGAAAAAAAATAGCTGACACCTTGCAAAAGGCTTTGTGACTTTAAACTATGTACTCCTTTCCATGCTCAGCCCAAGCTGCCACATTTTTGTCTCTGCAAGGTTGGGGTTAGCCAGTAAAATCTCCCATTTTAGTCTTTTTTTTAAAAAATAATAATCTATGAAAACCTGCTATGTATTGTAACATGCTATAACTTTTTATGAGCTGCCTTCATTTTTTCATGTTAACTCTTCTTCACATGCTATTTCTTTTGGGTTATGCTGCTACTGCATGTCATTAATAGTTACATGGAGTAGCTATGACAGGAGGACAAAGAAAGATTTCAGTGAGGTTATTAAGTTCTAGTGAGGATGGACCCCTTTATCCTCAGTACAAACCCACTCTTACTGAATCCCCTAAAATAAAATTATTTTGGAAATTTTAAAGATGTCCTCTTGAGCTACAATGCCCATTAGTCTTCTGATGTGTTTGCTGTTTGTTTCTAACCATTAATGCCACAAGTCAAGAAACACATTTAGCTTTAACCTCTCTGTGCTTCAGTGACTCCTGTGCAACAAATTTTCTGGTCTTTGAAAGCTATGTCTAAGCCAATTCTCTTCTCTAATGGCACAGAGAACATGGGAGCTGCATGGCTTGCTACGGATCTATGGGTTTGAAAAAAAGTCCATTCTAGAAGAGAAGCCAGATTGTTTTCATGTGCTAGTGGTCACATTAAAGCTGGCTGACATTTATGGTAACTAGGTGCCTGAAGGACTGTATGTAGTTATTAGGATATATTAATACATTTTGTAAGGCTAGTACTGTTCTGGTCCAGTGGAGCCTTATATAGTTGGCTGGTGAAGGTATTAATGAGGTATGCTGCACGGGAGAAAATACCATCTCCCCAGAGATGCTCTTCTCTGTTTCCTCAGAAGAATAGAGTAATTTGCCGTAGTGGATCACACCAGGCATCTTTCTGGTTCAATATCCTGTCTCCAGCAGCCGATAGGAGCACAAGACTAGATAAGAGCCAAAGGACATCTCCAGAAACAAATCATACTCCTCCAGGAAAAAATCTCAGGTCAAGCAATCTGTGGGTCAGTTCACTTCTGACCCAGAGATATGGTATATTTGTAATTTGTATCCCTTGATGGTTTTCCATTAATTAACCCAGTGACTTTTCAAACCTATATAAATTTTTGCTATGTAATCCTCTGGCAAGAAGTAACACAGTTTAGACATAAGTTATGTCTAACACCTTTGCTGTTCTTTTTAGCACCTTTCAATTTCTGCAATGTTGTTCCTACACAGATAGATGAGAATGATACAATATTTGAGGTATGGATACACTGTGAATTTAAGCCATGACATTAACTTGTTTTCTGTGTGGTTTGTTTCTAATATTGTGTCTGCTGGTTTGACTAGTAATGACCATTGGATTTTACATCTCAGAGAACTGTTGTTTTTAGCTTCAAAACCCTTTCCCTGGTGGTAACAACCAGTTCCATAAGAGCCTCTGCCAACAGAGTACAATGGTAGAAATGTGATCCCCAAGTATATCACATAATTTTTTCCGACTGCAAATTTCATCAGCCATTTTTTTAATTGACCAGTCAATGTCATGAGACCCTTCAGTTATACTACCTTTAATAACCAGCAAATTTTCTTACTTTCTTCTCTACAGTTTTTAGAGACTATTTCTGAACACTTGTAGCACCCAGTGATACCTCTTGGATTTTGCTAATGGCTTGCATTGAGAAAACTGACAATTTATCTCTACTTTTAGTTTCTTATTTATCAGCCTGATATTAATCCTGATGATGAGCTCTCTTATTCTGTGTCATAGTCCTCTTTAGCCATGTTTCATGAAGGAACTTTCTAAAAGCCTTTTAGAAGTCTCAGTGACACGTGGAAGCTGCCTCCAGTTTTTCCATGTTCTGTGATTCCCTCAAAGAAATGTAAGAGATTTGTAAGGCAGGGTTGTTTTCAGCAAAAAAACTCATCAGCTCTATCTCCTTGTATTGTTACAGGTATTGTATGTGTCAGACAGTTTCTCCCTTTTACAACTCTACCACATTTTTTGGCCTGAGCATCAGATCCACAAGTGCAGTCAATGTAAAAAGGACTAACATTAATCTTCCCTTCAGATGAAGCTGGCAGCAAATCATAGAGCTTTCTCCTCAGCTTCATAAGAAGACAAGATGAGGTGGCTACATGCACAGCCAGCTCCATTTCTGTAGGTCATGAGCTGAAAGCTTGCTGATGCTGCCCTTTCTCTATGTCTTTTTACACTTGTGCTTGAGGCTGACCACTTCTACAGAAGGTCAGCATGACATGCAGTTTTCGTGGTGTAGGCAGTAATGTTCAGTTGTCCCATGCACATGCTGTTAGGCTGCTACCCAATGCATTTGAACACACTGCTGATGTGTGCAGAGGTAAGAAACCCTCAATGAAATTTGGGGGTGATGATCGGGCCCTACTGTCAAAACAGACCATAGGCATTACAGACCATTATAACCAGTAGCTGCTATCCTGTCTCACCACCTGCTGCCTTCATAACAAGGAACTCTAATTGTCATAAGGGTATTGGGTTTTACTGAATGCCTCCAAGTGAAACAGTTTTCTTTGGTTCTAGGTTATTTCTCAAATCATGGAATCATAGAATACCCTGAGTTGGAAAGGACTCACGAGGATCATTGAATCCAACTCCTGTCCCTGCATATGACAACCCCACAGTTCACACCATGTGTCTGAGGGCCTTGCCCAGTCTCTTCTTACACTGTCAGGCTTGGGGCTGTGACACCTCCCTAGGGAGCCTGTTCCAGTGTCCACCACCCTCTGGGTGAAGAACCTTTTCTAGTGTCCAACCCAAAGCTCCCCTGGCACATCTTCCTGACATTCCCTCGGCTTCTGTCATTGGTCACCAGAGATAAGAGATCGGTGCCTGCCCCTCTTCCTCCCCTTGTGAGGAAGCTGTAGAGCATGATGAGGTCTCCCCTCAGTCTCTAGGCTGAACAAACCAAGTGAGTTTAGCCACTCCTCATATGGCTTCCTCTCCAAATACTTCACCAGCTTTGTGAAGACCAATGACTGCGTTGTCATTCAGATGTTTTTCAATAACTCCCAGAACAATCTTCTCCATGATTTTGCCAGGCACAGAAGTGATGCTGACAGGCCTGTAGTTGCCAGGGTCATCTCTGTTGCCCTTCTTGTAGTTTGGGACAATGTTTGTTAGCTTCCAGTCAACTGTGACCTCTCCAGATTTCCAGGAGCACTGAAAAATCACAGAGAGTGGTCTTGCTATGACATCAGCCAGCTCTTTAAGCACCCTTGGATGAATCCCATCAGGCCCAATTCACTTGTAGGGATCTATCTGGAGTAGCAAACCCTGTGCAAGTTCTGGATTGATTGGGGGTTTGTTGTTCATGCACCCATAGTTCTCTCTACTTTCTAACACTGTCAATTGTTAAAGAAAGACTGGAAACAGTATAGATGGGCAGTAATGAAGCTTTTGGTAGGAGCTTTTCTTCAAAAACTTGTTTCTGTGTGAACGGTAATAAAAAAAGTTTGTATATGAGATCCTGCTACTGACTTGCCTTTGAGACCTGCATTTTTTAAAAGTTGACAGCAGGGGACTCCACGTTTTCTTTTGTTGCAACTCCAGCCTGATCCTTCTGCTGTAGTGACCTCTACACTTATTTTGCCTTTCAGTGTCTTAAAATTTAGTTTTCTGTGCTGTCATTCCCACTGAACCCTGAAAAGAAGATACATGTATATTTATAATGATAAAAGAGAAATAATTTCTTGGCTGTTATGGTCTTCTCATACTTTATTAGCCAAGTCTACATTTACCCTCACCCTTACAGGTCTCCCTGTGGTGGCTCTGCGCTCAGCTGATCTTGTAGACAAATGATGGAAACATCTGACTTAGAGTGTTTTAGAATCAAAGAAGACTGAGAGGGAAAAGACCTACTAGGTCATTTTGTCCATCCCTTGCGAATAAAGGATCACGACCTACTGTACAATAACTTCATTAATCTTTTGCCAAGTCTCAATTTAAACGAAGCAAAGGATAGGAACTACACCACTTTCTCTGAGACAATATATCCCTGTTGCTTTGTATTCTTTATGAAGAATTGTTATGATACTCTACTTAATATTGTTTCTTTCTTGGTGTTTATATTTTTTCATATACATGTGTTGAAACCTCTACATTTGTCATGTAATTCTTTCCAGCTTTCTTTATAATTCAGCTCCTAAATCCCTTATCAATGTTTGCTGTTTACTTTCATTTAATTTACCTCCACTTTATTCATCTTTCTGGTATAGACTTCTCAATGTGTACTTCTCATTAGATTATTCTAGGTGTGATTCCCAGGTGTTAATGTTCTACAGCAAGGCTTTTGCCTGAGTCATAATGTGATGCATATGGATATGTAATTCCAAATCTCCTGGGTGTCTCCCTTTATAGCTTAATGTTGCTCTCTGACCAGTTCTCATTCTTGTCTTTTATTGCACCAATATAGTTTTTACACACTGCTGAAATTCTATTTTAGTGAATCATCCTTCCAATTCTCCAGCAAAGCCCACTTGTTCATTATTTTCATCAGTTAGTGTTCTAACTCATCCTACGTATTTCCCCATGCCCTTCTGTAAAATGTAAAACTTATTTTTTTTTTTTTTTCAGAAGTTCTGTATCTTATGTTTTACTCGAACTGAAAATAAAAAAAAAATGCCAGACTTTGAGTTCCATAAACTGTATTGAATTTTTAAAAATCGATTTATTCTTTCCTGGAGCCACAAAGACTAAACTGCTGTAAAAATAAATATACATTTATTGCTTGACATTGTTGCAGATCAAAGTCAAGGTTCTTTGGATAACCTCACTGGATATTTCCAAACCAGTATAACTTTGCCTTTCATTTAAACATAAGCCTTATGCAGAATTCTTATGAGTTTTTTTACTCCTAAATAACTCAAATATACTTTTAATTTTAACTCAGCTTTCAAATTTATTTCGTTTGCCTTGGAATTCTTTGACTTGTTGATCTGACTAGAAAATTCTTACAGCTTCAAACTATTAACAGAAAAAAATATAAAAAAGATATTACATGTTTTTCTTGTGCTACTTCTTGCTCAATAATGAAGAAAGCAGCATGGGAAGAGGCAAATTGTGTTTTAAATGACTGCAGAAATTAGGTAGGATTAACTGTATTTAGCTATTTGTAAGCTGTTGTTCAAAGCATAAGTTGGATTTCAGTTTCAAAATATTAATTTAACTTCTTACTTTTTTAATGGCAAAATTGCTGAGATAAATGAAACTTTTATAAATGGAAATATACTCAAAATTTCTGTATGTGTTTTGTATGTAACACTTGTGTATGTCACTGTTCTCCTACTCCATTCGTATAATTAGAGGATCATAAGTAATTCCTTAATTCCTTAATAAACATGTTTTCCTTCACTGTCAAACTTGTTCCAGGCAAGAAGTTGGCAAGCAAAGAGTTAATAAAAAGGTCAATGGAATGTGAAAAAGTCTAGTCCTCTATGTGTACAAAAACAATATTTGTGATGATCTAGATGTCTTTTATGTTTCTGTTGCTCAAAAATAGATTCTTTTTTGATTGAACATTTTCAGTTTTCCATTGACTGAAATAGATGACTGCCTTAGGGCATTTTTGAAGGGGAAAATGAAAAGAAGAATGTCTAAAGTCCTTTGTTCAGAAGTGCTGCTCTGCATATCCTGTAAATTTTTTAATACAAAGACATACCCACCAATGGGGAGTTCTATCAGAAAAAGGACTGCAAGATTAGGTTCTTAGCATGCGAGTGTGACCACCAAAAGGCATGATAAGACTGCAGTGACCGGGAAGGGGCAGTTACAGCCATCTTCTCCGTGTTCATATTTCACGTTTGAGTACTCTGGCCAAAACAGGAGGGAGGACCAGCAAGGAAAGGAAGAGAAACTGCTCACACTGCAGAACAGTTGGGAAGCAAGCCCAGCTAGGCCCGTGGTTGAGGCAGCCTGGTGCTCAGACACAAGAATAAGACAATCTTCCGGGAACATGGGAAGACACTGGTTTTGCTGAGCTGTAGTATGGAGCTGACTGTGCATGTACCTGCAAAGCAGGTAATTAATCCAGGGCCTGTGAATTAAAGGCCATGTACAAAAGGACTAACCATTTACTCTCTGTGGCTAAGGAGCAGCGTGAGCAGTTAGGAGATACAGCAAGTTGCTGCTCTTTGTTTCTGAATCAGCACAGATGAGTTAGCTGAATTGTTCCTCAGCTTTCCTTCTTGCTTGTATCTGTTAGAAGAGGCTGCTGTGAGAAGTATGGCAGTTTTTGTTACGTATTTACATTAGAGCCTTGGTTGAAGGTGCTCTGAAAGAACAAAGCCTGATGCTTGTCCTAACGTATATTCTGGACACCCAAGCAGTGCTCTGTGAAGAATTGCAAGGGTCAATGTTACTGGAATAAGTTTTAGAACTGATGTTTATTTTGTAAGCAAAAAGAAGAGGGGATGTTGGAGTGTTGAAACTTATGTTTTTATTCAGTTACAGTAATCCGCTATTTTGTGCATATTAGCCATTGAAAAAGCCTTGATCAAAAGGAAAAAAATCTACAAGGCTTTCTTCTCCACTGCTGCTGCTGGCACTACTAAAATCGTTCTATGTAATGTTTTAATTTTTTTATTGTGTTGTTGGATACATATTGACATCTTAGCTCATAACAGCTACTTAATGGCTATTATAGTTTAACAGTTTCATAAAATGCATTTTTAAAAAGACCCTAAACAGGCATCTACATAATGGGAAGAAATTCTGAGTGTCAGAAACTATTGAATGGAGTGGAATGGAGTGGAA
>VWYH01004913.1:1021451-1173120 GCA_013399365.1 Pampusana beccarii | reverse complement strand
CAAGGATAAGAGGGTCATTAAGGCCAGTCAACATGGCGTCACCAAAGGGAAGTCATGCTTCACCAAACTCATAGCCTTTTATGAGAACATAACCAGGTGGATAGATGATGGCAAAGCAATGGACGTGGTGTATCTTGGTTTCAGTAAAGCAATTGACACCGTCTCCCACAGCATCCTCACCGCTAAACTGAGGAAGTGTGGACTGAATGATTGGGTAGTGAGGTGGACTGTGAACTGGCTGAAGGAAAGAAGCCAGAGAGTTGTGGTCAATGGGACAGAGTCTGGTTGGAGGCCTGTATCTAGTGGAGTGCCTCAAGAGTCGGTACTGGGACCAGGACTATTCAATATATTCATCAATGACTTGGATGAGGGACTAGAGTGCACTGTCAGCAAGTTTGCTGATGACACCAAACTGAGAGAAGTGGCTGACACGCCAGAAGGCTGTGCTGCCATCCAGAGAGACCTGGACAGGCTGGAGAGTTGGGCAGAGAAAAATTTAGTAAAATATAAGAAGGGCAAGTGTAGAGTCTTGGATCTGGGCAGGAACAACCCCAGGTTCTAGTTTAAGTTGGGGAACGACCTGTTAGAGAGCCGTGTAGGTGAAACGGACTTGGGGGTCCTGGTGGACAGCAGGATGACCATGAGCCAGCACTGTGCCCTGGTGGCCAAGGAGGCCAATGGCATCCTGGGGTGTATTAGACGGGGGGTGGTTAGTAGGTCAAGAGACGTTCTCCTCCCCCCTTTACTCTGCCTTGATGAGACCACATCTGGAATAGTGTGTCCAGTTCTGGGCCCCTCAGTTCAAGAAGGACAGGGAACTGCTGGAGAGAGGCCAGCACAGAGCCACAAAGATGATTAAGGGAGTGGACCATTTCTCTTACGAGGAAAGGCTGAAAGAGCTGGTTCTCCTTAGCCTGGAGAAGAGGAGACTGAGGGGCAACCTCGTTAATGTCTGTAAATATATAAAGGGTGAGTGTCACGAGGATAGAGCCAGGCTCTTCTCAGTGACAACCAATGATAAGACAAGGGGCAATGGGTATAAACTGGAACACAGGAGGTTTCATTTAAATTTGAGAATTCACAGTGAGGGTAATGGAGCACTGGAACAGGCTGCCCAGAGAGGTTGTGGAGTCTCCTTCTCTGGAGACATTCAAAACCAGCCTGGACGCCTTCCTGTGTAACCTCATCTGGCTGTTCCTGCTCTGACAGGGGGAGCGGACTAGATGATATTTCGAGTTCCCTTCCAATCCCTGACATTCTGTGATTCTATGAAAATACTTTGTAGCAACAACAGAGCTCTGGCTTCTTTAATTGATTAATAGATATTCAACTATACATAATCTTATCTCTAAGATAAGGTGTCTCCTGAAATCAGTAAAGGATACTACCAAGTCAAAGAAATTCAGGACTACTTTTCATTATATTAGTATTATGAATTATGTGATCATTACATTTTATACTGCCTATCAACCTTTGTTGCTGCCTTTCATCACAGAGGAAACCCTTCAGGAAAAGTCATCATGTAACAGTTACATGCTGAACATCACTAACATATTGTATATGAGTTTGAGAATGTTAATGTCACAATGGGTGTATGTATAGTTCTGACAGCAACATAAGACACCATAAACAACCAAAGACTTCTTGCTAAAGATATACTGAAATAAAAGGTCAGCATACAGTGTAGTCAACACAGTCTCTATAAGAAAATCAGTGAATTTATATAGAACTCCTCAAGAAACAGAGTCAGTGGCAGAGGAAATAAAGAGTCCTACCAGGGAGGTTGCTTTTGCTCATACTATTCATTGAACCTTTACTACAACTAACTATTGTATCAGCTGTCAGTCAGCTCAGTCACAGAATCTAAGTGAATCTCTTTCATCTTTATGATAGTTTATTGTGATTTGGAACATGGTGCCATTCACCTACCAACTATGACTCCTGTCAGAGTTCCAGTGGTGCTCAGCAATGATGGATCATGAGCTTTCCTTTAGGTTGCTT
Source organism: Pampusana beccarii (assembly GCA_013399365.1). Classification (NCBI taxonomy): domain Eukaryota; kingdom Metazoa; phylum Chordata; class Aves; order Columbiformes; family Columbidae; genus Pampusana; species Pampusana beccarii. The sequence goes on along the minus strand of VWYH01004913.1, from coordinate 1,171,119 downwards.
GTGAAAAAGTCAAAATCTTATGCAGGTCTCAAGGACGAAATGCTGAAAAAGTTTAGTTATCTGTAGAAGACCAACACAATAACACTGTAGATGGTGCATTTACAGACTACTGTGCAACAGCTCGATATATTTGTCTTTCATGGAAATAACAGCACATACAAAGAAGTTTGATATTGTATTGACCACCGTTATGGGTGATATGAATCAATGAATGTGATCAGTCTGTGTATCTGTCAGGTAGGATGAGAGCAATCACAATGGAAGCAGAAGACACACAACAGACTGAAAACACAAGGCTGTCAAAAAGGACATAGATTTCTTGTCATCTTCTTGTTAAGGTACTGTCTAAAAAGACAGTGATATCTACATAACTGGGAATTTGAAATTCACTAGTCATTTTTTTAGTGCAGGAATGGAAATGAATGGTGTTCCCAAATATCTGCCTGTTGGCACAAAGTCCATCTGGCTAGCCTGGTGGCACCTAAATTATCTCTAGATGAGAACCAGGGTGAGTAAAAGATAACAAGCAGAAATGGGATCTCTGTAAAAGTATAGACAAGTATGAATGTGGGGAAACACAATCCCAGGGACACCTATTTGACTCTTGAAAGATTCAGATAACAGTAAGATCCTGACCAAGATTGTCAAAAAGGTGTTTAAGTATTTCTCCAAATTAGGAAAAATAAATCAACCCAAACCAACCAAAGAAACAAACAAAAAACACCTTCTGGTAGCAGAGAAGCAAATATAAGAACTAAAAAGTGAAGATACCAGGCTGAGAAACTATGTCTGCACCACTGCGAAAGAGGAGTCTCAAGAGAAAATGGAAGGTGAGAGCGCTCCCAGATCTGCCCCATGTTTACACGGCTGTCAGCTGGACAGTCTGCAAATTATCTGAACACAGACAATGAGGAAGGTCACACAAGCAATCAAGGCTGGTTATACAAGATACTTAAGATGCTTTTAGCCACAGTTGAGGCCATGGTTCTGGATTTGCTGTCTGAATGGACAACGTGGTCTTTAGAGAAACTTCAAGATTCTCACCGATACACAGGAGTTTCATTGAACTGAATTGAGTTGGCTGAATATAGTTCAAAAAGACACTTTAGAATTTACATGAATGAATTATCAAAAATAGCAGCTTGTTACCAGAACTGCTTTAGAAATGCAATGCATGTCCAACAAGACATGTGCCCTTAGTCACAACTGGCCACAAAGATATTATGGATGATATTTCTATGACCAAAAACTTTGTCCTACTTGAGTTTAGATGTGAGACACCACTTGAGTAAACAAACTAGAATATTCAGGTTTCTTATTCTTCCAGCAGCTTAGACAGCGCTATCCATGATAGTTTGGTGAAGAGAGAAAAGAGCCAAGGGTTTATCTAACTGAGAAAACAAAATCAGGAAAGGATTTTTAAGCTTTGGTTTGCCATTGCAATTTAGTACTCTGTGCTTTTTTATTTAAATTGACTAAGAGATAACATTGTGCGTTGAAAAGCGTTACATGTGTCATCACAAACCTAAGTCTACTGTTGGGATCCAAACCAGCTCATGAAACCGCACTGACAGACAGAGGTGCATATGTCAAAGATTCAGTTTGAGAATGGTGGTTTTAGAAAGCTTTATTCTCAGCTAAATTCAGTGCAAAGGTATATTGCAGAAAAGGAAACTCTTTTCCACAAGAAAAGCTACATCAAGCTCAGAGACATTACTTACCCTGAGGATCCGTTGGAGTCCTGTATAAACGCAGCAGTTGCTGCTTGGATTTCATCAAGAGCTGTTTTTGGTGTCCATACTGGCTGGACCTGACATAGGAAATTGATTTCTGGCAAGCCACTTGTTTTAACCACAGCTAGACGGCCAAGCCAAGCCAAATGTAAATTTTTCCAATCCAACAAATCATTTTTTAATTTTGAAATAACTGGAGGAAAATTCATCTTGTGAAACTGATGGAGGTGAGGAGAAATATTGACTTGAGTTCCTCATTTGTTTAGACCACACAGAATCAAATGTATTTTACAGCTGTTTAATGATGGCTTTCTGTATTTCAAATTTCACATTTGACATAATCAATTTCATAAAATCATATCTGGTTTGATTTATGAATTTCTTCAGAACATAAATTGTAGATTTTAATGGTTATTAACAGGTAGCTATTAGTAGCCCATCAACTATATGTAGAGCAGACCTATACCCTGTTTCCCTGAAAATAAGACATGAATTTTCAGGATTTTTGAGGATGCTCAAAATATAAGCCCTACTCAAAAAATAAGACCTAGTTACAGTTCATTAAAAAGTCAATTTAAATAGTGTTCAGGCAGCTGTACATGTAAAAAAGTAAGCATCTTTTGGAGCAAAAATTGTATAAGACTCTGTCTTATTTTCAGGGAAACAGGGTATAAATTGTACTTATTTTGTGCCTTCAGTAAAGGTGTTGACCACCAAGACTAAAGAACTAAAGTGGGTGGAGATAGAAGACAACACTGTTCAGGTCCTTCCTGTAGCTGAAATTCTTAGGAGAGTATGCCATAGATTTTTATCCTGGAAAGTAACAGAAATATGCATATACCTGTCACCCCACAAGTCTGGTCCCTCTTTAAAGAAGACTGCACCATTTAATACTGATGTTTTAATTGTTTAATGATAGTAATAAACCTTTGTTTTCTTCCCAATTCTCTGCACCCATAAATTATGAACTACATGCCTATAAATGTTTGCCTATACTTTTCTAATATTGCTCTTCAGTTCTCTGGTTGTTCCACAGGATTGGGTGGGAATTTTATGTACTCTAGGATGCCTAAGCAAATTTGTAAAGGTAAGCTCTAGCTCTCAATAAGAAGAGCACACAGCAGTGTTACAGAAGTTAACTGCAGAAGAAGGTAGTATTAAACACTCTCCCATCCATAAGTAGCTCCCTCCTCATCTCCAGAAACATATATTTTTATTTCTAGTAGTACCTTAGTACCAGAGATTCTTTGCTTCTGATTTCATCTCACTGGTAACTGCTTCTTGTAAATGATTCTTATGAAAAAATCCTGAATAAATAGAAAGGATTGAAATCAAAAGCTCTTTCCACCAGCCAAGGAGTAGCACTTCGTAGCAGTGATTTCTGAAATCAGGTCTCTCAGTCTGAATGAGATCTCTGGACTACTTTTCATGAGTATGAAAGATGATTATAAAAACCAAGTTCAACCACATGATGTCTCCAGTGATGGCACAGAAAGTTCCTCAACACTCTTCATTACTCATTCACTCCTTCTCTCCTGAGTCGACATGGAAGTCTCCTTAATCTTTTTAAGACAGCTTTGGGGAGGACCATAGAGGTCTGCAAATTTACCACTGCCACCCAGAAGGTTTTTGTTCAAGAATTAATTGTTATTTCTGAAGCTACTTAAAATTTTCATTTGGATCAACAAAATCTTTCCTACACGTCTTTGATGGAGATCTGACTGCAGTAAAGCAAGCTGCAAGAAGAGCATGTGCTTTCTGAGATGGATTTTTTTCCCTTGTTCCATGTGGTCAGCTTCCAGGTTTGGGTGCCAGTGGTTTTACGCCACATCACAGGATTAACTCTGTTTCCAGGTCCAGAGCATCCCACAAAAGGGAACAATGCAAATTCAGTGGGCTTCATCTTGAAAAGTTGTGGTCAGGGACTTCGCTGGGTCTTTCAATACAAAGTGTGAGCTACTGAAAATTAGAAAACAGCTGGCCTTTGCTTCTTCCTAAAAATAAAGTATTTTGATGTCATGGGCAGGAAAGAATTAGCTGCAAAACATAGAACAAGCCATGTAAATGATCCTCCATGAACACCAAAGCACTTGGATCTCAGCATGTGATCCCCTGAAGTGCAAAGATCAGACAGCGACAGAAAACCTCCTCCTACCTGCTGGGACAGACGTGTTGATGGCAGCACTGAGCGAAAAGGCAGCCAAGCAGCCTGGGCCTCTCAGACAGCACTGGAGCTTGCCAAACTCACAGAGTGGCTGAAGGTGTTCAGAAAGAACCTAGGGACAGATTGACAGAGAGTAACTACTTGCCTTGTTTCTAGATGAGTCTCCAGGAGTGTGCTTGTTGCCAGCTTGCTCGCATATGAGAAATACATGTTTGAAAGACGGTAGCCAGATGATTTTTTGGTTCCGACATCCCTTGACAGCCCACACAAAAGAGAGATACTTTTTATAGAATACATGTGGTTGATAGTTTCATACAAGAATATTATATTAACTCGGTGAATGAATAAGGATTTGTATATATCATAAAAGATCTGCAACAGGAAGCTCAGATATCCACATTGCAAAGAAAAGTACTCGATTAAAAAATATACTTCTCTTTCTGACCTTCGCTATAAACCTATAAGCTACTTAGATAAAGAAGATAAAGTGTTTACTTTTTCTCTTGACTTAATAATCCGTTTTTAATAACAAAAAAAGCACCTCAAATATTTCAGTGTTTGATTGATGACAGTGGATTATTTGCAAAGAAACCTCAGTTATAGTGTCTTCAGGAGGAGAAAACTGATAGACTAAATCCTTGAAATCTGTTGTCTAGAAATAAATGGTCAGTCAATGGCAAGTAAAAGAGTAAAATAAATTAATACTTGTTAAATTAATTTAATTCACTGAAGACTGCAGTCCTGTTTTCAACAGTAAAAAAGGAAGATGTATAAACATTTCAGTGATAGAGGGTGGAATCTTCAATTTATACTGAAATTTCTTGACTGATACCAGTTAAAACGGCAAAACAGGTCAGGCAAATGAAAGCAGATGGTCTTTCCATGTTTTCAGAGCCAAGACATTAACTGTGTTTTTCAGCTTATGGAGTAATTTCCTATAATAAAACCACTACAGGAAAATTATTGACATTGTTGATGATCCTGAAACTCTGTTCTGGGTCATTTTCTTTGATTGTAGTGTGACTTTCTGGAATTTGCTTGCAATACACTGTGTTCTCGTTGAAAAGTTGGGAAATGCAGAGGTGGAGGTAATTATAACACCATATTAAGCACATAGTGCTGTACTCTCTTGTTTTCCAGACGGCATAAATGTATGCTGCAAAATTTGATGCTAATGCTAAGCAATAACAACACACAGGACAACCAGGCAATCAGAACCAGTCTGCATGGGTTTATGAAGGACAGGTCCTGCTTGACCAACCTGACCTTCTATGACAAGGTGACCTGCTTAGGGGATGAGGGAAAGGTTGTGGATGTTGTCAACCTATAATTTAGTAAAGCCTTTGACACTGTTTCCCACAGCATTCTCCTGGAAAAGATGGCAGCTCATGGCTTGGATGGGCAGACCCTCTGCTGGGTAAAAAACTGGCTGCATGGCTGGGCCTAAAAAGTTGTGGTGGAGTTAAATCCAGTTGGTGGCCAGCCACGAGTAGTGTTCCCCAGGTTTCAATATTGGCGCCAGTTCTGTTTAATCTCTCTATCAGTGATCTGAGTGAGAGGATTGACTGCACTCTCAGTAAGCTTGCAGATGACGCCAAGTTGGGCAGCGGTGTCGATCTGCTGGAGGGTAGGAAGGCTCTTCAGAGGGATCCAGACAGGCTGGATCCATGGCTCGAGGCCAATTGTATGAGTTTCAACAACACAAAGTGTCGAGTCCTGCACTTGGGTCACAACAACCTCAGGCAACGCTACGGGCTCGGAGAAGAGTGTCTGGAAAGCTGCCTGGCAGAAAAGGACCTGGGAATGTTTGCCAATAGTAAGTTCAATATGAGCCAGCAGTGTGCCCAAGTGGCAAAGAAGGCCAACAGCATTCTGGTTTGTATCAAAAACAGTGTGGCCAGCAGGATCAGAGAAGTGATCGCCCCCTTTTACTCAGCACTGATGAGGCCCCACCTAGAATCCTGCGTTCAGTTTTGGGCCTGTCATTGCAGGAAAGACACTGAGGTGCTGGAGACAGTTCAGAGAAGTGCAACAAAGCCAGTGGAGCACAAGTCTGCTGAGGAGCAGCTGAAGGATCTGGGGTTGTTTAGCCTGGAGAAAAGGAGTCTGAGAGGAACCACCCTCTACAACTATCTAAAAGGAGATTGTAGTGAGGTGGGTGTCAGCCTCTTATCACAGCAACAAGTGATAGGACAAGAGGAAATGGCCCCAGGTTGCAGCAGGGAAGGTTCAGATTAGATATTAGGAAAAATTTATTCACTGGAAGAATTGCCAGGCATTGGAACAGGCTGCCCAGGGAAGTGGTTGAGTCACCATCTCTGGAGGTCTTTAAAAGACATGTAGATGTGGCATTTAGGGACACGGTTTAGTGGTGGACTTAGCAGTGTTACATTTATGGCTGGACTCGACTATCTTAAGGGTCTTTTCCAATCAAAATGATTCTATGATTCTGACTTCTGCCTCAGAACCCAGTTTGAATGGGGACTCAACAACCAGCTGTCAGTAAGTCTTCTGTCCAGGGAGGAATGTGACAAATCCACTGCATCAGTCCCACCTAACTGCAATGCACATTCATAGGATTTATGGCACATACGACTTAGGGTGTTCTGTGGTAGCCTGAGTCTCCTATAGACTTCTTAATCCATCCTTACTCTGCTCCTAAATTAATGGAAGTGATTTGTCACCCTATATGTTTTATTAGGCTTTGCTGCAGAATATTGGGATGGTTAAACTGTACGTGGATTCCAAAGTCAACTCATGGAAGAAAAATCTATCAAGGTCCATTTTATTTAAAGTCTAAATGTCTGGCTCAGAAAATTACTGAAACTGAATTTATTGGCTGTTGAGAGAATTTTCTGAGGAATATCACCATATTCTTGCTCTTTACATATACTCTTATAGACACTTCCTTTTAGCCACCGAGACAGAACTGGACTGAATGGGGCTTAGGACTCAATATAACTATTCTTTCTTCTTAAATTCACTTTTATGTGCTTAAAAAGCAAAACTAGGGGGGGAACGGAATATGTTATCCTATTTCTGAATATTTTATCCTTCCTGAATTTATCTTAAAGAGGATATTAAGAATGAAAATTAGTACCATGGCTGCTTGGAAAGGGCAGTCAGTACTCTTTTGTTCAGACACAATTATTCAGCATGGCAAAGATAAGTAGAGAAACAAACAAAAAAAAAAGGCATAGAAGTTTGTTGGGTTTTTTTTTGCTTTGGCTTTTTTTGGTTTTGGGTTTGGTTCGGGTTGGGTTTGTTTGTCTTTTATTTTATAGCATAATCTACTCCAGTTTTGCTGTTCGTGATGGAGTTCTAGAGACAAAAAGGACATGTCATAAAGGTTTTCGGCACAAGGCCTGAGATCTTGCTAATCTTTTGCCTCTGCTGAAAGGCAAAGTTGTCCTAAAAATACAGATTTTTCTAATCATATTTCCTTTCCTGTTCAGGTATGACCTCTGTTTCTGCCTGAATGTGTCCAAGCTTCAACATCTTATTCATCTAAAGAACACAGATAAAGGAATGGATGTCTGTGCAGCATTTTAGAATGTTGCCTTATTAATGCCTCCCACATTTTGACATTTCACGTAAAAAAATTAACAGCTGACATTTTGACCTGTAAGCTATAACTCTTGCTGCTCACTCCTAACTAGCTGAGTTGTGATACCGAACCTCGAGATGGCTGAAATTAGTTGAGGTGAACTGCACCATGAACAAGGTTCATGCTATTTTACCTACATCTCAAATGCTACACATATAACTAGTACAGAGGTACTAGTTATAGATTTAGCATAAGTGCTAATTTTAAGGTAAACGATGACAGAACATGCCCTGTTGAATCATCCCATCATCCTAAAACAACAGTGATTTACATAAAATCACGTAAAAGATTAGCCTTGTGGGTCTTGGACATGACCTCAGTCTGGTAACTTCTGTTGGATTCGCTCCAGACAGATGGCACCCATAATTTTTTTTAATGTTACATAAAACCAAAGAGTAAATTATTTTTACATTCTCGAAGTGAAATATCCCTTCGGATAGTTCTGGTTTTAATGTGTATTTGTTTTTACCAGAAGTGACTACTACCAATTGCAAGCGCGATCAAGAATTGGTTAGAGTGGTCACCATCTATCTTCACCTGCATCTTAGTTTGGCACCAGCTGACTCTTAGCTTGATAAATCTTTCAAGTGCTTTTTGATAAAAACAACTTGTTGTTTCACTAAAAGTATCAGAAGGTGTGTTTGGACCTGCCTTTCAATGTTTCTACTTCTGCCAAGAATGCAGGTGTCAATCGACATTAACATTCAATTGATATATTTGTTTCAAACTAATACATAAACCATCCAAGTTCTTCCCTTTCTGTCATTATACCAGTTTAATAATATTACGATAATTCAAAATGCTAATAATCTTTTGAAACTACATAAACCTCTATAGCATTTGCTCTGTAAGTCCAGTCTCTATTTAGGAAGAATACCTCACAGTATACCACTGTGAAGATTTGTTTCTGAAGTCATATGATAAACCACACCTACACCCTTCCTATTGACTTCTGATATGCTCTTTTAGATAAGCAAGTTGGGCATTTAGTTTGTCTTTCCACATAATGATAAATAACAACTTTGAATATAATGGTTACATCTTTGAAGGTCTGTTATGTGGTCTATTTATTCCTTTCTGCTTGGCTGGAATGTAAGAGCCTGATTTTTCACCAGATAGAGATGTCAGAGTTTTTTTGAAAGCACCTTTTTCACTCACAAAAATGTTCAGTACTTGAAGGACTGATTAAATACACCTGTAGTGTTTTTATTACCTGCGTTCTCCTACAAGTCTGGAAATCTGATTAATTCACTGAACCTGGTGATCATCCCAAGAAGAGCAATAAACTATCTTCTGTATCTATGCCCTACCGATTCCCTATAGAATTGGAGTTACCTTTCTTTCACCTTACTCTTTCATTTTCACAAATAGCAGCCAAATCATGCAGCTTATGTGTATATATATATATATCTTGGATCTGTACTTCAAGCACTCACGAAAGCAGAATGCACAGCAGTAAGATCAATAAATCTCTAGCTAAAGCACAAAGTTACACTTTTAGGCAGTTCCCTCTGTTTTCAGAGCCTTTTTATGAGCTGATAGAGATAATGCACACATTAACATGAGAGCATTTTCAAAAAGTCAGAAGCATTTTGTCTTTGGTTTTATAAATAGCTTTGAGTAATAAGTAGCGTTTGACTCTTGCTCATTAAGCAAGTATGGAATTTCATAAGGTCAATGGACACCTTGCTCCTAGGCTGAATAAAGAAGACATTCGGAAAATGGCTATATCAAGAAATATCACTTTTCTTGCTTCAAGGTTAGATAATTTCTGTGCTTTAAACACTTTGTTATTCTAAGTGTTTCTGGTTTTGTGGGAAAGAGTATCAGCTCAACATTTCACCTTTCCTTATTCAGCCGGCACTATGGAGATTAATGTGTTTATCACAGGTCCAAACTATCTTAATAATTTTGCTTTAGAGACCTTAAATCAAAACGTAATAAAACCAGACTTGCCAGAGGCCAGCTTCTTGAAGTTGGTAGATTGAATAGCACACCATAATTTTAAGAAACAGACAGCAAAAGCTTAATAGAACTCATTCCTGTCTTCTGTTCAAAGTTTGTTTGAATTTAGGATTGGTTAGGAACACTTTTATGCCAAAATTTAAAAAAGAAACTTGCACTGATGTCCATATAAACTTAAGAATCTTCTCATCTTCTTTATCTCATCTTTATCTCATCTGATTTATCTCCAGATGAAGCTAAAGCTGCTAATTAAGGTGTAGACCTAAGGGTGAGTGTGTTAGAAACCTCAGATCCCTGAGATTTTTAAATCTTGAATTGGGACAGCAGCAAACAATTTGCTATTTCTCCATTTGTATTAGGTTGAAATTGGAAGCGAATCAGTTTCAGACAACCTTGTAATTTGAATCAGATGATATTACGATCGTCTGTTGAAAGACATGTGTGTTCAGAAGTTCCAGGGCCTTTAAGAAAAATACAAATATAAACTTATGAAATTTATAAATGCTCTTGTGAATGAGTCACTTCTTGCAAGGCTCGTCTAATTTAATTGGAAAGTGTTATGTTGCTGGTTTTACCTGGAAGTTTGGGTCAACGAATGTGCAAACGAGTAAAGCATCATGCTTTTGAATAGATACATCAGCTGCATTTCATCCAGTACAACCAGTCAGTTCAATTTCTGGTGACTGCTGCATTGCTTTGTATACAATAAACGTATGCGTTCAGTCTACGTGTACATAGACCAAAAAGATTTAACACTTTCCAAAACAATCATAACAATTTGCTGGGAGCATTAGTTCCAGATGAGTGGGCTTCACTAACTTCTGCTTTGTCCATCACATTATCATTGTCCTGCCCTTTGTCACTGTCCTGGTTTTGTTAAAAAAAAGACCAGTTCTCTTTCAGTGAATTTTCCTTTCAGCTAAGTTCTTCTAAGTACCTTCTAAGTAACTGCACTTTTCTGAATTTAGCGACATGTTTTTCAAACACTGCACTCCTGACTGATAAGGGCGAACAATGGAATGCTGAAGAAGCTCATGTTTAGATTTATTGATATAACAACTAAGAATTCTAATGAAATTCCACACGTTCCATTACAAGATGGGTGTATTTGCAAGGACGGGTGGACAGAATAGGTGATTAAAACTGACCAACTGAGTATTCCATCCCATCCATGTCATACACCCTATAAAAGAGGGAGATCGCAAGGGTCTTGCTCTCTTTGACCATGGCCGGCATCTGAAGAGGACCCTGCCTGTCATCCCTGCGATCCAAGGCCTGGCACCCTGCATCTCTGAATCCAGTTCCAGTTTGCTGTAAAGTCCTGCCCAGGACTTCTGGGTGCCTGCCCTGCAGCCTCTGGAGTGATGCCAACTCCATCCTCCACTGAGGTGGGGCAAAGCTACACTGCTGCCCTGGGTACTCAAGATCGGTTTTGTATATTTTGTATCATTTTCGCTATTTATTAGTAGCATTAGTAAAACCTTTAAAAGCTTTCCAACTCGAAGTCTCTCTTCCTTATCCTTCTTATCACTTTTTCCTATCTAAGGAGGGGGTGGAGAGGGGATTAACAGAGAGCATCTGCCACAGTTTATTGTCATCTTGCAATTAAACCTTGACAGTCACCCTGCTCTGCTTGCAACAGAGCAGTTGCAGCGTGTAAAGTTATGTTCTCCTTTTGACCTTGTAATGTCGAATATGATCCTGATTCATGAAACCAAACCAGCATCATACTATTTGGGGCAGCCAAGACTTTATGGCATCATGGGATCCTGCTATCTCGTGGGCAGTGCAATGTTGAACCAGCTGCCTTGTGGTGAGCCAGTGCAATCACAGCCTAAGAAACAGGTAAGAGGAGAACTGCAAGTAATAGTATTCAAGGTAACTCAACTGTAAATGTACTTTCCTTTACCAGTTACAAGCAGTTAGAAACAGGAGGGCAGGTTGCACCTGTTCTTTTTAAGCCAATCGAGGTGAACAAATCAAGTCTTAAAGCACGCTATGAAGTATTCTCCTGCAAGTGCACAGAAGATTGGACAACAAGAACAGAATGCCATTATATTGGTTCCTGAAAATCTTTCCTCAGAAATGGTCAACTAGTAGGATAGTAGAAATATAGTAATTAGAATTTAAAGGAATTTTGCAGTAGCAACTATTGAGAATCCAGTTTCATCTTGAAATGGAAAACATGACTTTCGATAAAAAGCCCTGAGTGCTTTCTGAAGTAATATTTGTTTCTTTCATCCCCAGTGAAAGAATTATATAATTAATTGTGATAAACTTACTTACCAGGAAAACATGTATCTCAGTCTGTGTCTGTTTCCAAAACCAGGTGTTATTTAAAACATACAGCTTTATATGCTGACAGCCATCCAAGTTATGCTAAGCACACCTGTGAGAGAACGTGTAAATGTCCCTAAACCCAGGTTTAACACAGAAAAACATCCCTGAGAGAGGACCATGATAATCTCACTCGCAGGGGAACTGTGCAGTCAATTACTGTATATTTTAGTTGCATCAAGAGATCCTTAGTCAAGCACTCTTTTGTTTTCCAGATTCAAGCCAAATACAATTCTACTTCTTTTGCCATGACTGTTTCCCTTTTTAAACCAGGGTCCACAGGAAAAGACCTAGACATTGTGAATCGGGTTTTCAACTTGCATCACTGTGTCAGGTCAGTTGAAATTGATGTCTTTGTAATATTTTACTCTCTTTGATGGCTTTGCTCAGTAGTATTGTCATTTTTCTTTTCACAGGCACCCGTTCAAAGTACAAGGTATGCCTCCAATTTTGCAAGATTAGGTTAACTGCTCTGTTTAATTTTAAATAATAATTCTAAAAAGGTTCTTTTTTTAATGTGTACAGATTTCCTTTAATAGCACAGGTTCATTCTTGCCAATAATCCTGGTATTGACAGAATAGCCATTTTGTTTAGCCAGCATAGATAAATCCAGATTAATTTTATTTTCCAGTGGCTGATTCAGAGAAATCTACCACGAAAGGAAGAAAGAAAAATATCTGGTTTTTATGCCAGTTTTCTCTTTTTAATTAGCTATTAACATAATCCGAATGGTAAAGAAAGGTAAGGACAGAAGTCTGACCTCAACTGTTCCTGCCATGGACAATGAACACCCAAAGAAAGAAGGCAAAGTTTGAAAATCTGTAGAGAGTAGAAAGAGATATCCATTTCCCAGTGTCATTGATTTAAGAGCTGATGTGTTAATAGAGTTATTCTGCAGGCTTAAATTATCTGAGGCATGCCTCCCAGCAGCTTGATCATCGTTAGCTGAAATCTAAATATTTTTTTTCCAAAAATGAAATCCGTTCCTGAATATAGAAATGAAAGACAGAAACCTTCTCTAATGGTTCATCATTTGAGTTGTGAATATGACAGCTATGCCTATGAAAGCTTATTTCACTGCCCTTCTTAATGTGTAGCTCCAGATATTAATTTTCTTTTTCAGGTCTCATTTCTTGTCTCAAGCAATCAATTTTTTAAAAGTCCATGTACATGAATATAGCCATGATCACAAAATTTTTAAAAAGAAAAAATGAATAAAACAGACCACAAAATAATTTGCAAAAGAATTCAGCTTCAGCCATTCAAGAAGTATCCGCAAAGAGCACACTGTAAGATGGTGACAGGAAGCAGCCTGGGAGACTCTGGAACATTTTAGCTGCTTAAAATGTAAAGTGATCATAATGAAGTGTTTTCAGATGTGTGAGCACTTTTTAGAAGTACTATGAAAAGAACAAAATTTCTGGTTTAATATTATGTAGGATATGGAAACAGGCATTCAGAAAGTGGGAAAATTGGTGTTAAAGTCTTATAGCTGAATTCTTAACACTTTAAGCTTTTCCTTTTTAAATACCAACCTACCTGTGTCAAGATCACATTCTAGAAGAACCATGTTTATTATATCTAAAAAATCCTTGTCAAGACCAGGTCATCTGTCATACATCTCAGATCTAGAATCAACCTAATAGTGAGGGATGTGGTCACTTGTAATTTTAACAGTTTAAAATCTAGGTGCATCATAGGTGGAAGAGTGAATAGCTGGAAGAGTGAATATTTTACCCAGATACACAACATTGTACAAAGGGGAGCAGAGCACAGCCAAAGTGAGGATGTTTGTTACGAAAGAGCATCTATCTTGACATAGTTTGAGCACTGTTGAGGTAAAGTGTTGCAAGGTGCCGACCTGCCTGATGTTCAGGAGGCTGCCTAGGTGCCTTCTATAGAAAATTTATTCCCTAGAGAAAACAAGAAATAATTTCACCAGAAAACTGAATGTAAGGCTGCCACGACTGCAGCCTGCAGGTACCGTGTGTCCTTTTTAGCCTTCCCTTAACACAGCTCGTGATGAGATGCCGGAGTGACAGAGTTTTCTTTGACTCCAGACAACTCTGGGCAGTGATTTTCCCCCTGATGACCACGACGCTGTCTCACCGGCCGTGTGCCCCCATCTGAGAGCCCCCACCGACTTCAGCAGCAGTTCCTGGGGAAGCCACACTCCTCCGTCTGCTCTGCCATAGCTCAGCCAAGGCGAGCAAGTGTGGTAGAGCGTTCCAGTACAATGAAGGGCTGTAGTGGTGTTATCTCTCCCCATCTCTTCCGTCTTGCTCTGGTGGGCTTCCCTGTCAGACTGAAACACAAGGAGGAGACTAACACAGTGCTTCCTCTTGCCTGATGTTTGCTTGTTATTCCAGCTAATTTGCTCCAAGAAATAAACTGCACTTTAAAATGAAAGGACCACATTAATTCTGGTCCTTTAGGCCAACAGCGTAACTCCAGGCGTCCTTAAAAACAAAACGAAACAAACACAACCACAATTAGTAAAAAAACGCACTTATTTCTTTTTAATTCTAGTTAAAAAGAAATCCTCATCTCCCCCTCCTCAACCCCCCCTAACCCGGGCTGATTGACAAAGTGAGCAGAATCCGTGTTCTCGCACCAGCGGATATCTGTTACATGAGAACTTTCTTCTGGCGCCAGGAGGTATTTAGAGAGTTTGCCTGGCTATTCCACAGGGAAACCCTGTTGAAAGTTGGGGATACCTGAGGAAAACTCGCTGCTGGCCGAACGCCGGGAAAAGCAGGGATCCTTTACAGTTGATAACATCTACTTGTCGTTATTGCACTGGAAATGCCGGGGAGAAGGGGGACGGAGTAAATAACAAGTAGCTGCTTTTTTCTGCGGGGAAGACGCTCTGGCCTTGCCCTGCGGGGCGGGATGTCCTTTTCGGAAATTAGCAGCTCAAACAACAAACCTGCGGGTTTTTGGGGTTTTTTAAATTATTTTAAAATCATGTGTCCGCTTATGCTCAGGGTTGCTGAGCGAGGAGCTCGAACCCCCGCTCGCAGCCTAGACGGTTTAACCAGCCCCAGCAGCTCTCTCCCCCACCGCCCCCGGCGCCCAGCAGCCCACACCGGCGGAGCGGGTGTCGTTTCCTCCTGCAACTGAGGGTTTCCTCCTCCAGGACGGCGATGGCCCGGGTACAGCCTCCCCCGAGGGCCGGGAGAGGCCTCCTGCTCCGCACCGGGGCTCGCCCCGCGGCTGCCGGGGAGAGGAGCGGGGCAGTCCCGGGCCCGCGGGCTGGTGCCCGGACGGCGCAGGAGGGGAGAGGAGAGGCGGGTTTTACACCCGGGTTTGTTTTTAAGTCCCTTTACCAAGTGAATCATTGAGCATGTTCCCTTATGGGAAGTTTCACACTCACTAGGCAAAATAATTTCTAGTAAATACATATATGTATTTTATTTTTTTCTTCCAGGAGTTCATTTGTTCTCCCTTTGCCTTGTTTGCAATGGGTTGAGCCACTGAGTAGTTCTTAATTTTCTTAGAGTATGGAAAGCCACTTTTTGGGGAAGCACCGCTCCCCTACCTCCCCACCCCCC
Source organism: Pampusana beccarii (assembly GCA_013399365.1). Classification (NCBI taxonomy): domain Eukaryota; kingdom Metazoa; phylum Chordata; class Aves; order Columbiformes; family Columbidae; genus Pampusana; species Pampusana beccarii. The sequence continues at coordinate 1,155,758 of VWYH01004913.1, read as the reverse complement.
AAGACACACACACCCATTTCCAATAACTGCTCGGGCTGGCGGTCCCTGCATTCCCCCGTTATGCTTTCAGGATCCCCCACCCCAGGGGAGCTGGGCTAGCTCACACGGAGCATACCTAGCTGGGTGCCTGCCAGGGGACCGGGACATCGGCACCACGGCGCTGTCACCTTAGGAATGTGACAATAAGAAAGGGCATCCTTTAGTGGTACCTCGAGCCGTGCCGGACCTCTGGCCAAGGACAGGGCACCTACGGCAAGGGCTGTACCAAACAGCATTCCTGGTACAGACACTTTTAACCGGGAATGAGAGGCACCGCACCCTTCTCCCTTCACTAGGTGGCTTTACCAGAGGATCTGAGCCGTTTGCTCTGGGTGGCATTTAACGAAGGTTGTAATTCATCCACCTGCTTTTCCTACAGGACCAGCAATGTCAAGCATCCCTTCGCGGAGGGAGCCTTGCATGCCCTCCGCGCAGCCTGCACGGGTGTTGGAAAGGCTTGTGGAGAGATCAAGACTGAGATGCTTGCCAGAGGTTGTCCTTCTCCCCTCCAGATATCCTGCCTTTCTCACCACCGCGAGAAAACGGATAAAAACGCCCTTGTTACAATAAGGTCTTTCCGAAAAAGCATAAGTGCACTTTAGGTCGGAGCAAAGTGACTCGGTAACGTTGTGGAGTTCGAGGAAAGGACAAATGCCAAAGGAAAGCCTTATTTAAAGCATTTTATCGAAAACACATCATCTCCCTCCTCCACCCTGCTTTGTCGCTGCCAACACCCCAGAGGATGAATGAGAAAGACATGGGGCTTTTAGCGGTTCCCCCTCCTTTCCTCGGAGATAACCTGCGTTTTACAGCCCTGGCCTCTGAATATTTTTTTTTAATTTATTCTGAAACTGTAGGAAAAAAATAAAAGGGTTATACCCCTTCTGTCTCATCCCATATACCTGCCGGGCTGTCAGCGGGGGCGGCGGTTCCTGGGCCCGGGGCAGCCCGGTCTGCACAGGGATGCTCTCTGCCCGCCGTGGCGCCGGCCCTCAGGGACAGCACCAAACACCCTGGGCTGCTGCAAAGATAAAGGAGAAAACTGGGTTTCCTGGACTCCTCTTTGCTTGGGTTCGTTAAATTTATTTACCAAAATACCTTCTGGAAAAGTGTGAGAAAAAAAAAAAAAGGACAACCTGTCCCAGCGCGCCTTCCCAAATCAGGGATCCCCCCTCAGCAGAGAAAAGCTGCTTTTTGTGACCTCAGGACCAACAACAGTGGCAGAGGCAGAGCACCCTGGGGAAGGCCCTCTCTGCAGCTTCTTCCCATGCAGGAGCTGTTTGAGCTGCTGCTCGCATCCCCCCACACGCACGCCGGGCTTTGCAGAGCCGGGCTGCCCCGGCACCGCACGCAACGTGCAGTGATGGACCCTGAAACAGGGGGAGGATGCTGGCCTTGGAGTCTGGGCACAGGCCACATCGGGCTTTTACTTTTTAACAGAGAAAAGGGAAAGGGACTGCACCTGATAAAGGGTGTAAAACGCTGCCCTGGTATAGCAGGGACATTTTCCCTGCGCAGCACACAGCACAAAGGATCAAAGTCTTGACAAATGCAAGCATGATGTAATGCTCTGGCCCCATCAAAGACTTTATCCTGAAAATGATATCTTGGTCAGGGTCGCAGAAATAAGCGGTTTGATGGATATGAGAGGAGCCAATTCTGCTCGGTTTCGTTCAGTGTAAATCAGAAGTAAGCCCTGAGGTTCACTCCTGATTTACTTCATTGCATTTCCCATTTCCTTGACTAACCAAGAAGCCGGCAAAGACGATTTGAGAATTTAGCTATCCCACCCGCCCCCAATCCTTTCAATTAATGAGACGAAGTATCCATTATGCGTCTCCTTTAATCCACCGAGGCAGAGGTAGGAGCGAAAGGTGAGATTTGCCATTGTGGCTTTTAAGACTGGGTACCATTTTCTTCTTTGTTTAAAGAAATTCAGCACTTTCTCCCATTAATCTTTAGCGGGGAAAACGTTCAGCCCGCACCTGTATAAACAACCCAGATGGGGAGAAAAAGTAAACCTATATCTCTTCCCCTGCAGTATCTTTATATATATATTTATACGGATAATGTAGGCTAATTGAGGAGGCAGAGCAACCTTCAAGTCCGGCGCGCTCCCCTTTCACCGTGCAGCCTGTAGGACCCAGCCAGAGCATCGTGGTGTCAAACCAAGTTCAAGAGATCCAGTTGCAAGATCAGCTGCCTGTTTCGGTGGTTCGAGAAATGTCAAGTTTCACTTGGAAAGGTTGCCGTTAAACCCGGCTCTGATGTGGTTCTAACCCCAGCGGGTGAAGCCGAGGTTTATACAGCGTTAAGTACCCCTCAGTAAGACCACAGGGTTGGCGGAGAGCGAAGTGCAAAGCGCTGGGCGAAAGGGCAGCCGGCGGTGCCAGGAAAGTTGTGCCGCAGCGGCCGGGAAGGTTCCACTCGCCCAGGAGGGAAATGGAAGGGAAAAACCAGGAGCAAGAATTGCGGGACAAGATCTTTCCACCTGTTGTAGTCATTAGATTCTTTTCTGCGAACTGAATTTTTACTTTGGTTAACCGTATCCAGGCAGGGCTGTGAAGGCCAGCGAGGAGCTAAGTGCTAGTTACTCATCTTGGAAAAAGGAATATTTTTGGGGGGTGGGAGGGATACAAGTTGTTGGTTGATTTTTTTGTTGTTGTTGTTAATTTATGCTCCTGTCGAACTTCCGTATTAGCATTTCCAGTGGATACTTGCTCCCCCACTCTCCCGTGGACTCAATAAAAGCCGTAGTGCGGAATTTGTTGGTTTTTTGTTTTGTTTTGTTTTGTTTTTTAAAAAAAAAAAAACTGTGAATCGCTCGAAAAGCTGCCTCGTTTAACTTGCTCTATGACACACAGCTGTCCACAGCCCAATTAATTGGCTGATAATTAATTGCTCTGAGGAAGGAGAAGCCCTCGAACACGTTATACTCGTTTGTTACTTTCGATAGCTTCACACCAAGTTTCCAACACTATGGAAACACAGTCCGCACCTTTCCAGCGACTTTTTGCGTTGCTCGCCACAAATCTCAAACCCACCCCTGAGTGCCGTGTCTCCCGCTGCCCCCTCCCGCTCCTGCGGAGGGCAATGGGACGCACAGCCGCCTCCCGAGGTAGGGCAGGCAGCGGGCAGGGGAAGACCCCGGGTTTGGCCCCGTCCTGCCGCACCACTGGGCGGCGGAGAGCCGGGCTGAGCGCGGCTTTACACGGCGGGGAAATCCCCCGACCTCGGAGGAAAGGCGAGAGGGACAGCGAATGCAGACAGGTTGGGGCAGAGCCCCGGGTGGCGCTTAGCCCGGCTGCCGCCGCCTTAGGGACAGGGAGCGGTGCCCCCCGCCACTTGAGGGATCAGCCCTGGGGGCATTTTGCCTCCTCCGGGGTGAGAAGAGGGCTCTGTCCGGGAGGAAAAGCGCTTCTTCACACAGCGGCTTACTCCCAAGAGCGCAGATACTCCCGGAGACATCCCCGCGCGTACCCCCCATTGGGATCTCCACGGGCCAGCGCGCAGCGTTGCGCTGGTCAGCGCGGAGAGGCACCGCCCCCGGCGCGGGGCTCCGCCGGGTCCTACCCCCTCCTCCGCACCCGCACTCCTCCCCTCCGCCCGGCAGATGGTTTGCTCCGCGGACACCCGATATATAGCGCTGTCAAGGGGCGCATCCCCCCTCCGCGCCCCCTCCCCCCCCGCGCCGGTACAGACTCTCCGCGGCGGGGCCGCCCCGCGCTGGGCCGACTCACCGGCGCGCCTCGGCCGTCCGCCCCTTCCCGCCTGCCCCGCCGCCCGCCTCCCTGCCTCCCGCCCGGGGCGATGTCCACGGGGTCCGGGAGCGAGGCGGAGGAGCTGCCCGAAATGGACCTGCGGGCGCTGCAGCTGGACTACCCGCCGCCGCCGGCCAAGCGCCAGCCCCGCGGCGAGCTCTACCCCTCGGGGGACAACTCCTCGGCGGCGGAGGAGGAGGAGGACGACGAGGAAGAGGAAGAAGAGGAGGAGGACGGCGAAGGCAGCTGCGCGGCGGGGCCGGCGGGCGGCGGCTGCAAGAGGAAGAGGGCGCAGTGCGGCGGCCCCGGGGGCAAGAAGGCGGCGTCGGGGCCGCGAGGGCCACCGCCCGAGGGGAAACAGTCCCAGCGCAACGCGGCCAACGCGCGGGAGCGGGCGCGGATGCGGGTGCTGANGCATCCCCCCTCCGCGCCCCCTCCCCCCCCGCGCCGGTACAGACTCTCCGCGGCGGGGCCGCCCCGCGCTGGGCCGACTCACCGGCGCGCCTCGGCCGTCCGCCCCTTCCCGCCTGCCCCGCCGCCCGCCTCCCTGCCTCCCGCCCGGGGCGATGTCCACGGGGTCCGGGAGCGAGGCGGAGGAGCTGCCCGAAATGGACCTGCGGGCGCTGCAGCTGGACTACCCGCCGCCGCCGGCCAAGCGCCAGCCCCGCGGCGAGCTCTACCCCTCGGGGGACAACTCCTCGGCGGCGGAGGAGGAGGAGGACGACGAGGAAGAGGAAGAAGAGGAGGAGGACGGCGAAGGCAGCTGCGCGGCGGGGCCGGCGGGCGGCGGCTGCAAGAGGAAGAGGGCGCAGTGCGGCGGCCCCGGGGGCAAGAAGGCGGCGTCGGGGCCGCGAGGGCCACCGCCCGAGGGGAAACAGTCCCAGCGCAACGCGGCCAACGCGCGGGAGCGGGCGCGGATGCGGGTGCTGAGCAAGGCGTTCTCCCGGCTGAAGACGAGCCTGCCCTGGGTGCCGCCCGACACGAAGCTCTCCAAACTGGACACGCTGCGCCTGGCGTCCAGCTACATCGCCCACCTCCGGCAGCTCCTGCAGGAGGATCGCTACGAGAACGGCTACGTCCACCCCGTCAACCTGGTACGGCGCGGGGGGGCGCGGAGGAGGGGGGCCGGGCGCGGCCCCGACGCCTTCGGGATGCGCGGCGAGGGGCACCCGCGGGGGTCACGGGGGAGCGCCCGGGGCACCGCCCGGGGTAGCCCCTCTGGCCTGCACCCCCCGGGCAGGGTTGGCAGCGCTCAAGCCGTGCCCGCCGTCGGAGAAGTCGGGGGGTGGCCCTGACCCCTTCTTAGATCCCCGGTCATCCTCGCCCCGGGGGCGATCCGAGAGCCAGGTTTGGCGTGCGGTGATGGCGGGTGTGTCTGTTCTGGGGAGTCGGAGTAGGGGACCCGAAAGAAATAAATTCCTCGGGCATTAGGCAAGCTTGATGTCCGAAAAAGGAGTAATTCGCTCTGCGGGCTGGCCTGGAGCGGAAGGAGAAGCGGTCATTAGTTCATCGGTACAAACTAAACGCCTGATGCGTGCCACGGGGGTAAAAGGGTTGCTTATCTAGTGCAGAGTGATTGTTTTTGAATAGTTGATATGCTTTTTCATTTATACAATGATGCAAACAGTTGCAAAGCAAGAGAGATGTTGCATTTAATGAGAGCAATTCGTTGCTGACCGTTGCAGCCCTGTTGCAGAGCATTTAATTATCATGAAAAACGTAATGAAAATATTTGTTAGAGGAACTCAGCTCTCCCTGTGCTTCCCACAGGGACTAAAACATGATGACGTGTTTGCAACTGAACCAGAGTTAGACATCTATCAGTAATAAAGCTCCAGTTTCATACCAGGATATACTTTCTTTTTAATATGAAATACCTGTTTTCGCTTACAGACTTGGCCATTTGTGGTTTCAGGAAGACCTGACTCTGACACCAAAGAAGTTTCTACTGCCAGCAGATTATGTGGAACTACCGCATAGTCAAAGTAAATAGTTTTGTTGTTGATGATTTTTTTTTTTTTTTTTAATGGGATGGATATTTTTAAGAGCTGTGATTTATCGGCTCCAGACTAGAAAACGGGGACAAGCCCCATCTCTAACAGTGTTAAATCTGTGTCCCCTGTCATTCTTTTCCTTTAGAGTTCTGAGGGAAGTCTATTTAAACCAGTAAAGAAGGGAGGCGGTGGAAATTAGAGTTTTTATGAACTGATTGAAGCAGCTGAAGTCCGAGATTTGGACAGGCCCTTCTTTGGCTCCATCTTTCTTACCACTGCCTGAGGACCTGTTGTGCTGAGGCTTTTAAACTAATGGAAGAAGAATATAATGATGTAGAATTAACAGCATGGACCAAAATACAACTCTACAAACTAACCCAAACAGTGTTATTTGTATTCTAAAGCAAAGCAGTATTTTAGAATAGCTTTGAAACTCAGATTTATAATATATTTTGATGGCTTTTGTATTCACTGATCTGGTTTACTGCAACTATGCAATGAGTATAATATTTTTTTTTTTTGTCCTTTTAACCAGAATTTTCTTAAAAATGCGTAAGTGGCTACATTCTGCATTTCAGCTGCAATACATTGGAATTGAGCTAATTCCTTTGGTTATGTCATAAAGTGCCACATGTAAGAATGTGGGACTGTCCCTAAAAATGCGTGCCTTAATCCGGAAGGGAATTCTGCTTACTGTAAGGACAGGGTGCCTGTGTTGTAAAGAATGACTTTGTATGATGCTGCAAAATAAGAAGAATGCACAATGTTTCAAACATTTTTCCTGTACCTTCAAGTTTACCTTTGAAAAGTTTACCCTCAAGTGGGTTCTAGTGACATTTCTTCACTGATTCAAATGCTGTAATAAAAGAGGATGCCATCAAATAAGTTGCAAATGTAAATAACTCTATTTTTTTATGAATTACATTAAAAGCTTGGTTACAATTACTTACTGGTACTGTGATAGTGTCTGGCTGCATCAATATAGGAGCTTCTTTGTAATGTAAGTTCTTGAAAACTGCTTTTGTAAACACAGTTATCTTCCTCATCTCTTGCGAGCAGATACCTCTCCAGCAGCAGAGTCAGATAAGAACACTTCCACCTCAAACTATTCATGTGAACTATAGTGCTATACAGATCAGCAGGGAAAACCACATTTTACCAACCTGTAGAATTCACTGTCATCATCTTTTCTGTGAATCAGAAAAATAAATAAATGTAGATTAAGAAATGGATGTCAGTTATTTGTGCTGCTTCATAGCATGAAAGATAGTGCAATAGCTCCTTTTGCAGTTCTCCCATCATCTTACATTTCCATCTGTAGTTCATTTTGCTTTTATTTGTATTTGTGCATCAGCTGAGTTTCCTAGTTGGGAGCAGACTTCTCCTGTTTTAAGATTAAAACTCCTAAGATTATTTTTTTTTAATCAAAATATTTTATCAGCAGTTAACTCACAGTAAGGGAGAAGACTCAACTGCTTTAGAGAATATAAAGCCTCCTCTTCTTCATTTAAGCAGCCAGGAGGAAGAAACATTTGCTTAACAAGAACCAGATTAACGTGGTTTCTTTTCTGACCATCCTACGTTGTAGATTTCTGTTTTAAAATACTGCATAGAAGCCCAAGACTGACTACTGGTTACGTCTTTCAAGCAGATGTACTTCAGAAAATTGCTTTTCTTCTTGTGAATTGTAAAATAGTCCATAGCCACTGCGAAACAACATGAGGGGTCAGTCCAGGATCTACCGAAATTGTTGCTTTTGGTGATTTGAGAGCAAGCTGTACAGAGACTGTAATCTAAATCTTTCAGTTTTAACCAGAGAAAGGCTGTGAAGGAAGGGGGCCATCCGAATTTGTAGTTATGTAACTGAGGTGGGACTCCAACTGACCTTACATAAGAAGCTTCATAAAAAGAATATAAGCAGTAAATCTAAAAGGAAGGACTTTTAGGAAGGCATATGGTATTAGAAAACTCAACTAATGTTTATCTGAACCCTAGAGAAAAGATCATTCAGCAATTTAACTAAGGTGCCACTTGAGATAATCTCAGTTGTGATATTTAGCTGGTTTTGGCCTTGATCCCAGCTGCAATTGCTTAATGACTCCAGGGGATCGGAAAAACAAGGAAAGCATGGAGAACTTTAAACAGTATAGAAAGGTCCATGCGCAATGATGGAAAAAAATGTTCAGGGAAAATTCCCCCAAATGAAGTGGTTACATTAAGTAAATACAGTAGGTCAAAATTGGGGGTGAAGAGTGTGACATGAAGAAAAACACAGTATTGCTTCCATCCATGCATCATGCTACATGCTCTCAAATACTTTTTTTTTTAATTGCAGCTACATAATATATAAACATACTTTTTTCATAAAATACTGAATGCACTTACTGTATTTGTTACTGCAGCAGACACATCAATGTGATGATGGTGCCCTAGTAGACTGTCAGTGGTTTTAGAATAGGAGTACACAATGGCCGCAGGTGACATTTCAGGTCAAAATCTGGAGAGAAAATTACAGCTTTTAGATAGTGAATGTTGTGTAAGACTTAATTCTTTGTTTTAATACCTCTATACAGAGATGCATGTATTAGTGTATACTTATTTATCTTTATATGGCAATTAGGTATGTTTGGATTTCTCTAACAAGGATCTGATATTTCAAATCATTAATTTCAATCCTTAGGTTCATAAATATTATTTTTAAAAAGTAAATTAAGTGATGAGGCATTAAGTGATGAGGAAAAAGTTCAGATAAGTGAACAGGCTCCTTGTGGGTTTCTCCTGAGATGAAGGCTGCCCTCTTGCCAGCAAAGTGCCAGGTAGGTCATGCTTTCTGGCATTCCTCGCCTATAAAGACACATCAAAAATACATGCACACTGTATTGGATCCTTTTTTTTAAAATTCACCAACAGATGAAATTCAGTTTAGTGCTTTTTATGAACGAGGTGTTCAAAATGTTCTAAAATGCTGGCTTTAAGCATTAACAGATTTCATAGGAAGATAATGTGGTTTTGTCCTTTTTTTCCATGAAGTTTTTGTCAACCTGATAGAGTAAATTGATTTCATTTTTAAAGTCTGAGTGTTTCGTTTGACTGTGTTTGGGTTATAGAGCAGGTGGAAACTTAAAATGAAAAAACTATGCTACATTTCTACAGTCCACAAGCACATACATTTTTATTAGATTTGGCAAGCATATGCTTGATTATTATTTTGTTACATTAGTGACACCTTTTTTCCTTGGCACAAGCTACAAGGTGAGCCCATCTTGATCCCATCAAGGTATACAAATCTTCTTAAAGTGGTTTTACAAATAAAATGTGAAATCATCTGCAGCTCATATTCAGCTGAGACCTGCTTCATGTGAAATCTTAAAGGCAGAATACCTGCACTGACTTTCCTACCAGAGAGTCCACATATAAAAAGGAACACTTGCCTCCCAAAAATATTTTTGTGACTTTAGACTTACATAAACATCGTGTAGAACTTTGTTTTTTCTGTATTTTATGTGGGACTCTGATACAGCAGATCATTAGCCAGAAAGCACACATCTCCATTGTGAAAGCATTCCTTTCCAATACATGTGTTTGCTTACACAAGGAAAATATATCTCTCATGTTGGAAATGTTAACAATTCTGATCTGAGCAAAACAAAGATAGTTCGCTTACAAGAAATAACTAAGCCATAACTTTCCCATTTAGTGACTTTATACAGGTACTATTTAAAGAACTCTCAAATACGCTATGTATTCTGAATAAAAAATTCAGTTTTCTCAGGTAAGTAAAGGTGACTACATAAGAAGTACAGTTGCCATAGGGGTCTCCCAGGTGAAAGAGGGAGCTTAATATATTAATTTTAAGATCTCAATAACTATCTGAAAGTTACTATCTCTCTTCATTTGCTCTAGAAGAACCCTAAGGTGACCAGCTGTGTGATTCAGTTAAATATCTAATGTTTTATTTAACTATATAGTATTGGGAGGAATAAAGCCATGTTTAACTGATTGAACTTTATATGAGCCAAGTAAGATTAAAAAAAGAAGAAGTGGGATTTAGACCTATCCACCAACACAAGCTTATAGTAATCTTATATTATAAGCAAATAATAATGACATTATTTGAATGAAACAACACAGAAATCTGTCCATTCTACTGAAAAGTAGTCAGTTCTCCACAAGTGGCTAATTCTATATAATAGCAAATTTGCATTTGGTGTGGCAGCACAGATTCTCACCAAGGCTAGTGGCAGTTATGCCTAAGAATTAGGTTTGATCCCAGGCAGAGTTTATCACACTCCCCTTCAGCTGAAAGATTTGCACACAGATACTTTCTGCAATGCACAGAGAATGGATGCTGAGCTGCCTTCCAAACTCTGAATACCTAAATTGGTATTTTTAATATATTCTGACAAGAGTGCATTGGGATCAGTTGCTACATCTTGCGGAGACTTGAGTTCCCACAGTGCAGGCTGGTTAGGCTTCAGGTACTACAAAGAAACAGGTCTCAGTCTCTTCCTTGTCTCTGAAAAAAATTGTAAAATTAATTAGTAAAAAATAATTTTAAAAGTGCCTTATTTGGAAAGCAGCACATGAGGATCTCACTAGAGTTAAAAGTCCCCAAAAAGTTAAGACAGTCAAAAATATTCTTATAGGATCTATCCAACAAGACAGGCAAAACTGACAAAAAGTTGTAGCTAATGTAGGGCTGGAGAATCACTCCTGTGGTGTTGGGATGCTGGCAGTCTGAAAGGGTCTGTGGCTAGAAACATGTAGTGACACTCAGAAGAAATATAATTAACCTTGATGATGTGATTGGAATTTAGCAAGCAATGGAAATCACCTGGTCTGCTCATGCTGGTGAAATTGTTAAAAAAGAAACCAAATTTCCAGTGTTAAAAAGGATTCAAAATGTGGCAAGAAAAGTGCTCTAGGACAACAAAGCAGGTGCAGCTGTGAGTCAGATTATATACACAGACACAACCTGAACCCAAGTGCACAAACTGCTCAGCATCTGGGACAAAAAGTCACAAGAACAGCAAAGGATTGCATCACTTAATCAGTTTACAAAGGCCCGTGTAGGAAGCACAGCATGCATGAAGAGGATGGATAACTGCAGCTTTAGCTTACAGGAATCTTTACAGGATCAATGAGAATAACATAAATGGATGGTAATACCAAAAACACATGGATGGCTTTTTAATTTTAATTCCAAGTTGCCGTGACCGAAGAAGCAACTTCATTAGCACTGTAAATCCCAGTCAGTAACAGACAAGAAGTAAATGTAGACATGAATGTCCGTAGAAAATCAAGATTGTAACAGCACAAGGAACTTCTGTACTCCTTGAATATAAGCAGTACAGAGTTTAAAGTAGTTCATGTCCTTAGAATTATCAAGAGGTCATGTCATCTAGAGGAAAAGGGGACCAAAGCGAATCAGAAGTCTTTTGCAACAAGGAGCAGAAAGATTCCAACTATCCTGTGGTTCATTTTTTCAGGAAAGTCCCTCTTGCCCTATGAAGGTGGCTGCAGAGGAGTGCAGTAGCTCAATGTTCTGGGAAGCCTCAAGAAAGCAGATGAACTGCCAGAGGAGATACAGTCTGTGGTCACTATGGGGAAAACCAAAACAACCCAATGTCACTCATTTCTCCTGTAAAAGTGTCTCATCCCACCCTCAAAATAAATACTCATGCACAACGTGTTTTCCACTATCTAAAAGGGAGATCTTGGAAAGATGCTTAATGTCAAACCATTTTACTTGCACTCTGCCACACGTACAGTCTGGACCCGTCTGCATCCCTCCTGTGGAGACATGAATATGTGTACTAACATCACCTGCTCCAGGTAGCAACCTATGGTCCCCAGTCCAAGCAGCAGCGTGTGCCTCACATCACTTGCTCAAGTCTCTTTTAGATCAGACTGGTTGTGCCCATCCCAGAAACCGCTTTTCATTCTCCTCCTCTGGGTCCCAGTGGGACATCAGTAACCTTCAAAGGGGGCAAAATTATAAGAGATATATTGCTATTAACTAGGAAGTCCTGAGGAAAATTATTATACTCCTGGGTGTGACACTTTCATGTTACATATGGGTACGCTCAAGATTTGCAAGGCCTATTAGGATAGCTCTGTAGAACCGTGGAGGTTCAACAAGGCCACTCCTCTGTGTGCAGGAAGATCTCTGGGGCTCTCCAACCCCAAAATCTCAGCTAGGTTCCAACACAAGAAGAACACACATCACATCCATTTGGCTTGTGTCCAATTCTTGCTGTGTTTCATAGGTAACAGAGCAAAATTTGTGGTATTTGGGGAAGGACTGAGTGGATGACATTTTGACATGGGAAAAACAGGGAAAGAAAACAAAGAGAAAATTGAACAATTTTCTGTAGGGTCCCTGGATTAAAGTAAAACCGTCATATCGGTGAAGTTCTGTGCATATGATAAACTGGAAACAGAAGCCAACATACTAAAATGTGCAAGGAGACCATAATAAAGAATAATCCTTCAAGAGTAAATTTACCCTAATCCATTAAAAATTACAGCGTCAGCTAATACATGGAGATATATGCATAAAATGTAGCTGTCTACAAAGATGTTTGGATTACAAATTTCATGTTTAATGGCATGACATGATGTTAATGAACTGAAAACTGCCTTGAAAGAAGGGCCTGGGGTGCCTTATACTGGCTAACACATAAATATGTATCATACATATGCTTCGAAGATTATTTCTGAAGTCATTAATCATAACAAAATATTCGTAACTGCAGGACCTGCTACCAATCTATTTCTCAGAGTAACCTGGTTTGAGGTGTTTGCTCATCCTCTGATGCAGCCCAGAACAGTTCCTTTATCTCAGAGAACAACAATTTAAGATTTCTTTTCCAGTCTATATAATTCCCCCATAACTTGCGATGCGAATTATGTCATAAACACCTTTGGTCATCAGGCTTTATAAATAAGAAAAACGAACAAACAAACAAACCAACCCCAAACTAAAACGAAACAACAAAACCAAAACCAAAACAACAACCCTTCCTGGCTAGATATATCCCTGATGTGTGTGTGGGTGGAACAGCTGTGCAGATAAATCCAGTTATGCTTTTTGCCCTCCTTCACTGCAAGTAAGAACACACCAGTTTCCTCCATAAACTGTTCATACTGTATTATCTGGGGATATCCTTAGTTTGTAAGAGAGAAGTAGTTGCCATAAACTAACACCAATGGTATTGCCAACATTCCCATCACTTTGATCACCACTTCAAGTTTTGGAACAGATGCCAAGGACCTGACTGACACTTGAGAGTCTCCATTCCCACATTCTCTGAGCAAAGGGAGTGCAGCTAGACTCAGAATTGAGACACAGTATTCACATACTCATTTTATGATTTGTACCTAACCGACACTAAACCTGCCCTGTGGTGATGGCACAAGTAAAAATAAATGGTGTCAGGGAACATTCCAGGGCACCGCAGCTTCAGTGTCTGTGCTACTACATTTTTGGAGAGGTCCCTGCACGGTTTGTGGTTTTGGTATGGGCCGCATGCCATGCTCCCAAACAATGTCAAGACATCATTTGCAAGTCAGGAATGGAGAGGGACCATTCACAATATACAGTTTACATGAAGTCATCTTATTCTGGAGGCTGAGAGTGCGCAGACGTAAGCAGTATGGACACAAGCTAGCCCAGGACAGTTGGTCTCAAAGCCAGAGGACAGTCTTGGTATGAAATAACAGCCCTTTATGCTATTTAGTAGTTTAGACATAACCTCTGTGTATCAACTGAAGTATCTAGTTCACAGAACCTCTTGTGTTATATATTTGTTTTAGATTAGTCTGCAAGCACTTCTAGGAAGAGACCATGCTTCCCCTCATTTTTATGTATCTAGCACAAAGAAGCTCTACATCTGATTAAGATGTCAATGTCAGGAGCAAAATGAATGAAAATCCTGGCATGAATCTCTAGATCCTACTGCTGAAGCTGAGCGGGTGATTTAAGGTTTTATGTCCCCTTGTAATATGTGTCTCAGCATGTAAGACAGAGACAAGTCCAGCAGTGGACTGAAAGAAGGCAGATCAGTTTTTCTGAGCACAGCTTAACACTAGAATGACATTGTATGTGAAGCACCGAAGCAATGTAACAACCCCGATTTCCTCTTTCATGTTTTCAGTGTGTCTCAAGCAATGAATATCAAACCTATTTTTTTCACTTCTCAGATATGTCTTTACACCTGTGATCTGCTCTAGGTGAACCTGAAGGTGGGTTGAACTAGATGATCTACAGAGGTCCCTTCCAACCCCAACCATTCCGTGATTCTGTGATTATTGTAAAGCAAAAAGAGATTTTTCCTTCAACACTTAAAAAAGAGTAAATGAGTTACAAGTTACAGAGGTTTCCTGAAAGCAACTGCTTGGGATACCTACAGACCTAAAAAGCCACAGTTCCCAAACTTGTGCAATCTCACAGGGGACCCTCCATTGTGACTCTGACTGTGGGCCGGGGGCAAGGGGAGAGCCCTGGTGGCCTCCAGCACCTCTGACCGTCACAAACCAGGTCCCTCTCCGCCACTGAGCCATGTGCCTGTCCCCTGTCAGCTGTGCCACCACACTGCAACCTTCTGAGGTGACTTGGGGTGAAGAACTCGTGGCTGTGTGGGAGGGGTGGGCAAGAGGAAGCGATTTAGGTGAAAGAAAGAGGACAAAGGCTTCATGTAGAGTCTGCAGATGCCTCCAAAAGGGCTAGAATGGCTCTGGCTCTTACCAGGTGAGGGAAGATTTGGAAGGATCTCGGAGCGGGGTGACTATAGTCACCTCTTCTGGCAAAAATATTTAAATACACCCACAGAAGCGTGAGATTATCTCGTTACACATGCTTGTTCACTTCTAAGCATTACTTTATTTAATAAAGAAATATCAGCAGAAAATACCAGGAACCCTCTGCACGCAGCGGGCGCCCCTATGGAGGCACGAGGCATTCGGCTGTCACTTGTCGCCTTTTAAAGTTTTTCCGAGCGTGCCTCTCTCTCACCTCTCCAGGTCCCGGCTCCCCGGCCCGGCCGCCGCCTCCCGCCTCCCACTCAAGACGAGAAGCACCGGCTCTCCGGGCCCTCGCTGCCCGCTTCGTCCTCCTGCCTGAGCTCCACCCGCCCGCGGGAAAGCCCCGAGGCAGCGGAGGGGAAGCCGGACGGGCGGGCTGCGGGCGCCACCCGGTGGCCACCGCGCCGAGGTGCGCGGCCGCTGGCGGCCGGAGCGGCGCCGGGAGCGGCGGGAGGGCCCCTCGGGGGCGGCGGTGGCTCTGCTGTCAGCGGCCGGTCTGGATTCAGCCCGAGGAGCAGCGCGGGGGGCGTCCCGGCGAGGGTTCAGCGTGTGCGCGGACAGACACGGCTGGAACCCACAGCCCTGCCTGCAGGCTCTGAGGCTCCACCGTAAATGCCGGAATTTGGGGTCCCGATATGGCCCGAATGTCCCGATTCCCTGCCAGTGCGGTGACAAAGCACAGAGGCAGGAAGGAAGCACGAAGGAGGCGTTTGCATATAAATATAAATACTTGTATAAGTATAAATACTTGTATATTTAATAAAATTAATTTAATGTTTAATTTTTAATTCTTAAAACAATATTAAATTAAAATTTTTAAAAATAATTAAATATAACTACTTGTTCTTTGATTTCTTTGTCACCCCTAAAACTGGTTTTACCTAGCTCCCAAGGATGCATTAGTTTAATGATCAGTGATTGACCGCTGGTGATTTGATTATAGCCCTTGTGCCTGCGTTCACACTTTCAAGGCCTTTGCTAGCATTGCATGCTTGTCCTCTATGCTGCATCCCTATTCCAGGGTCATCATCAGCAGTTCATGCTGTATAGAGTAGCTACATGGTGTCACCATCTGTTACTTTCAGAAATATATCAGATTTATTGTAATAATAGGCATTGCATGTTACGATTGCACAAAGCTAAACAAGACAAAAAATATAGAAGTGTTTTCTTCCTGCTGTATCCAGAGGCTCATTCAACAGAGATATAGTGACTGCATCTTGCGAAATCTGCTGGTATCAATCAGTACCAGTCTGTAGGAAGAGTGGAAATAGCACTACAAAGATACCTAGAGTTACCGTGTCTCTGTGTTCTTTCTTATTGAGTAACTATCCCAGAAACTGGAGATGATTCCTTTTGCCTTCACCTTTTCAGTTTAAGTCTGAGCTGATAAGCTAAAATGTATCTTGACTGGAAAACGTAGCAATGAAGTACTGACTTGGATGAAAATTTGCTGTCAAAAGTCCTTTTGACAACAGTGAGGTAGGATTCGTTCTAAGAATTTAGCACATTCAGATTTTATCTCTTTCCACCCCTCTAGTTTATGTTAGGAGTAGTGATCCAGCATGAAAACTTTTCCTGGTGTGAGAAAAAGTAATTTTAATGCATCAGAAACAAATTTGTTCAGCTCTGGAGAAAAAACACTTCTACCTTATTAGCCTTTATCTCTTTTAAGATTTAAACAACCAAGCATCTTTAAGGAGCCCCCACTACATTACTCATCTTGCCCTGATAGTGCATCACTTGAAGTCAATCCCTGCCTTGCTAGGAATGTGTCCCTGATGCTGGAGAGCAATTTCCTGGACGAAAGAAGCTCTGCAAACTGCTTCTACAGATTGACTGTGTGGTGCAAATAATGTTCCTTGTGCTGTGGAAGCACAGATAGAATACACATGAGAGGAGAGAAAATACACGAGAGGTGATGACTGACTCTCTGATTTGTTTCGTTTTTCCTCATCATTTTCTGATGCTTGTTCTCCAAGCATGAAGTGGAAAGACTGTGACAGCTTCATTAGCAAACTCCTTCCGTCTTGCCTTGGAGGCTGGCTTTTTCTGTATTGTAAATGGTCTCCTCAAAAGAGGAAATCTGTCCAGGCAGAGTTGCAGATTTTATCTGTAGACAATAGGTTTGGACTAAACAACTTGACTATCTAAGATTGCAACAGCCCTTACAGAGCGTGTAGTGAGAACCTTTAGGCAAACCCACTTCATATAGTCCATGAAAGACTCGGAAGTGAAAGGCTGGGTTGCCCTGGCTGGAAGGTGGATCAGAATGTACGAAGCCCTCTTGTCTCATCTGCCTCATTAGATCCTGTTAGACTTGGCCCTCTGATAATGAAAGGTGTCTGAGAAAATGTGGAATCATCATTTTCTTTCCAGTTTTCTTAGGTAGACTCTTGGGGCTAGAAAAAGGAGACCAGTCTTCCTCCTGGGAAAGGACGGAGTGTATTACTTCAAAATCAATGTATCACTGCAGAGTCCTGTGTCTCTGACACACAGTTCCCCCCAGTTCCAGTCTCTCCATCTCTTTTCTATGTTATAATATGCAATGGACCCCAAGGTAAAAGCATGTTTTATCCCAGAATAAATTTTTATAATTCAGGATGATATGTCAGCTAAACACAGCAGTGACTCTTTACATATGTTGATATTTAAGTTTGCCTGAAGCAATCATTCTGGCACTGTAATAAGTCCTGCTGTGGGATTAAATACTCATTTGAATTTTTTTTTTTTTTTTTTTCAGTTTTAGTCCAAGAAAGAAACAAAGGGCCAAGAAAGTTTTGAGTACAATATTGAAGATATCAGCTGTGGAATCTCAGCTGAGTTCTCCAAGAGCAGAACATCCTAAAACTATGGCTGCTGAAAGCGTCTTGGTCCAGTAGGTTCTCAGAATATAAACCTGTTCCTGTACATAATCGAAGTGATGAAACAATTACAATAAATTATCACAGCATATTTCAGAAGCCTTCTGTGCTTCAGATCATGTATTTCTCATTCAAGTCAGTAAGAATGAAAAAAAAATCTTGTCACTGAAATTTTTATGCTTCTATGAAAAAAATTGTCCCTTTAAAGAGTAACTTGTAAATTTACAATGTAGTTTGATAGTTTCCAGTAAAGTGACACCAAGCAATACGTTAACTTTTAAAACTATAGGGAGTATGCACACCTTCTAATTTTAGGCATATAATTTAGATAGCAGCTAAGATCATTTGAAGAGAAACTGAAGCCCTCCGATCTGCCCTCCAGACAGATCTACTTTTCATAACTCGCTATGTAGGAGGAGCCTAGTTTCCTTCCTAATTTAAGCATATATTTTGGATTCTTTTAGTTAAATAATAAGGTATTCTTTTTCTCTTGGCATCTCATTCTTTAAGCTAGAAAAGGCTACCCATTTTGCTCCTTAGGCACGTTCCATATTTTACTCAACAGTACTGTTGCTGGGCCGCAAAAATGGCCTTAAAAAGGCAGTAGCATTGGCTTCAGGTAGACACAAGGAGTGATTAACTTGCATAAAGCATTACTTTTTGAAAGGACGGGTTTGAACAAACAATAACCACCTTATACCCTCACATCTAATAAGGAAGTCTAAGTCATTTGCACCAATATAAATTATTTTGCTGATGAATTGCAAGTACACAGTTTGCATTACACTGCACCTTTCCTATTTATGCCTGGCAGGCATAACCTGCACATACCTTTCCATGCCTTGCAGGTCAGAAGCAGCGCCACCACCACGCTGCAACACCTCCAAAATGTGGTAGCACGAAGGGATCTCATTCTGGTGGTGGAGAAGATCATGTGCCTGCTGCCCAAGAGGTGGACATCCAAGAACCAGAGCAGAGCTGTGAGATCCAGCTTTCTTCTGGCTTGGAGGCGCAACAGGAGGAAAAGATGTGTCAATGAGCTTTTCCTTAGAGTCAAAGGGTGACACTCAGTAAAACTGCTGATCAGCAGCTCCAAGTAGCTGATGTACAAGGCATATGGACCTGCACGAGCACATGTAGACAAATGTGTTAAAATCAAACAAAACTAGAGCCATAATGTAGTTGTATGACCTTTTAGAGCTTAACAGTAACATTTTTTCACGTTCATTTGTACCTAGAGCAATTCTTTGTGTTCAGCAGTTCACTATTTATGGCAAAGGGCACTTAATGTGAAGCCATTTTTTCCTGAGGAGAACGAATTTCTTATGACAAGACCTATCTTTTAAGAGGATACATTTAGGCTGTGTGGGAAGAATTGTACAACCAGGATGCAAGCATGTGAAATTTAACTGGAGGTTGAAGTAATTTGCCTAAACGATCATTTGGTTCGTATTTCATGAAATCTGGAAGAATTCAAACAAAGAAACGGAGTAGAAAGTAATATTTGTAAAGAACTACTTCTGAACACTCTGATGCTCATATTTTGTCACTTTATAAAATTTAAGGTAAAAAGAGCTATATTTTTTTTCTCAGATAGACTAAACCATGAAACTCATACAAACCACACTTCACGGCTTGATGTAATGTTGTTCTGCCTGAGCTCATGCCAGTAACAGTTTTACACTAAAGCACACCACAACTTGCTTTGTTTGTGACACTTGAATTCAAGAGCACCTACTTTAGAGTTTTCAAATGCTGGCTGATACTAAATTTAACTATCCCAACATTTAGGGAAAAAAAAAAAAAAAAAAGAANNNNAAAAAAAAAAAAAAAAACGAAACAAACCCAAAACCCAGCCAAACAAAAACCAACAAAAACCACCACCCACAACAAAAAACCTAGAGCAAGAATATATTAAAAATCTCCAAATTAATTTTAAATAAGTTTTCCCTGATCAAAGCAATGTATTTTCAAAATAAGTACTTAAAATGCTGGGACTAGAAATAAATAGTGTCTGCATACATCATCAAAACATACTGAGTCCCACTGTACAACGTTCTGTTTTAATATAGTACACTGAATTGCCCATCTGAACCAGTATAGTTTTCATCCTTCCTTTTTATCTGGCCCATGTATTTGGTAAGAACAGCAACTGAGTGAGGAAATTATTTATTTTTGGCATGGGAGAAAAATTGCTTTAAAAAATAACCTGTCAGTGATTCAGAATCCAAAGTACTTTACTTAGAAATAGACACAAGTAATGAACCATTTCTGATATCCCAGTCACTTGTTTATGTGAAATCCTTCTCAGAATCATTCTCTAAATTTACACAAGGTTATGTTTGTAGTTCTATATTACATATTAATGTATAAAACATTATAAGATATTAAGATATCATATGTTCTATTTTTTTTTTCCAAATAAGGCGTATGTACAAACATTTTACCCCTATTTGGCATATGTGAAAGAACATTTTAGAAATATATTACACACAAGTAAATAAAAGATAAAGGTAGATAAAGTGCTCAGCTGCCCAGAGGTTGGCATCTAGGGGAATTTGGCTTTTCAAGTGGTCGAAGACATAAAAAGTTCCTTTGTCTGCACATTCCAGGTCTTAATCCATAGTCAGACAACTAGATTTATTTCCCTAAGGTGTCCATCCTCGTATGATGCAACTTTAACAAGAAAAGACTCTATGAGTTACAGAAATTTAGAGGCTAAGGCATTTTTTGTTGTGCTTGTAGTACTATTCTGATACCCGAGCCTTCTCTTTATTTGATGAATTACAGTTATGACAATTTAGGATTCTCAGAACACCTGTTAATGTACATCAAAATCCACCTTCAGCGAGGAGGATGCAGTTTCATCCATATTGTTCTTGCTAGAAATCTAAATGACCCTTGGTTGTAATAGCGGCTTTGGAGAGCAGAAAATCTGCCAGGTTCTTGTAGTCCACAGAGAAGATGGAAATTATTTGCTGTTATAGCTGCAGTGAAAAGCTGTTGTAGCAGCTACCTGTGCCTTTTCTACCAGTTTTGATTGTTTCTAAGCTTAAACCATTATTTTTTTCTATACACTCTGACGTTTCACAGTATTTCTGCTTGTAGTTTCTGTTTTTTCCCTTCGGGTAGTTTAAGAAACTTCTGAATATTTTTTGTCTTCAATTACCTTCTTCCCTTTAGAATTATTTTAAGCTCAGGGAGGAAGAAAATCTCAAAGAGAAATGCAGTTTCATTCTCCAAACTAATTGGTAAATACTATCTAACCAGTCTGTAGTTAGATTGGGCATGGGCTGTCTTACGATTTCTTTCACCTTTAAACAGTTTACATTGAAAAAAGGCGCACTAGCATCTCTCACTTGACTGCATAAATCGCAGGCTCGTGCCTACTTCAGTTTCCACAGAGATTATTAGATTAGTCTGACTAAACCCTGTCTTCCAGGCAGGAATTGGTCCCCATCTGACTGCAGCAAGAGATGACAAATCCACCACTACCTTTTGCAGTCATTGCAGCAGCTATTAAAAATCTGTGCATTATGACTTTTGTGTTTACCTTCAGTAGACCTTGATTTTTTTAACTTTTTTTTAATAATCTCAAGGCTTCTCCTTCACTTACCACTATATATATATGCTTTCCAGGAACTTTGTAGCAGAAAAAAATAAGTTGAAAGGAGGGAAACAGTGGTTGAAAGCGTGATTTTATTTTTTACTGCTCCCAGGGGGTATGGAAAAAGTGCGTAAGTCCTCCTGTTGTCCTTTCCCAGCTATTTCACTAATCCTCGGCTCATCCTTAGGCACTGATCCCCAGAGCCCCCTGTGGTCTGCCAGGAATAACAGGCAAAAAATTGATGCTGATCCATCTTGTGCCTCTTTCTCTTGCTCTCCTCAGTGATATAAATGCAGTTGTTTTCGTATGATGCAGGAGAAGCCACACCAGTTGCCTTCATGGCTATCGTATCTTCATTCTGATACAGCTTTTTGGAGATAATTAATGTTTGGAGACCACCTTTAAACTGCAAATGAATACAAATAATCTGTGCCTCAGTAATTTCTTCCTAAACAGCCATCTAGCAAATGCCTTCACATACTACTGTTTGTTTCTTTCAGCAGATAAAAGAAGCATTATGCCCAATTTTTGACTGCATAAATAGGAAAACAGGGTTACTTTTCCCCTTCTGAGCACACAACATGAATTTGCATCAACATGTTGTAGTGTCTGAAATCTTTTGTTTTGGCAGTGTGTCAAGTCAATTTCCTTCCTTCCTTCCTTCCTTCCTTCCTTCCTTCCTTCCTTCCTTCCTTCCTTCCTTCCTTCCTTCCTTCCTTCCTTCCTTCCTTCCTTCCTTCCTTCCTTCCTTCCTTTTCTTTTTTCTTTCTCTTTTTAAAATTTTATTTTTCCTTTGCCTCTCCCCCTCTTTTTTTGTGTTCTGTGAACACGAATATCCTTGTTGTGATACTGAGCTATTCTGCAGAAGAAGCCTAGTTTTTTTTTTGTTCTGCATGTTTATACATTGAGGCTCTTAAACCACATTTCGTATTTTCTGGTTTTGCTATAATTGCTCTAGAAGTCAACACTACTAACTCGAAATGGACTTCTGACTCTGTTGATTTCTGATTGGTGCTCTTTGAAACAGAAAAAATACATATTTCTGTACTGCTACTACAAGAGTTTGTATACAAGTTTCACTAATTAATGAGGGGACTGTGTACCCCTTAGTAGTAAAACCTGGGCCTTTCATTCCCTCTGTGCTGTTACAAAAAAAACCTCTTCAATATCTATGGCTACACTGAAAAACACTTAACCTGAGTATTGTTGAAGCTTGAGGGTAAATAAAACTGTTCCTGGATTTTTACATATGAAGAATGATACACTTTAATCAAAATGGACTGACTCCAAATATCCAGATGTAAGGTAAAGAGAAAAAAAATACAAAAAAGACTACAGCAAATCCTTTTTCCATCTAGGCTTTACCTCTACCACGCAGATAGGTCTCCTGATGGAGGGCTGAGTTTCAGAAAATGAAGTTGGAGATAAACTGTCTCACTCTTCAGAAAACTTTCAGTTTCTGCTGTTCTTTTCTAAGGGACGTTGTGCTGTGTTGTGAACTGCCCCGAGCCTCCTGCATTGACCTCAGCTAACTCACCTAATTCCTAGTCTGTTGAGCAGAGCTGTAAACAAACTCAGAATGCAGACCTGAAACTACACAAGACAACACAGCACAATGGTATACCAATTAATGCCTGTTAATGCCTGTGTTCATAAGGTGTCTGGCCCTGTGAGTGGAGTATAGGGCTAAACAGGATAATGATGGAGTTATTTTGTTCCTGGTGAATTAGAATGAACTCATTCTCATCTTCAATAAAACCCAGCACTTTAAAATCATCATAAATACAGAGAAGAAGGTGTGGAGCCTTTTTTTTTTTTTTTTTTTTAAGATACAACACAAAGAAAGGGAAGAGACAAAGATCCTCTGTTTTAATGATTTGTGTTGCAAAATGAAGCTATCAGGACAAAAATCCATGCAGGTAATCAAAATTAAAGATATACGTGAAAGACAAAATTCATCTTAAGAGTAGCATTTTAGAAGCAGTAGAATTGCTGTAAAAATTGATGATGGTAGGGTCTGCAGAGTTTGCTCTCATCTATCACTAATTCAAAGCATTGCAAATGGTTGAAAAGCCTGCTTTAAGATGGTAGACAGAATAACTTATTTAAGCTTCTTGCTTTCACTTAAATTACATACCAACATGTAAGCAATGAGACTTTTCTCTGTTTTCCCCTCCAACCACAGCTTATGTGTAAAACCAGGTAGCAGAAATTTTAGCCCACATCTCTATTAAACTGGGTAATGACTATTCACCGTGCAGTTTTTGGCAAGTAGAGACAGGGCAACTGTTCAAGAAAAACAAGAAATTTCCGCTGTATATGAACTGCTCATAAACACTTGAGCCCTGGCACTTTCTACTCCAACCCTGCAGGTCTCAGATGCCTTGTATTATAGACACTGCTAATTACAAGCAGTGTGGTTAAAGCAAATGCTTAGCCATACAGAACATTAATTGACGCTGTCTGTTGGGGAGAATGAAGGGCTGTGTGTGGGGAACTGTTTTCCCGGTGAGAAGGCCCAAGTCACTGCACTTTTTGCCGTTTTATTCGTATTTTCCCAAAGCAGGTCTGGATTTAGACTGCGTTCTCTGCCTTAGAAGACCAAGGCGGGAGGTGCGATTCCACAGTTCCTTTCTGGCTCCCCTGGCTCAAGGTGGGAGGTAGTCAGCTAAAGACCTGTTACCACCAAGTTTCCACAGCCGTTCCGGCCAGGCCTGAAAGGGTGTGAAGTCAGGGTTCGGTTCACTGCCTATGCTGTAGCTCTGCTACTTTACCTACCAGTGTCTCATGTATGAACACCTCAGCACCCGTGCCTCAGTCAGATGTGCTAGGCATCACAGAAAAAAAAAAATAATACAACAACAACAAAAACCAGGACCTCCTGCTCTTGTCTGAGGCATTCAGAGGATTTGTCCTAGCTGATTCATTTGTACATCTTGTATTTCTGGTCTTTGTTCAGTAGCACAAAGCCTGTCTTTGGAATAGGAGATTTATTAGGTTGTTCTGACTGCTTCTTACTGAAGGAGCTGCCCTTTTAATTTTTGACAGTACTCGAAATCCTGTGCAGTCAATCTACCAGATTTTGGGATGAAATTAAGGATGATATGATCACCTTGGGTCAATAGCCAGGAGACTAATGAATGTGAGTTAACTGAAGAGGGGATATAAGACATGGTGGTCATAATACATCATATATTTACACAGAGGAAAGGTGTTAGATGTGATCCCTAAGAATCCACATTTTCCAGAGTAAAGCTAGTCAAGAGCTACAGAAATTATCACTGATAACAGGAAACTCTTAGTATACCCTGTTTGTTCAGGATCTCCAACTGGTTGGGAAGAATTTTACATTTATGGCAAAATTTAAAGGGTCGAGAGACTAAGTCTAGGAAATCAGCATATAAATGAACATCTCCTCTAATCTAAGAAAGAAAAAAGTTAATTTTCCTTCATTTCTCAGAAAGAATTAAAAGGGTGATGACCCAAACAGACAGCTTTACTGTTTTGTTTTGTGTTTGTTTGTTTGTTCATTTTTCCCCTGATTTGCTGTTGTGCGGCAAGTAAGAACAAAGTGTTGCAGAAGAAAGGGACAAATCCTTCAATTTGTGGAGTGTCCTGTTACTTTGCCCAGCACAGAAGGGGTTAAGATTGAGCAGATCTCTAACAGGAGTCATGGCTGACTATGTGATTGTATGGAGGGAGTGGAGCCAGGCTGAAGGAAGCACAGTTGAGGCAGTTAAAGTTTAGCTCTTCCAGTCTCCTAAAATGGAAACAGAAAAGACTCTGGGGGGTATATTTTAGCCTCTCTATTTAAGGTAGGTAGGCTTTGCAGATAAACTGTGCAGTCTGCAAGGAGGGAAGTGTGTGTTGCCTGGTGAACCTGCAGAGGTGAAATACCTGAAATTAAAGATTTTCTAAAAACGTCATGAGTATCTTAATTACTAGTAGGGTCAGCTTTCCATAGTGACACTATAACCTCATTTGATTAGTTCTGGTGTGAGAATAGGCATTTTACAGCTCCCCTCCTCCTGTACAGAGCAGAGCAGCCTGTCCTGTGTTATTTTGGCTGAACTGCACCTTCAGGTGCAGATCTCCCTCTGTACAAGAGAGGGCAGCCGAGTCCTGGCAATAGTGTCTCCGGAGCTCTGGACATCTGGAAACCTTATTTGTTACGCTTGACTGTAAAAATTACCGCACAAATTGAAAATTAATCTTTGTTCTTCATTTTATGGGGGATGGGAGATTGCTTTGAGACTTCTTATGTTTGAAGGAAAGTTGCAAAATAAAATCCTTTGTTTTATTCATGGGAAATTTCTGCTAATGCAATACAAATATGTGGGTTTCTTCAGTGATAAATTACTTTACAACTTGCAGTGTGAAAGCCGAGCTGAATTAGAGCCGTGTGTCTGGGCTGATCTCATCAATTTTGGTTCCTCAGCAGGAATTTGGCTTTTGATCACACACTTCTTAATAGATCCAAATATCTAGACACTATGGCCACTTGTGTTTAAATCCTTGCTGCTTGGGTTTATTTCATGCATCACTTTTTGGTCTTAAAAGCTAAGAGGTGCAGCTCAGGGTCAGACTGAAGGTCTGTATTGTCTAGTAATCTGTCTCTGAGTGTGGTTAATAGCAAATGCTTAGGGAAGGAATATAACAAATACGGCAAGCACAGAGGGATCGTTGTCTGACATACCGTCCCACCTTCCAGAAGTCGCTGGTCTAGAACAACAACTTCTTGAGCCAGAGGTTGTATCTTGACAGCCACTCTTTCTTTCCTCTGAGGACATTCCATGTGGTCAGTATACCTGAGACTGGGAAGGCAGTTTAAATATTTTCCTTGTTTGATTTTAGTGACTGTTTTCTTGTCTGAGAGAGACTTTCTCCATTCCCGAAGCTTTCTTTCTTTCGTCATTCTTTTTTTTTTTCTTTCTTCCTTTCTTTTTGATTTTCTTTCCTTAGTCTTTTTTGTTATGGTCTTCAGAAGTTAAGCCAGCTTAGTCTCAGAATCATGCCCTGTTCTCTGTCATAAGATCAGGTGCCTACTGAGACTGAGATCTTGTCCAAGTTTCAGTTCCACCAAGTTCAGTTCCATCAAGTATCTTTCCTAGACTTGTGTATAAAAGAGATATCTTTTTGTCTGTTCATTTTAAAATGGACTGCTATTTCCCCCTCAACTCTATTAATTTAATTTTTATTTCAATGTATTTCATAATATTTATTTCTCTATTTCTGTTTCAGGACTGTCCCTTTTGTGTTGTCTTCCTCTCCAAAAAATCTTCTCAAATGAAATGTCCAATGAAAACCAGCAGACTTGGGTGATTGGCTTGGCTGGTATATGGCAGGTCAAGTTCACAGAGACGGCACTAATCCTCAAAAAAAAAAAAAAAAAAAAAACAAAAAAAAAAAATAATAACTTTAAAAAAAAAAAAAAAAAAAAAAAAAAAAAAAGCACCATATCTCATTATTGTCTTTAAAGAGCAAGGGAAAATGACTGTTTCATTGCAGAGGCTAAATTAACAGCAATTAAATAAGAAAGACTGTTTGGAGAAAATCTTCCTTATCTAACTTTCATCAATCAAAATGTCCTCACATCTTTCCTTGCTCATGATTCTGATGTCATCTTGTGATGCTGGTGATTACTGAATGTGTGGCCTGCCCACACTCTTGCTACTTGGGCCTTGCAGTTTTCGTGGGTTAAGGCTACTCTTACCTTTAACATTCCCCTTATACAAGACCTTACCGGCCTTGTCTAGGCTACTGTGGGACACAAAAATGAAAGGAAAACTCCTGAGTGCTGGCAAGTTGTACACTAGTTTGCCTATGGCTGCCTCTAAGCTTATAGCTCATGCTATCCAGCACTGCGTGTCTATATTCTTCACTGCAGAGCTGCCTCGCTAAAGAGACAGGGTTCTGGCATTGCTTGCTAGCACATCAGTGGCATTAATTTCTTTACCGACTAGTATAATAAAGAAGCATGTGCCTTCTGGATTTTCTTACCTTAAAGCAACTCTCATATGTGATAAGGTGTTGGCAATGTGCGTATTTCTCAGTACACTCATTACAGCATTATGGTGATTTATGGATGATTTATGGATCAGCTGAACCACAGTCTTGGTGTGAATGCCCTGGTTAGCTGCGGAGGTGATGTGTTCATGGAAAGCAAGGATTTGACTCAAGAACTAAGTTTCAAACCCACAAAGTTCAAATGCATTCAGAATTTACTCAAACACATTCTCACATTCCTCTATTTTACAGGCAAGAGTAATGATTCTAAAAGCAACTACCCTGCAGCGTCACTGGACTGAAAAATTGAAGGGTTGTTTTCCAAGTAATCTGACTCTGTACAGCTGGATCAATAGTCAATATTGCCAGGGCTTGGCTGCCTTGCTTCTACTTAATTTTTACCATTGCATGTCACAATAAAGCCCAATGTGGAAGGCCCTCCAGGATACGGAGAGGGAAAGAGTACAAGAAACCACACCTGCTCTGAATGCTGTCTGCTTTTTAATACACAATACGTTTTGAAAATTCAAGCACTCAGGTAGGTTTGTAAATTGGATGGAGGTGTCTAAGTCCCTGTAAAATTGAGCATTGATCCCTGTTATTTGCAAAGATGCTGGTAAGGCATAGATATTTTGCTCAGCAGAATTATCCTAGAACTGTCCAGGCTCATGTAGTTGCCTGTTTGTAAAACGGCATATGAGTACTGCCCAGTCTTTAAAGCTGAATTTCAGCTTCATGCAAACCTAACTTTTCTAGTTGTACATTGTTTGGGCTGATTTTCAATGTGTTTGTACCAATGCCCCCAAAAAACTTCTAGTAGGCTTGAATCAAATTAATGGAGACCTTGAAACACTGGAAAAGAGAGTTTCAAAAGTTTGTGCCAACAACTTTTAAAAATTATGAAATTGTCCCCTTTGACCTCCAGTCCCATGTCTTCAAAGCTTCTTCAATACAAGAGTGGGTTTTTTCATCTTTTTTTTAGCCCTCTGGAAATTCTGCTTGTGGGTAAGACTGGTGTGACCAGGAGTTATCCTTTACAGCTACCTCTGACAGATGATGAAGGCACAGTGGGTGACTGTGCCTCCTGCATTAAGCAGTGTCCTGCTTTACAGTTGCCAGAGTGAGGGGAGGAGGACAGACAAGGTTTTATGAAGGTCAGTCCCAGACCTATGACTAGTCAATGCTACAAGCAACTACTTGTGAGTGAGCAAAAGGCTCTACAGCAGCATTGCCCCACTCAGGCTGCCTGTTGGAAGGGGAATAATCACCTGTCAGGGACATGGATGTGCCAGGAAAGTGAGGGTTTTTTTTAGTGTCAGAGGGCTCCCGACCAGCAATATGTGCCTGATTTGTGACCACAGATGCCACTTGGGAGGTGCAGACAAGCTCCAACTGCTCTCAAGAATTTGTCCAAGTAGCTCTTTAGAAATTCCACCTGGCGAGACTTAAACCCGACCTTTTCAGGACATTGTCACTGACTTCCTCCAACATCTGTAAATAGCTGGTTTGTATATGTTCATGCACCGTGGAGGATAGAGTTTAGATTTTTTTACTAGGGTTATTCTTTTGACACAGGGCCAGATTGTCAGGGAGTCAGATCTATGCTGGGGAGAGCTCTTTGGTTGACTTAGTGGGTGGCATTCTCATAGGCGAATAACAATTTCTTTGTTTTGTTTGTTTTATTGTACCTTTATTCTTAAGGAAAGGACCCACTGTGTTTATATACGAGCAGATTGTTCTCCTGTTTTTGAAAGCTATATGTTTTCATCCTGAACGCTGCTTCTCTCCCCAACCTTTATTAACACACACCCACACCCCACACACACCCTCAAATCAAATTTAAAAAAAAGAACCCAGAAATATAAGGGCAGGTCAACAATGGCTTCATTCATTTGGGAAAATCCTTACCTAATAGTTAAAATGAAAAGGATAGGTAAAAAAAAAATCATTCCTATTCATCTGTTTTCTGTCAAAGATTCTTTTGGCTACCGCTGCATAAGAAGCAGTAAGAACCTGTAATAAGTCATCTCCTTTGTGAGAAGCAGCGATAATTTTGGCTTTTCACATGTCAGAATGACTTTTTTCTTCCTTTTGCAACTTCACTTTCAAATTTAGACTCCACTGCACTGAAATTGTGAATTTAGGACAAAAGTAAAATACTATTTAATAATGGCAATAAGAAAATTTACCGTGTAGGGATCAGGGAAAATATACCAAAACATTGGCTGATATTCAGGAAAAAAGTGTATTTATCACGAAATATGATTGTTGAAAGCTAGAAATGAGTAACAGAACATGTGTTTTCTCAGAATGAAACAATAATAAACTGGACTTTAATTGATCTGTTTCTACCCAAAAAAAAAAAATATAGCAGAAAAACAAAAATAAAAACGAAAATTAACCCTTATATCTTGAAAATTTGTTCTCGGACAAAATGGCTGATTTGATAAAGTTTAATGAAGCTCGTAAGAAAATGTGGGGAGATACTGAATGTGGACAAAATGAGAAGAGAGTGAATTGTTTAATTTTCTGATGATTTAATGAACAGTTTTCAGCCAGGAACATTTGTTATGTGAGGTTTTTGAGTAAAACTAGTTGGATTCTCAAGCAATTTACAAGCTCCACAAACCTATTACTTTTCTTTTTTTATTTCTGAAATAGGAGGAAAACAACATTAAGTAGTTTAATTACACTTGGATTGAGAAATCAAGTGTATTAAAGACAGAAAATTCTAAAATACTGAATGCTCACAGCTAACTTTTCCCCTACTGAAACAAAATTTGTCATCTTTCTGTTTTCTTTCTGTATTCTGTATTTTCTCTTTCTATAATCTATATTCTCTCCATTCTGTTTTTCCTTCTCTCTTTCTTCTCACAATTGCTAATCAGTATTCTGATAAACACTTACATATTAATTAGCAGTCAGCATTAGAAAAGGTACATATGAGGTATAAAAGTATATTTTACTTAAGTTCCTTATTTAAGTATACATATAACACTACTTTTTTGCACATAAGCTTGTTTTCTATATGCACAAGAGTTTTATTAAGATAGTTACTTCTGTTTTCTTTCTGTAAAATAAAGTGTGTTTGTAAGGACACGGGGTATTAAAATTTGAATTAATAATTCACCCCTTCAGTCACTTATGAAACTGTTTAGGACAAGTCTGCATGTTCTTTCTGGTTAGTGTTGGTTCCTTCAGTTTGTTTGTCTCTCACTGGTGAATTTGGGCTGTGTGGGATGGAACACATTTCTCATTACTCAAAAGAAATACACCAATGTATTTTTTTTTTCCTGCCAACATAGTAATGGAAAATAAATGGGTCACCTACTAGGAACCTGATATATTATAACTCTCTCTTGACATTACCATGTCTAAGTTTTAAGAAGCTACTTCACTTTTTTCTTTTTAATCAGTATCTATAAAATCTCAGTTTCAAGTTGATGCTTATCCTGTGCAGTCACTGCCATTTTCTTCGATACATCTATACTACTTGCATATCAGACAGATTTTAATTTGGTACAATGCTTAAGTTATAAGGTTTCAGCTCCACAAATGAACTGAAGCCTATGCTTGATACGAAGCTATTCAAGTTCAAACATGTTCTTAGCACTTTGATGAGTGGAGGAAGGCTAAAGCAACTTCTTAAAATGAGCACATACCTCAACATTTTAAAAAATAGACACCATGTAAAAGTACCTTTTAATGTCTGTTGAAAACTGCAGCTGAAGAAGCTCTCAAAAAGTTGATAGGGATGATGAGAGCAGAAGGAACAGTCTTGTGATCCTATACCTACTGTATCTAAGGCAAAAGCTTGTCCTTACTGTGTCTTTGCTGTGGGTTCCCAATATGCGCGTCTGACTTAATGTGGTTAGGGAAAAACAACAGTTTTAAAGTTGCAGTGACTTTCCCACCGTTGTTCTATGCCCAGAATAACACCAGTTCATCTTTTAAAAGGATGTTCTGAGTACTTGGTACACAGCTTGGAGCAGAAGGAGAAGAGGTTGGCTCTGTTGGTACTCAAGTCTGGGTAGACTCTGGGCAGACTAATCAGATGCTAAACCTGATGATCCCCTTTGAGAGAACAGTGACTGTATGCAGTCTCTCAAAAGACAACGTGCTGGCTGGAGGTGGTGTTAGGCTAAAAAACCAACTACTTGGTGTCTTCTCCTCCAGGAATAAGCTGCCTTTCAGATGATAGAGTCCTGGTTTGCACAAGCCCTGCAGAGCAAATACTTTGATCTTTTCCCTATAGTGCTGATGCTGCGTTTTTAAAAAAGATTCTAACTCTGTTTTCAAAGACGTGGCTTGGGCTCCAGCTGCGCAACACCAAGCAGTTCAGAGTAAGCATTGCCTCTGCACCGCAATTGGGTTTTCTTTGTAAGACATTGGCAAAGGCTTCCCAGAAGCTGTTGATCCCAGCAGCTCATGTGAATCCTGCATGTACCCTCTTCTCATTCATTTGCAGTACAGAGACTGTATTATACCCAGGTCTGCTAAAGTTTTTCTCTTCTTTAAGCAGCAGAATCCATCCACCTTTTCCCAGTCTGCTTTCATCCATGTGGGATTTGGCAAAGAAATTAAGAGGCCGATGATCTTCTTTCCTATGTTGGCTTTCTTTGGAGTGATCTACAAAGAGTTTCTCTTCCTTATATACATCTCTGGCTCTTCAGTTCACTAGAGAAAAACTACCACACAGAAATGTCTCTGTCCCCTTATGCTGATCTTGCCATTCAGTTTTGAGCCAGTCAGCTGATATTTTTCTCCTCTTTTTCCATCTTTGAGGTTCAAACAAGCAATCAGTAAAAAAAAAAAAAAGAAAAAGAATCTGTATTTATATTAACTCAGGTAAATGAGGCTCATCAGAACACTGCAGCATGTGATTTTTTATGTCAATGAATGCTGAAGCAAGTGATGCCTCTAAACAACTCCTTCAAACACAGGTCCCAGTGACGTGACTACAACCAGTCCCTGAAATCCACTTTAGTTCTGGCTTTGTACAAGACCAAGACACTATCACACATTTGCAGTACTAACTGCCCTGTCTAGCAGGTATTAATTAAATAGCAAAACACACTGCAAAGACAAAATTTTACCTTTGACCTCTTATATTGAATGCCATCTGACATAAATTACTGCCTGTCATGTTGTGCTGTGATACACCAAAGTAATCTCACACTTCTACTGGAGAACTACCGTTACAGCAGAGCTATGATGCACAGAATAAATCAACATTTTTCCTGTCTTGTAAATCACTAGATTTACATTTCTCAGGTGAATGGTAGTGTGGTGACACCAGTGGCAACCAAGAGGTAAGACCTCCTGTTGCCTTTGCATGGGTCTTCAAAGAGGTCCAGGAATATTATTCCTGTAAGAAAGGAACAGAGATCATGTTTTTTCTGCCTTATAGGCTATTTAGAAAGAGAACTTTATGATCTTAGAGAGCTTCTTTATGATCTACAGAGAGGAGATGCCACAGAAGTAAAACCTTTCTCACATACTGTGCAAGACAGTATTTCAGTGGTGTCACACATCTTTTTTTGAAATAAAACTGGAGAACAATTTCATAGTCATTCATTTTAAAACTGGCAGGAAACCCTGAGAAATATCTGCTTTGGTACCAGTATAATAAATCACAGAACGTAATCCAGGCAGGTTTGTTCCACATCTAATAAATTGTGGCTGAATTGAAGCATTTTTGCATGCTGAAAAACTCAGAATTGCATTGATGCTTCTAAAAAAAAAGGATATCACAAGTCAGACAAACACAAATCTTTTAGGAAAGAGCAAAACGTTAAATCAAGATCAACCTTCAAATGAGGAAAGATTATTTTCTTCAACTCTGCCCTGGAAAAAAATAGCCTCTGGTGGATTACTTAAAACGTCTCCTTCAGGGTACAGTACAATCGATGTGAACTACTTCTGTTTCAAAGACGTTGGCTAAAGACTCATCCAGCTTCTAGGTCACCAAATATCCTTACAGAGCTATGTCCAAGTCACTTCCATAGCCACCCACAGCACAGGGTATGCAGAGACACTGTGAAAGACAGGTACATATGGCTGCAGGAAAGTACTCTTTATTCCTCTGTTTAAGCTTCAAGTCGGCCACTTACAAACAACCTGTGACCTGGGAACCATATAACTGCTTTAATATTAACAACTTTCTGGGCCCATGCCAATATGACCTACAGAGATGCTGGGTTTAGTAGCTCGGACACAGCACTGTGCTAATCCACCCCTATTTGAAAAGCTGGATGAGATGATCCTTGAACACCTTTCCAACCTGGTGTTCTCTGATTCTATTCCTTAGTGCTGATACCTAACATCTATTTACCTAGTATAAGGTATAAGTAAGGCACCTGGCTTCATCTGCCTATGTCTGTGTAGTCTTTTGCTGATAGAGACCTGCTGACAGTGGACCTGATTCAAATGCTTGTGAAGCTCCCACCACACATTTTTTCATTGAGACCAGTGAGGGTGGTGCACAACTCTTAGTGGGACAGAAAATCAGTTACTGCTGACCTTGACAGTGACAGTAAAATATTGGCTTTGAGCTCCATACCCTGAATTAACCAGAGCTCTAGTTATAGGTGAAACTGCCTCCCCAGGCAGTTGCTGGAGGATGGGGTGAGGGTGGGATTATTCTATGAAAATGAGATCTCACAAGAGTTCACCTCCTGGTCTTGAGCAAGCATCTACAGAACACAAAACAAACTGAGATTTTTAAGAAGTTTACATTCTTGCAAAATGTATCTGGATTTTTACAGGACCATCAAATATCCTGGATGCTGAGGCTCTTCTGAAGTTCCATTTCCAAAGCACAAGTATCTTAGAAATCCTCAGCAAAGCTATTGTACGGTTTATTTATGTTTTAGCAGAAACATAATATTGCGCTTTTCTCTAAATGATTTGGAAATGATTGAACCATTTTAATGAAACTTTCCGAAATAAGTCAGCCTGAGACAGATACCTTGTCTGGGAAAATTCAGCCCAAACAGTTAAAGCTTGGCAAAATTTTAAAAACAACTTAAAACAGCATCTTATAATGGTGGGCATTGGGCGGCTCAGCTGTAGTTGACGCTACCAGCTTTGCCCAGACTCCCTAAACTGTCAGAAGGTGTTTGTGTTTCAGAACATTATTTCTACAGTCAATTTGAATTGGCAGATGTTTGTTTTTTAGCTGCTAGTATTACATTTTGCTTGAGATAAGTGAGGTGCTGAAATTCCAGTTCAGAATGTGCTTGGCTTGTAGCAATTTCAATTTATGTCATAACTGTGACAAAGCAAGGGGGTACACATTTTTTAAAAAATATTTTCTCATTAGGGCTAGGGACTTCTGTGCAGGCCAAACTGAGGTCTGTGGTGCCCACTGACCAAATGAAGGGTGGTTTGCAGAGCACTGGCTCTGATGCTTGCTGAGTGAGGCCTCGGGCAGGTGCACTGAGTTTGAGCACTCGCCCTTTGGAAATGTTTGGCCCAAGTGTTCAGATTCTGAGTGGGTGGACTGCCTGGCGAGCCAGAAAGCCACATCAAATTGTGATGAGGCATAAGGATGCTATTCTGTGCTAGTGGGTGAGGTATTGCTCACACCCTCTCTGCGCCCATCACACAAATCCTGTTGGTCATACCGCTGCCTTTGCTTTTTCTATTCCCGCCTTGCAGCCTACTCATCTCTACAAGGGTAGCAAGGGGAGCTTTCTCACTCAATGACTTGTGTGCAGTTCCAGGAGGTACTTTGAGTGGCTTCTGTGTAGTTCTGAATGGGCACAGGGGACCTTTTGTTTCTCCACAGGGAAGCAAGGATGAATTGATTCACAACTGAATAACAGACAGACCTAAAGGTAAACCTGCCAGTTCCTGGCTAGGGGACAGAAAGAAAGCACTTTTCTCACAATCCTCAACAATGGAGAACCCAAATTTCAGTTTGTTAAATCAATATACATGTATATTTTAGATGAATATACATAATATAGATACGTAATTTGAATGTAGATGTACAAAAATATTTAATTTATTTGAAGGATTTCAAGACTTCAAAATGTTGTTTAATTCCGACTCAAAGCAGTATGTGGTCAAGAAAAAAGATTCGGATTGTTGCTTCAGGTTATGAGAAACTCAGAATTATGAAAAAAAACCCATTCAATTTCCATGCTGATTTTTAAAATTTTATTTTATAAAATGGAACTGAACAGAAAATTTAAAAATCAATGGAAAAAGTTGCACAGGATTTTCCATCTCATAGAAACCTTAGACTTTTTCTTTCCCAGAGAATTACAGAATCCTGAAAAGTTACCAGAAAATTGGCAAAATTATCATCCTTAATGACGCATTTAAATTTTGCTAGACATAATCCGACAGAAAAACTTAGTTCTGAGTTTCTACACATGCAACTAATTGCAAACACATTGCATTAATACTACTGGCTGAGTGCTTGTATAAAAGAAAAGTGAGCACAATTTGAGGAGTGTTTCTTGCATGTCTCTGAGTGCCCAGGGTAGACACCAGTTTCAGCACAGCTGAATGCGGTGACGAAGCAGCAGTCTGCACCGCAC
The DNA here is from genome assembly GCA_013399365.1 of Pampusana beccarii. Lineage (NCBI taxonomy): Eukaryota > Metazoa > Chordata > Aves > Columbiformes > Columbidae > Pampusana > Pampusana beccarii. The sequence goes on along the minus strand of VWYH01004913.1, from coordinate 1,120,130 downwards.
ATTTTCGGTTTGCTGTGCTGCACACAGAGCTGGGCATGTCCTCTTCCAACACAGATACACCTGTGGCTGTGGGGCTGAAGTGTGTTGGCTGAAAATATCAAGAAGCTGCAATGTCTCCTTAGCTTATTAGTCACTTGGGTTCATTATTAAGCTTGTGAGTGTTCCCTATATAAGAGTTCTTTGTAAATCTTGACCAGCTTATTCCATGCCCTAGCAACTTGGTACATATACTCTTCAGAAGGTGGTAGAATAATTAGACAGACTTTCCAAACAGTTCTTAACATTGCTCTGGTGGCTTGGCTAATAATAATTCCTTCTTATATTTGTGCTCTATTTTCGTGTGAAAAGGAATTTCAGTCCTTTTGCTAAATGTCAAACACTGTTCATAACAGAAATAATATCTCATGACTCAGAATACAAGGCAGGTCTTGGTATGTCTGAAGCGATGCCTATTTATTTGAACATCTCCTTTAAAAGTAGTGTCTACATAAATTTTTCCACCTTCCCAGGTTTTTTGTTTGTTTGTTTTCAAGGGATTATGGTACTGTGTTCATGTTTCAAATGCTTATAAAGCTATGGTAAATAATTTTGGTAAAACTTTCTGTTAAATGACAGTTTTATTCGGTTTGCTGAATCTTTAATTGTTTGGTCTGAAATACTGGATGCCTACACCAAGCTAAATTTCCTGGTGAAGTCTGAGCAAATATGACTTGGTATGGGGAGAATAAGTTGTATTCTCTGAATTAAAAAATTCTAGTAGCTGTATTTTCACAGCTATGATGGTCTAAAACAGTTTGGGGGTAAGGAGTACCTGGTAGATAAAGGCAATGCCCTGTCTATCTACATCGTTATGAATGCTCCAATAAAGCCATTTGAAATTTGGACACTGTAGCAGGAAATTCTCAGTATTTTGTCTACCCTAACCATGTATTCATATGCCACTGGACTGAACGCATTATATGCCATAAAATGACTAAATTGGTTCTTTCCGACAAGGAAATAGGAGGAAGTTTCCTGGGAAAGTAAGGAAGCAAGATTTTCCCTTCTCTTAGTTTAGCTTGGTCACCCCCGTGTCCAAATACTGTTCTCTCAGTATTAGTGAGGTCCCAATGCAGTACTGAGGATGCTACGCTGCTTGAAAGGCTGGCAACAGACGTTGAACTGTGTCGGGTTGGTTGCTGAAGATCGCACCAGTCTACTTGGAGGAGTGACGGTGTTAACTTGGGCATCAATCGATACTGCCTTTAACACCTCTTTCATCTTTTCCCCTCACAAATGCTTCTTTTGGCAGCACTACTTTAAAAAAAAAGTGTCAAAAGAAAAAGAGTTAGCCAAACTGTGCAAACAACGCTCACACAGCTACATGTTCTCCAGGCCCTCCCCTGCAGCAGGGTGGCTCTTTTATCTCTTCGTCCTTCACTGCCCTCTCATTCAGCCTTGCCTGGTATCACTCACAGGATGAGACTTGTACCTCTTGTCACAGACCTGGGGCTACATAGGACAGGTCCCAGTGCTCCTTCTTGCCGTGCCGTGGGGCAGCCTGGTCCTCCTGCACGCTGGCGGGGCCTGGGGGCCTTTCTGCCATGCAGCTGCTGTGGGGTCTCACTGTGCACAGGGTCCCGCTGTGACACCAGCGCCAAATCCAGCCTGGGCATCCGCAAACCTTGTTAAACTTGGCACAGAGACCCTTGACCATCTCTTTCTATCTTGAAACCCAGTGGAAACAGCAATATCTCAGGAGGGTGCAACAGGTGTTCCCGAAGCTCAGAAGTATTTCCATTTAATTACGTAGCCGGGGACTGTGGGGCTCGTAAAGTTTCTGTGTTTGTGCCTTTGCTCTTGCACTCGCTTAGAAATGCTGCAGCTGCAGAAAGCTTTAAGAAAATCTTTTCACCTTATAAAAACTGGAAATATCAAACTCTGGCTGGGTAGCTAAAAGGTGAGGTTCTGGTGTAAGAGTTAGTTTAACTGACGTATTTAAAAGTGAAAGTAATAAACAACATGGAACCTCATTTTTGTATATCCTGTCAGGTTTTCAGGTATATTGAAATGAGACCTGAATTAATACTGCAAAAGGACATTTAGACATTCATGCAAAGCCTTCAGTTGCCTGTGGTAAGATTTTATGGGCTTTGCTAAAACATACAAATAAAAAAGTTAGTTGACAGGGAAATAGCAACATTTAAATAAATATTCTGAGGGCTTCTGCAGAGCAGACCTGAAGGCGTATTCACTTGTGTTTACACCAGTTGCCAGCTGTAATATTTACACTTGCTGTAGGAAAGGCAGGCCATTCTGTGAACTACTGATTTATATGTTGTACTCGTCAGGGGTATATTCTGATCTCATGTGATCGAAGAATCTCCAGTTGAAACCATGACACAAAGAAGAGTCATTTGCGGAAAGCCAAATGCCAGCTCTCTGTAAAACTGTCACTGAGCAGCCTCAGCCTGTTCATGGACCAGCTCAGGGAGAGCTCTGAACTCAGGAACAGACAGCTAATGTCTCTAAGTTACAGAAAAACAAATGTACGGATTCTGGTGCTTATACAAAAGAAAAATATCGGCCTAGCCTCATAATAAATGTATTACTTTTGGATCTCCTTATATGTACTTATGTAGTCACAAGTAATGAGATTTTATGTAACTAATGATTATTGGGATTTTTTGGTCAGAATTGCGTAAGATAGTAATTTATCCCTAAAAATGTTTAAGAAATCTCTTCTCTATCACGTAAGTTTGTCCTTAGAACTTTTTTTCCTACTGACCTGGTTAGCTTTAGGTTGTCTAACTCCCTGCAGTCACTTATGAGTTGGCGAAGTTCTTCCTAGAAGTTGATTTTCAACACCTCACTGGATGCTTTTCAGCACAAGTATGAAAGAACATAAGTCACTAAAAAGTCATCATAGAAGAGACACTAAAAATACTGGATCTCACATGGCTCTGAGGCATGTGAATGCTAGTTTATGATTTTTAACTGAGACCACAGCTCACACTCTACTACATTTACCTTCAAAATATAATTTAAGAAGTATTTCAGGAAAGAACCTAAAGATATGATGCTTCCTGGTAAATAGTGGTTTGATTACACTAGTCAGTACTCTGGGAAGTATTAAGAACATTTTGAAATAAATACGTCTGTAGTGTCATCCCTTTAGAATTATGTTGCATTTCTTGCAGGATTACTTTTCAAAACAAGTTTCTAACGTTTTGTTTTTTTTAATTCAGTACAGACATACACAATACTGGTACTAGTGATTTTAGGAATCTTTTATGCCTTTTCGTGTATATTGACTTTAGATGAAAGAATTCTGTCTCTTTGGGTGTTGTACAAGTTATATTTAAATACAACTATAATCTATTTAAATACAACTGTAATATATTTAAATCTGTTCCTGAAAAACACTAACTGGATTTCTCTGTGTATCCATGCACACTTAAAATATGTCTGTATACATATTTTTTTGCAAAGAGTATGAATGAAATTTGGGTACAAAATGTACCTGCGTTCAGTAAAATTCAAGCTGTGTCTTCATCTTAGAAAAGGCCACAGAGATTCATAGATATTGACTTACAAATGTATTATTATTTAAACAGAATAGCAAGAACCCGAGTGGAAGTTTAAACTATGAGATGTTCATTCAGCTGGGTTGAAAATGAAATAATGGTCAATTTTATAGGTTTTTGCTGCATTTTTGACAGCAAGAACAATATGTTTAGATAGAAAAATTATTAAAAATACGATTTTTAGAAACACAAGCACATTAAGCCAGATTTTCCAGGCTTGTTTTTCTTACTATTTTTCTCATACTAATAACAGATCTGAAAGATCTATTTTAGGTTAAAGACATAGCAAATCTGAAATATCAACAAGAGGATACTGTATGTGTGTGCACATTTGCATGTGGAAGTCCAGGTAAAAGAGCTTCTTGAGTGCCAAAATCTTGCTAATAAAAGATATCTATTTTTCCCATAATCATCTTTCTCCTCTTCAATATGCCATGTCAGCTGGCTCTCATGGGATAGTAGCTCTCTACAGATTACACACAAAGCACAGTTTTGCCTTTTTATTTCTAAGCAAAGATCCTCACTTTGATTACCTAGCCCAGGCCTGTGTGCTTATCTAGTGAAAATAACATCTCCTGGGACCATTAACTGTATTTCTTCTTCAGATTAGTTGGATCAGCCATAGGGAGAGTAAAAGGAATAATCTGGTATCTAGGGCTTTTATTCTTCTCTTTCTGGTCTTTCTAATTGGTGGGGAAAAAAATGAATGGCACTAGTTTCATCAGCAGCTCTTCGTTACTTGGCTTCATTTTTATTTTATCTGGCATGAAGTGATGAAGCTTGTGTGAGTTATTACTGTCTCATGTCCCAGTACACAATTAATTTTTTTTTCCCATCCCAAACTGCCAGGGTCCGGCTTTCATCCAACATTTACAAAAAGACTACTGTGTAAGGGTATGTTTTTCATTCTTTTTCTGATCATGAAGGGAGTACTGCAGAATTTTTGTATTTTAAGATATTTCCTTCTGAGGGAAAGAAAAAAATCTTCTAAAGTTGCATCATTCTGTAGGTAGGGCTGACTTTTTTTTAATAGAGGTCAGTGTATTACGTAGTTATTTCCTAGCCGAGTGCTGCCATACAAGTGTTAATTTCCCATCCTGCATATTCTTCTTTGGTTGGTTTATAAACAGGTAGATTCATGCCAGTAATTACCTCTTGGAATCTTTATATTAACTTTCAGGTTTTGATATCTAATTAACCCATTAAATGCTCTCGAAGTTGCTATTTTTAAAAATCTGAGCTTTTACTATACTGGCCTGTAGCTTTATAAAACTATCTATAAATCATTTACCCTCAAATTTCTTTTGTCAATGCAGGAAAATGTCTGGCTTTACTTTGAAAATGTCAAGTGATACCTACAGTTTAAGTGCCTATAAGATGCTGATGCTGTGGAGTTAACATGAGATATTACTCTATTAAAATAATATAGTTCCAGACCTTGTTCAGAGTGGGGTTTTAAAATGGAAGGTTCATGATAAAAATCCTCTTCAAAAAGAAGAAAAATGTATATTTTACACAGACTTTACCAGAACTCTAGTATTCAGGTCCTGAATGATGTAGATTATCCACTTGGCCTATGAACATGTCTTCTATTTTATATTCCCTTTATTTCCATGTCTTTATTATGCCTATGAAAACCAATGTTGTGGTATTCACTGCTTAGACTCACTTTCTAGCTGATATTTCTCAGAATGGTATACGAACACTGTGGCAATATTTTGGGAAAAGAGACGAAAAGAGAAAAGCACAGAATATGTGACATTACTTTGAACTATAACAAAAACCTCTCCTAACCTGCTAAAATTCAGGTCGTTTATGATAACCAGGTAGCAGGACTTGGCCCCGTGCTTAAAGTTGTGACATCAGGAATAGTCATCCAGTCCTACCTAATTGTGAAGCTGGGTCATTCATGTCTGTACCTTTGTCAGTAAATTTTCATAGCTGCTTGGAGCATCTAGTTATGCTTAGGCTGTCACGTCTTTAACCATGTTAAACAACTAGATTTCCATGAAAGCTCTACACACTAAGAATTTACCTACCTATCCATGGGCAAGATCTGAAGGCGTTTTTAATATACAGACTGTTTCAGTAGCACAGTCTGAATATGAGGGTAAGAAGAGACAACAACTGTAAATCGTGTTCAGGTGGAGCAGAAAAACTTTGAGAAAGGCCTCATGAAAACTAGTATCAATTTTCTCTGCTCCTGTACCCCTAAAAACACGCAAGAATCACATTTCATCCTCTATTACTCTCTAGAGCCCCTCAAACAACTGCTGTGACCCCTTCTTCTTTGCCATACTAGGTAGAGCATGTTGGACCTGTGACGAATTTTCCCTTTCACTTCTGAGAAGTTTTAAACTCTGACTTGCACTGAGACACAAAAAGGACTGAAAGAACCCAGAATTTCACATATTATGAAATTTGACCAGGTTGTGGGAGGTGACGATGCAAAGATTTCAGGGAGGCTGTAATGAGCAGGTTCCATCAAGCACCAACCTCATAATGAGCAGCAGGTTAGACCAGGTGACCTCTGGAGGTCCCTTCCAACCTGAACTGTTCTCTGATTCTGCAAGCCTTTGGGGCTCCAGCTCCAGAAGACGACTGAGGATTATGAAACCCAACTGGAAAAGAAGTCCTTCCCATAACCAGCAAAGGCCTGTGTCTTCAAGAAAGCAACGCATTTGCAATGCGACATTTTTTCCTTACTGTGTCCACCATCTGCTTAAGGAACTTACTGTTCTGAGTACTGGGGTTTGTAGCTCTCATTCCTAAAAGACAAACCTGCCAAGTACAATTTAGAGTTCTTAGTTACAAGTTTCAGTAGGTGGTGGAACAACTGTACATCACTAACCTTTCTGTTTGGTTATATTGGTGCTCCAGATGAGGGAGTGGTGGAGCTTGTTAAAGCACATTAAATCATACAAGTCCTAATCCTTCCAGCATTTTTTTCTTGGGCATGTAATTCTAGTTTTCCAGAAACCTAAGTATTACACAAATACTAGTGCTGACTTAGCCATTGACACATTGCTGGTTTCCATGTCTCTGAAGTATAGCTAATGATTAATAAAATAAATCAAGACAGGAAAGGTAAAGAACTACCTCAGATTAGGAACTGAACAAAATACATAAAACAAAGAGTATTATTAAACAGTCAATTTCTGCTGCTGCTTAAAGATAACAACAGGATGTCTCAGCAGTGCAGAATATGTCTGTTGACTGTTAAGTAAAATTGTTAGTATTGTTTCAAATAAATGAGCGAGGTAAAAATATTTACCAATTTGTGTTAAACAAGTCACAATGAGAGAAACTCCATGAAGAAGCAATCATGTTTAAAATAACACAGATGAGTATGTTTATAGAAACAGAATCATCGAAGATGACAGTGTTTTTTCTGCTTTCCTGGTCAAAAATAGGCTGAATATATAACTTAGGATATAAATGGATCTTTGACGTTAACAAAAATTTCTAACAGATCCATTGTTTCATGGCTGGCCTCCACATGTCTGCAGTTTGCAAGTCACCATATTTGATCATCACCTCAAGGTCAATATGAAACTCTTGTGTTGTTTCGATCTGCAGAGTTTTAAGGACTTCCTGACACACCGCAAATGTGACATAGATGTCATTCATGAAGATGATACTGTTACCTGCCTAGAGGTACAGCAGCTGCTCGAACAGCATAGCCTCTTTGTTTTTCAGCTGATGCTAAGAAAAGGTCAAGCAAGAGGCTGTAGAATGACATGTCAACTTGCAGCATGGGATAGTGCCCAAGGTGATTCCTTTCATTCAATTTGGAATCCAACAACTTGTAACTTGCTGATATTTTGTCCGTCGCTACTAGCTCTTTGTTATGATTGCTGATTAATGATTTTCCTGAGCAAAGTAGCTGTGCTAATCTGCAAATAGAAGAGGAATAAACACAGAAAAATTACTTAAATATGATCTAAACAAAAAGATAGGTTGGCATTGTCTGTGCTTTGTCTATCTTGTTGACACATTTTGATGTGAAATGACCATTCAGAAAAACAGGCGGCTTGAGGAGGACTTCTCAGAGTAAATATTCTGAGGCACTTCTGTAATCACCTAGCAAGCTAGGGAGAAGTATAATCCGCCTTGGCAGTATTTCTAACATAGTAGTAATATAATTAAAGTACTTACCGTATCAGCTAGTAAATTAGGAACAGATTTTTGTTTTCTTTCATCCTCTAGTGCTAGCAGTTGGATTTCCACAGTAAAATGTCAGCTACCAAGGCTTCTCAGCAGCAGAAGCAAAAACGATTATTTTTTTCCAATGGGTAAGACACGGCCTGTGGTGAAAGAAATGATCAAGATAGGACAGACATGCAGGTGAAAAATCAGTCTTGCTGCTTACAGCAGTTGGATATGTTGATGAGCACTGGTGACTGCTGGTACCAGAGGGGACCTGTCCCAGTTCCTAGCAGTGGCAGCTGCTCTGTCATGGCTGTTTGCTCTCATAGCAGTAGCAGCATCTGGAATAGATTTTTGGAGTTCAGGCTCAGCAAAGTAAGCAACTTGCTATCCCTGGAAATGTGCTGTCATAGTTCTGGGTGTGTTTTGAGATGACTTTCATGACCAGAGCAGTCAAACGTTATGTTGTTAGCACATGCACATAAACCGGTATTTCAGGAATATAAATGGTGTTACAGACTCCCCATTAACAAAATCTCCCATCTCAAAACGTGTGCCTTTTCTATATTCTTTTTTGCTCCCTCTCACAGGAACATCAGCATGGTAGTAGTGAAAATCCCTGTAAAGGTATTGTGGAAACTTCATTGTAGGAGGAAAATCTATAACAGGACCCAATCAGCTTGAAGCTGAACTTAAACAAATTTGGAAATAAGATGCAGCTTTTTAAGTGAGGATAATAGACCATTGGAACAGATTTCCAAGGGATGTTGTAAAATTGTCACTTGCCATCTTTAAATCAAGACCATCTAACTTTTAAAAATAAATGCTCCATTTTAAACACCAAGGTACTAAGTTCTGTTATGTTGCAGGGAAAAATAATTACCTTTGCTGTGGAACTGACTAGCAAAAATTTCCTTACTGTTGCCGCACAGTAGTTCAGACTAGTGATTTCTTGTGAGTGACGTGATTACAGCAGTAATCAGGACTGTTATTAATATTCTCTAGAAAATGCATGTAGCCAGCCTACCATGCAGTGGAAGGCACAAGTGTCCACACAGATCTACAGTCAGTACTTTGCACCTTTGGGTAACCTTGCGTGATGGCTTATGTAGTAAACCTGGAGTACTTGTCGAGATGCTACTGAAGACGCAGTCCTCCAGTGCATTGCAGGCAGCAGGAAAAACCTCCTTCGTTTCCTTCTGTGCTTATCACACAAGCGACTTCCTATTCTGAATTGAAACCTCCTAGCAGGCAAGATGTATTTCATAAAAGCCATCTCCAGGCAGCAAATTAAATTTACTTACGCTGTTTATTCTGCTATTATTATTATTGAGGTGTTCAGTGGTCAGAATATACTATCCACACAAAATTTTTGGCTGTTGCCTTTTTTTTTTTTCTGGGAAAAGATGGAATGATGTTACAGTCAGTTTGCTAGATAAACCAGAATTTTCTTTTTTCCCCCACTTATGGCTACTATTATATCTGCTACTCTTCTGCACCACTGATGGCTGCTATCATCATGCAAACTGGTCTTTTTAGTTCAGCTGTTCAGGCTTTATTTTCTCATAGTTTTATAACACTAATTTCAGGGCTGGGGACAGACAAAGTACTGAGGTTGGTGATCAGGCTTTTATGGATTATTTATACATCTTAACATGCACCAAACAGCAGATTCTGGTTATTTTCTTTAGTGGTCCATACTTCAGACAAGGATCTCAGATAAGTAATCTATATGAGAGCTGAGAGTGGCCAATTAAGAAGACAGGTTGTAGGCCTAGCAGCCTTGAAAACAGAGCATCTTAGCCTTGTGTGAAGTTGTGAATTCATCACGTTTCAGTTTACTGTTATTTGATTTCATCCATTAAGCCAAGCGATTGAAAACTTTTATTTCTAGTGCCTATCTACATATTTTCAGGTTACAGTGGGAAAGAAACCTTGTGACACTACAGGCAATTACACCAAAAGATCATTGCTGGATCCACTCAGCCTCTTTCAAAGACACCCCAAACTTTCAGTGCAGTCTATGTCACTGGAACCATCTTTCATTGTTGCCAAAGATAATTGACATTAACTGGAGACCTTCAAGTTCAGCTCACTGCTTAACAGTTTTTATTAGTAGCAAGTCCTTTTTCTTAAAGGAGAAGAAATCTCAAACATTACATAATTCTATCTTTTCTAATGCCCAGCTTTTCATCTGAGAATGAACTGGAATGCATTTGGGTTTTGCTAGGAATACAGAAAAAGTGTTTTCAAGCATCTGATTTAAATTCATCAAATTAAGTTTCTCTTTAAAAGAAAAACATTTTATTTTACATTTCAGATTTTACAAATAAACAACAACAACAAAACCCCTAAAAATGTGGGACAAATATTCAGCCTGCAGGTAGAAAAAGATTTATGCATATGACTCCATTTAGCAGTAGAAAGAGGGCTAACGCTTAACTGTGAATTTCTATGAGGCATTTGTTATTCTTGCAATTAAACACTTACAATAAGCACTGTGTATGTCTCCACTGGATCTTAATTTAATCCTTACCATTTGATGACATGTCAGACCTCATCAATTTTACACCTTTTTTCCCCCCAGAATGAGTTTTCATTTACCAATTTTAATCCAATTACTCTTGCTCTCACATTTCATTGTAAATGTGATCCCACAACACTGCTGTTAACAACTGCTAGCAAGACCTCATAAATATATTTTATAATTGATGGACATTACGTAACAAATTAATGCCTTAAAAATGATGCTGAAAGGCATTAAAGCACCAGTCCTGCTAGATGAAGAATTGAGAGCTTCCCTCTCCACATCTGGAAATAAATTCAATTCGACAGTGTTTTTGCTTGTTATTAAAACTTCTCTGTTTGCCTGTTGTGTTTGATACATTATTAGAGATGACAGCTGGCATTTGACTGAAACAGTCAATTGCATATTCTGAAATCATGCAGAATTCAGAATTGTGCTGATGCAGAGCGAAAGTTAGCCTAAAAAAAGAAGAGAAAATATAAAATTTAGGAATCGTATGTAATATTACAACTTTGTACACTGAAACCCTGTCAAGGTCAAAATGGATGACGGTGAGCACGTGTGCTAATATTCAGGAAGTTCAGGTGGATGAGGAATACAACTTCCTCAAGAATGATCATGTTTTGGTTGCCCACTCAGTTGCTAGGTATGCCGCTGGAAGATGACTTCTGCCTGATTTGTTAGCATGTGTTTTCAGGTCTGACCAAGTAGATTTGCAGAAACCAGTCAACAGGCTCTGGAAGAAGATTAACATGAATATATAAGAGAGGATGAAAGAGGTCCTTCTTTTATACAGTGTTCGATGTATTAACTGTATACTTTTTGAAAATCCTCAGCTGCGTGTTTTATTTGTCTGCAGCAAAAGTTGCAAATTTAAGTCCTGACACGAGTGAGGCTGGGCATGCAGCCATAGAACCATAGAGTAATTTGGAGTGGAAGGGATCTCTGGGGGCCATCTAGTCCATCCTCCCCCTCAATGCAGGGCTAACTTCAAAGTTAGACCAGGTTGCTCAGGACCTTTTGAACATATCTAAGAATAGAGATTCCACAACCTGTTACTGTGCTTTATCACTTGCATTGTAAGATTTTTTTTTCCTTTTGCCTAGTGAGAGTTTTCCTTCCTGCCATTTGTGACAATAGCCTTTTATTCTGTCGAGATGTGCCTATGAAAACAGTCTGGCTCCATTTTCTTTATAGGACCTCTTTAGATAGTTAAAAACTTGCCACTACATCACATGACAACCTTGTCTTCTCCAGAATAAACCATATTTCTTCCTTCAGCAGCTTTTTCTAACACATATGGTATTCACCAACCCCCTCACCATTATAGTAGACCTACTCTAGACTCTCCAGTTTGTTGGCCTTGCTCTTACAGAAGGTCCAAAAACTCAGCACAACATCCCAGTTGTGACCCACCACTGTCAGAGTGACAGCTTCACAAAACTTGCAGATTATTCTCTTTTCTAATGTTCAGTATGCAGAAAGCCTTCATTGCTGCAAGTTTGCTCTGCTGACTCATGTTCAAACTGATGTCCTCCAGGATCCCCTATCTGTTTCTGTTCTGGTTTTGGTCTAGTTGGCCCCAGCCTTTACTGGTGCATGCGGTTATTCTATGTCAAACACAGGATTGGGCATTTGCCTTTGTTGAACTTCTTGAGGTTCCTCTGTATGACTGTCCTGGTCATTGACGAAGATGAACAGAACATGGAGACAAATAGTGCTATATCAGTCCCTGAAAGGAGGTATTCACAACCAGACACCAGCTGGACTTGTAACCACTGAGCATTGCCCTCTTTGCCCATATGTCTTGCCAGTTTTTAAGCCACATTATAGTTCACCCATAAAATCCATTTCTCCTCAGTTCAGCTACACGGACACTGTCAGAAACAGTGTTGAAGGTTTTGCTGGAGTCGAGGTGACATTCACTGCTTTCTCCTCATCCACAAAGCCAGGCATTTCATCATAGAAAATAGCCAAGTTGGTCAGGTGTAATTTCCATTGATAAATCCTTGCCACGTATTCCCAGTCATCTTGTCTTTCATATGCCTAGAAACAGCTTCCAGAAGGACATACTCTACAATCTTCCCAGACACTGGGTTTAGGACGAACATCATCCTCCTCACTTTTTCTTAAGGTGGGCGTGACATTTGGCATTTTCCAGTAAGCAGGAACCTACAGCAATAGCTACAAACTTATCAAATGCCTTTCTGTGACTTAAGCCAGTTCCTTTGACATCCTTGAATACCTCCTGATATGTCTGATGGACTTGTATATGTCCAGCTTCCTTAAGTAGTCCCTACCTTTATCTTCCTCTCCTTTAAGTAGTATCTGTCTCCCTTAACCTCTTCTCTAATGCATAAAGACCAGGGAGGTCTATGAGCAGTGAAGACTAAAGCAAGGAAGATATTAGTACCTAAGCCTTTTCCATGTCCTTCAGCACAAGATCACCTGTTCCATTAAGTAGTCACATTTTCTTTGATCTTTCTTTGGTGCCAATATATCTGCAGAAGCTCTTCTTGTTCCTGCTTCACGTCTCTCACCAGCCAAGGTTTAGCCTTCCTAATTCCATATCTGCTTGCCTTGGTGATGGTTCTGTATTCCTCCTCAGTTTCCTGTTCCTGCCTCCGTCTCTTGTACATTTCCTTTTAGCAGTTCAACTCAGTAAGGCTGCTCAACCAGCCCGTCTCCTGCTGGGCATGCTCATATTCTTGCCTACTCAGGTCAGGGTGGATGATTCTCGTCCTTTGAGGATGATGTCCTTGAAGACTGGTCAGCTCTCCATGGCTCCTGTGTCTCCTACAGGATCCTACCTACCAGTTCCCTGAACAACCCAAAATCTAGTCTCCTGAGGTCCATGGCTCTTTTCAGCTGATTGTCTTGCTCAGATCCCTCTGGATCTTAAACTCTACCACCTCCTCGTCAGTGCTGCAGCTATCACATCTCCAACCAGTCCTACCTTAATCATGAGTATAGCAGGTCGACAAAAACACTGTCCCTATTCCAGCACCTGATTTTAAAATTTATCTCTGGCCACCTCCAGAAATCTCCTAGATTGATTGCAGGTGTTGGGAGCCAGGATCTGTGACCATGAGACTTGTTCATGTCCTTTTCTGGGTCCCTGACCTACAGCCTCACAACCTGTTCTCAACCACAGGGCAAAGCTCTAAGCACTGAAGCCACTGCTCTCCCTAGACAGCAAATGCACCTTTTTGTTACCTATGCCTGTCATTCCTAAACAGCCTGTGGTTCCCAGCCTTCCATAGGGTTGAGAGACAGCATTCTTAATCATATTTTTAATGCACAATTTCTCTATGTTTTCACCAAAAAATCTCATTCTGAACCATCAGCAAATTCTTAACTAAAATAAACTCAGAGCACAATCTTCATTTTTATCCCTGCTTATCTGTCATGCACATCATTTAGACAGTAGGACGTAAGCACAGAGACTCATGTCTTGCCTGTCAGGCATGTTGCATTGCACATTGTGCACCAAATTCACCTCTGATAAATCTTCATTGTAGTCAGCAATTGCATCACTCAAGGCTTCTGTGACAAGCTTCAGTTGTAGTCAATCCACAGAATTGCTCTAGGTATTCCATCTTCGCTGGAGGTTTGCCTGTGTATGTTTCCTTGATTTATTCTTACCCTGAACAGAAAATCTCCAATACATCATTTACCATGAAACTCGCTGTTACAAGAGATGAGATTATGAAGAATAATGACTAACAGAAGCAAGTTGTTTAAAAATCATTAATGCACCTCAATTAAAATGGTTATTAATCTTCCCTTGAGAAAAGTGATCTATACCTCAGGTCCACAATTTCTTTTCCTTTCAGTTTTCCTTTCCTTTCAGTTTTCCTTCCCTTCCCTTCCCTTCCCTTCCCTTCCCTTCCCTTGCCTTGCCTTGCCTTTCCCTTGCCTTTCCTTTCTGTATTCATTGTCGGCATCTAAGTTGATACTTGAAGATTTGTCCAGTGGTGTTGCTTCAGGCTTTAGCTGTCAAGCAAATTTAAGGGATTACCTGTAGATAACAGGAGCAATATTGTTTCCAAAGGTCTAATAAATCAGAGCAGCTGTCCTCTGCTGGGGACTCCAGTGTGATCCTACATACAGACTGCAAGACCCGACACACCTGCGCCCAAGGAAAGGGATGGTTTTAAGTCCTTGGGCTGCCTTAATGATACCGAATAGACCATTTGCTACTGAATGAGCATTCTGTGATTGTTCTTGATGAATAATTGCTATTAGAACAAGCCAGGGTATTTCATGGAAAAGTTTCCTGCCTGTCACATAAATAAATACAGCCATAGCATAACTTTCTCAACCCCTGACATAAACTACTGCTAGATTTACTGCTAATGTTGAAACAAATATTTTTATTCACTTCAACCCAAGTAAACCTTATGGATTAGTCGAAAGCTCAATTAAACAATGAGATGTTTAACATTCTTTTTGGCATAATTTTTTAATTTTTCTTGCTCTCAACTCCAATTCACCCTAAACATGAATGAATGATCTTTAACTTTTTAAAGAACTATTCCCACGATTTTGGAGTCATTACAAAAAATTAGTTCATTGAGGAAGAATTTCATCATTATACCTCAATAGCTGAAATCTTGTTAAAACTGGGAAAAAAACCCAAACTGTGCTTTTCAGCCTCACTGTCCTACAGATTTACAAAGCACTTGAATATTTCCAGCCAGTATTTAATTCTGAAAATAAACACTTACATGGGCATGTGAAAGTGGAATTTAAGGTAATGATTTTTAAAACTGGGTTTTTCTGAAACCACTCAAGTTCTTTAAGATATTTGCTGAGTGCATGTCATATTATTAGAATCGAAAATAACAACATATACTAAAAGATCAAAGTAACCTGAGAAAAAGCTCCTACTATGTTGGATAATCATAAAGAAAAAAACTCTGTCCTTTTCTTAAAATAATATTGTGGCAGATTTTGGCAGCTTCCAGAATGTTAACCATTGTAAAACAATAAAGACTTTCCTAATAATGTCTACTATCCAACAACTGAATGAAGGCTTTGACAGGATTTGTACATGAATGTGTCACATGAATCTGTGCATCTGTGGCCCTAACCATAGCTAATACATTTGCATATCTTCACAGGAATTTGGACTATTGTGGGAATATTGTAGACAGGAAATTGGAGTATTACAATTTCTGTTAAAAGTGGCTTGAGAATATTTTTTTAAGAGACGTTGTGAAGAAGTGCATCTAAAAACACATCTGTTATAGCATCCCACAAGGTCTATGAATCTGTACCATAGTAAAGCATATCAAGTTATCTCCTTTCGATAGACAATCAGTACACCTGAGAGCCAGCCTTTTCTGACAGGGCCATTTCATCTGATAGAGTATCAAATGGCTTGTTGATTATTCTGACTTCAAAGGCCAGTGGTGCTGATATCTTCAAGGTGGTCTGTAATGCCTGAGTGATGAGGCCACCTGTCAATGTGACTGCAAAATTAAAGAGAATCTGTTGGGAAATGGAGGGTAAACTTCCTCTCCCTCAGATTAGCCTGATTAGCCTTGGACAATTTAACTTCTACAAATCAGTTTAGTAGCTATGGGAAAATTATTTATTGGTGACTTTTTTTTTTTTTAGTTTATTATGTTTATTATGAGCAGTTCTGTAAAATGTGCTCACCTACTTCAGAACCAGGTTTCTGCTCACTGAGTTACAAAATAAACAGTACTCCTCTTCACTTCTGTCAATACTTGAAATGATTAATTTGTTTTGAATAGTAAAAATGCCTATTCCTCCACCACCTTATTCTCTTTGCTTGTTTTGATAAAAATGTTCTGTTGAAGATAGTGCAATGTCAGGAAATAAGTCAGACAAAAAGGTTTTGTTCACTGCAGCTTGTGACCTGCAAGAATTTATTAGCTAAGAATAACTACATAATTTTAATCTTTCTGATGGAAAGATGAACAATATTTTGTGTTTGAAGAGGAAGATAAAGGTGGGACATAGGCCAACCTTCTCCTCATTGAAACAGGGAGAAGGAACCATTAAGGACTTCTAAGGTAGCTACGAAGGTGAGAATTATCTGTTGCAATATAGGGCATTTTTCTGATTTTCTTTGCCTGTTATCGTCAGTAAAGCAGGAAACCACGAGGGGAATCTCAGTGTTAGTGGATTAATACAACTTGCTGATTTTCAGGCTTTCCCATAACCTGCTCGCTGCTGCTCCTCTCCCAAGCAGCCAGTGGCCATCGCTGCCATGACCAGGAGTGCACCCACTCCATGACTGAAACGAAAGCACCTCCACCACCTGACAGGTACATCTCCGGAGTGCAGATAAACTCCAGGTCACCCACTGAGACTGCCTAAATATTGTTTTAATGTCAGTCATGTGCTAGAAAAAGGGGCTGTCGTGTTCAGCCTTCCAATGTTCCCTCTGCAGTCCACCATCTTGGAAAGTTCAGACAGATCTGTTGTTAAGTCACAGCAAGGAAAACGCTGTGCAGCCACTTAATAAAAACTTTATCCGTGTAAATATTTAGCTCCATATATAGGAGCTGATTTTAACAAGTCATCTATCAGAAGCAGAGGCCTCACCTACCAGTGAGATGCTTTGCATGTCTGAATCATAATCCCTTGCAGGGTATAAATAATCATAAGGGAGGTGGAACAGAGAAGGACAATGTTGGCATGCACGTAAGTGCACAAATCAGTCTTAATATGCTTTGTCTGGAAAGGTGTAGAACTATTTTAAAATGTTGCCTGCTTAGTTTCTGACAGGGATTAGGTGGTGTGATCGCCTCCAGCAGCAGCAGCACATCCCTGTCCTACCTGCTCAGCCCGCCCTGGGGACAGAACATATACCCAGGTGAGGGGGTCTCACTATACAGTGATCTCACTTCTACACTGGCAGAGTCAGTCAGATGCATCAGGCTTGCTGCTTATGTGCAGATCAAGTGTATCCTGGCAGCTGCCTGTCAGTGACCTTTTGAGCTTAGATCCTTCCTTAAGATGACACCAAGACCACTCAGTACACGTGGATTTTAATGACCTAACAGGCTACTTCCAGCCCTGCGCTCCAGTAACTGCTGTGAGATGTGCAAAACTAAAAACCTCCAGGTTCAGAAGCGTTTTTTCTGTAAATCTTCATGACTGAGCAGGAATTTATCAAGCCAGATAAAGTCCTGCTAGTAACTTAAGTATATAGTGGCTGTTTCTTTAATAAATCGCCTTTTACTGTATTATGGACTTGGACCTGCACCAGATTTGAAATTTCTTGTTAGAAGAACTGACATTTTAACTGATACAGTCTGGACCGTGTACATATACTGCTCATCACTCCTTAGCAGGGTCCTTTGACTGAGCTACACAGCAAACTTTGTGTACTATTCATTTATTTACACACCCAATTTTAGAATACACTAAGCAGTGGATATGAAGAGGAGCAGGACAGCATTATCAATATGAACATGTGGCTTGAAGAGAGAGATTTGTGCTTCTTCATTTGGCCCTAATTGAGTCTAAACTGGGGCTGCCACAACCTGCTGTTAGAACAAGTGGTTCTCTTGAGCCAGGGCTAATGAGGCTTATTTTCCTTTAGATTTTGATTGACTTGGTGTCTAAGAAATCTGATATGTTTACGAGATCTCTGTCATACATATACACTCCTGTGACTGGTAAGCTATGCTGCAAACTGTCCCTCACTTGGGGCACCTCTCAGACCTTCCTCCTCTACGTGCATATAATATTTGCAGGAACTTAATTATCAGAAGATGACTGTTCATCTGCCAGTCTTGACTGAAACCAGGCAGCAGGTGCAGAAGCCGCTCTGCAAAGGGGAGGGAGACAGAAATACAGATTTAAACATACATTCATACAGAGACACAGTGATTGCGTAAGACTGACTTCAATGGGAAATCAGCCTAAAATGACTAAGACACTTCTTTTTCAGCACTGAAAAACAAAGCTAGAGAGAGAAGGATGAAACAAAACCAGCACTAACTTGGCATAGCTGATGACATACAAAGTCAGGAGCAAAAAGAAGAGACACACTCCTTTTGACTTTCGATACTTGTTTTCTTATGAGCAGGGCATCGATGCCCACAGTAGTTGGCGCATGCTGATAACTGTCTTGTTATGGCACAGTGCTCTGCTCATCTTGAAAACTTAACCTCTCCTCCCAATAATCCTGCTACTTTCTGTGTCAGTCACAAAACAGTGACAGAATTTCAGTATCATTTGGTCACACGCAGATGGTGTGTTGCTGGTTTTGGTTCTTCTGCAAAGTTCATTGATTAGTTCAATTAACTGTCTCTCTGGAGTTTTCTACCTGTAAGAGACAGGGCTTCTACTGCTCTGGCACACAAATAAGTATCTGAAGGTCCACAGATGTGAAAATGTATGGACGATAAGGTATGGGGTACTGATAATTCAGTAACAGCACCAAGAGAGCTGATTTTCTTCTTCCAGCAGTGGGCAGAGGAAGCCACATGGTTTCTGCTTAATACTGCAGAGCAGGATTCCCAGAGGAGGTGACCTTCCCACATGAATTAAAGCTACTGGAAATAACTCCCTACAGACCACTTCAAACTAGACACAGCTGGTCCTGCAGCACTTTGTGTTTTTCATATCGAACATACTTGATACGATTTTAGGGTTATATTTGCACTCCTAACGTGGGATATCAACTTCTTTTGTCTTTTTTTTATTAGTCTCGGAATATTATTTTTGTTAGTGATCTTCTTCCTTTCAGAAAGGCACCAGAAAAATGTGAAGGGCTTACAGATAGCATTTTGATTTTTCCTGTCTATTGTCCCTCTCTTACAGAAATGGCTGCAGACATTCAGTGTCCAAATAGCACCTGGATTAACTGAATACAAGTAGGAAATAGTTTTAATCTGTGTTGAATGACCTACAGCACGAAAGGATGCATTTCCTAGGCTATGAGAAATGTAATTGCTAGTGTGTGAATGTTGGCATTACTTTCTGCAGCTCTGTTGCCTTCAAAAATGTCATCTCATGCTGAAAACTGCCTTTAAATTCCACTTTTCTTGCATGGAGAAGAAAGACTGTCTTTTCTTGTCCCTTCTAGTTTTGTCCCAGTGATTCCAGAAACAGAAAATTTCTGTGTTCTTCAAGTATGTCTATTTTTCTTTCTGATTTTACTAAGCAACTTTTAAAAATAACATTATAAAATAAGTAGCTGATTTCCTTATTTGCATGAATAGCATATTAATCTCACTATTCTGTATATGCTGCCCTTCAGTTATTTTTCATTCTTTAAATTTTAGAAGCACTACATTGCTTTCTAGCTATTGTTATTTTTAATTCTAATGCTCTTCCTTTTACTGTCCAAACAAAATAGTCGTCGCATATTTATTTTTTTCTCATATTGAGGTCTCCCTGGTTCCCATGACTTTAATTATTTTTGTTATTTTTTCTTTGGATATAATATGCATATTAGACTTAAACTCTAAAAAATCAGTCATTGCCTCACTAACCTTTACTAAGTTTCCATCCCTCTGTTGAAATTTTGTCACACTTTGTTAACTCAAATGTGGATGCAAAAACTTCAGAAGATGATTCTCAAAGCAGAGCTTCTCTTTTTATCATATTAACCTTTTGCTTTTACTGTAGTTGAGCAACATACTCCATCCTCATGTATGTGCTTTTACAACCCACTCAGTTCCCCTCTTTATCTCTGCATTCCACTCTTTATTCAGAACTGTACAGGCAGCACTACTATTTTTAGCTCTTCAATATATCATTTAACATTTGCTCACATTGAAACTCATCAACTATTTCTTCAGCCGTTCCCCTAATGTGTTTAAATATCACAGAGAACAATCTAGACCACTTAAAGTATTAACGTTACTTAAGATTTTGCTTTCATCAGCAAAGTTTGTCAGTGCATAGAAAAAGCATTAGGATCAGCTGCTGACACTTCTTCCCTGACTTAATCCAGAAGTGATGGGCTCAGAAATTTATTGACTAGTAGTTAGCAAGAGATGTCTGATGCAAATTAAAGAAAGAACAATTAGCTCTATCATGAAAAACGAATGCATCTGAAATTTATTATAACCGCAGAAGAAAGCTGAATATACTTCCAGTTCCATTGAGCTTTATAATTGTATCCAGCAAAGTGTCCCAGCAGGTTATTGGGGCACAAGGAGAAGTAACTCTGGTTTGTTGGCTGGCCAAGAGGATTAAAACTGTACTCAGCTGTATATAAAGCAGGAGAATTAAGAAGTAAATGTTCTACAGAGGAAATTTCAAGTAAAGGATGGTGTGCACATAACGTAACCTTTTTTTTTTCTATCCCAGAACTGTATCTTTGCATAGGGCTGACTAAGGAGACTCTTTCATTTGTTTGGTGTAATGCAGTTTCTTGCAGAGAGTGCGCACACACACAACTCTCTCCAGACAACTTTGCATATGTGCATCTTTCTTTCATTCTCTTAAAAACGCATTCGAAATCTCACATAGGCGATGCAATGCTGAATGCATTGTGCTTGCTCCAGGACACCTGCTCCCAGATGTGTTCCAGCTGTCTGTGCTAGGTGCTTGATTTCCAAGGAGACACAGACATTTGAGGACAGGTATGAAGATAATTATCCTGCTGAGTAGGAAACAGGTTAGAGAAAACATTGAGGAGCATCTTAAATCTTACACTCTTCCAACATAATTGGCCATCTGCTTGGGATTCTGACACAAAATCTTTTCCCAAAGGTGACACCTCACTTATTTTTAAAGCCAAAAAAGCAATATAATATTTATTTTGAAAAATGAGCAGATGGAAGAAGAGAGAGGAACATAGTTCACAATTAATATTCTAGCTACTGAAGCCACCCTGTGTGATGTGAGTGCCCCAAATGCTCAGATTCACCATCTTCAGCTCTCTCTCACCTCCTTGAAGAGCTCCCTGGACCTGAAGACTATTCCTGGGCTCCTCTCTCCTGCTTTCTCTGTCCACCACATGGGAAATACTTTTCTGATGTGGCCAGAACAAACGTGTAAGAGAGAGTGCATAATCACCTAAGGGGAGTGGAAATCATCTGGATGTCAGACTTTTTCTAAAGTCTATTTTTTTTCCCAATGATTTAACATAAAACACAGAAATAATTCCCAAGTAGTTGTAGGAGAAGGTGGACCCAGAACCAGGGTTTCTCTCCTAGTCCCACACTGAGTGCCTAACCACTAGACTGTGAGGTTGTGCAGATCTCTTTGCCTCTAAGAAGGCAGATCTGTTTGCCTCTAGACAGTTGTAATGGAAGAGGAACAGCATTTACGCCAAATTTCCTACGATATATGCAAAGACGTCATGTTTAGGGTTTCTTCTGTGAAAGTTTGGATTTTTCCATCATTGAAGATAGCAGAGGTTGAGTAACTGCTCTGGCCTTTACGTATTTAAGCAAGAAAAAAAGGACAACTGCTTCCTTCTCAGCTAACTTCTGCTAAAGAAAAAAAATTAAATGTTTAGAAAATTCTTAGTGACTTGACTTCTCAGAGGGAGTTAAGTAGATAAGCCCTTTGTTTATAAACATCTATTAAGTGTCAGTAAGTGATTGGACTGGTGATAACTGAGCAAGTTTTGAGCATCAGAGTGAGAACATGGAGAACTTGAGGTGCCTGCAGAGCTGTAGGGTCGGCAGTGAAGGGTCTTTATGGTAGAGCCACAGCTGAGCAGCGATTTTCAAGACTAGAGCTTTGTTCTCATGTGACTACATGTTGCTCAAATCCTTCTTTACGTACCCATGTGTTTTTCTGGATCAGCCCTTAGTAAAAACAAAAGTGGCTGAAACTGAAAGATGTCTAGCATTTGCACGTAAAATATTTTTTTTCTTTTGGCAAATGCCATTAAATCGGTTGCCACATAATTGTTCACTGTGTTCACCAGTTTGAGATAGGGTGGAATGATCTTTTATTCCGTAAGACCCTTGTGATTTCTAATGGAGCCACATTTTTCCTTCACCCTTCCAGCCAGATTTACCTTCAACACAGTTTACAAGATGACTCGATGTGCTTCTTCTCATTGACAACTTTATATTCATAAATGCAAATTTATTTTCCAAAAACTGAGTCAAATTACCCAACCTTCTCATGCAATTTACATAGAGCTGGATTCAGTGCTGAGTATTGCAAACTGATTAGTAGAATCTTAATGGCTATTTACGTATGAACAAGGCATATATTAATTTTAAAAGCAGCTTGAATTTTGAAGGCTGCATGCATGAAACAAATACAGTATGTCATGATGCAGAAATGCAGGGCAATTAATAACGTGACCTAAGAGAGTAAAATCTACCTTGAAATAGCCAAACACATAAGTGCTACTAAATCAAGGCCTTTATTTTCCTGCCTTTGTCTTTCCAATGTTTAGTTTCACAGTAAATGAAAGGGGCTATTTGAAGTAAGGGAGAGGAGAAGACAGGTCTGTGACCTCTAGATAGACCGTGGAGATCAAAGGCAGTCTCCATATGTGTTAGATATTATCTTTTTAGGGCAAGTAGGCATGATGTTTTGTGATGCAGCAGTGTGGAAACACACAAATAACCTGGTTAGTGACCACTGAGAGAAGAATGATCGACATTGTGCTGGAGGAGCAGTAGTAAAACCATGAAAAAGAGATTTAGTTTTAGTTTACACAAGGGTCCTTCAAAGCTCTGTAGTGCTCAAATACTGGTGAAATAGAAAATTTCTGAGCTTACAGAAATACTGTAACTTACATGTAAAAAATAGTAAGTTGCTACAATTGACATTTGAAAGTCAATGTCCTCTATAGATCTGTTAGTTTAAGGTACTTATGAAACTGCTGTTTCACAAGACATATATCTTTTTGTCAGTTCATTTTTTTCTTTTAAATGCACACATGATTTGGACTGTCTTGATTCCTTGAGTGCAGTTTACTCGTTGCATTACGGAAGGAACATTTTCAGTAGAAAATTATAGAACTACTGGGGAAAAATGTGATTTTGTTGTCAGAACAGTGGATCCAGCAAATGCCCAGCTCAATTGACGTCAACACAGAAAAGCATTTTAGCAGGGGCAACATGTTAGGGACGTGTGTCCCTCTGCATAGAGAGGCAGGTGTGGTGAGGGTTTTACCTGGATCAGGCTCTAGTTCAAGCAAATGGCCAACACATGTAACCTGCCTCCGTTAAGTTTTCCTCTCTGTGTAGGGATACATAGTAGCATTATTCCCTCAGAAAGACCATGAAAATTCCTTTGTGTAAACTTCCAAGACTGGATTGAAAGGAGGGAAGTAAAAGTGAAAAGGATTACTGCTCAGGATATTCTATTAGACTAAAAACATCGACAGTTGCACAGGAGGCCATGCTCAAAAACAAAGCAAAACAAACAAACAAACAAAAAAACCACAAGTCTTTCATTTTGTTCTGTTGCAATGTTGATAGGACAATGTTGTCAAACAGCTGAATATCATCAAAATCAGCTTAAGAAGCCTTAATGCTTCTTTGTCTGCATAATGTCAGTCACCAGTCTGCTCTTTTGAAGTTTCCAGTTCAAGAGCAAATGTAACCAAAGGTGAATATGGTTACAGCCTCAAAGTTGAACTTGACCTTTAAGTAACTCTCTCACTTTCCCCACTTTCCAATTTATCATTCACTTGGCAAGGCTGGAAAACTCATTTGTTTCTTTTATTACTGTATATTTTTCTCTTAACATGCTTTTTGCTGGTGCTGTTCTCAACTTGCATTTTAATCTTCATGTTATTTTTCTTAAAAATATAAGTATTTTTAACCCAGAACACCAGATGTATTTAGTTGATTATCCAGTTTGTTGTATTCTTGGGTATATTGAGGCTGCCCAAGCACCTTCAAATTCCTTTGTTGTAATCAGAGTATTCTGAGGTCTTTTTTATAACGTATTACAATAGCTGGAAAATGTATTTCTTTTTAGTATTTCTGAAAATGAATGTGGAGGTCCTCTTAACTTACAATGAGATGGAAAATACAGAACAGTGAAACCATGACTTATGTGGAATGCATTCTTTAGTAAACTCAAATATAACTGGGAGCAGTTCATAATCTTTTTACACTGAGGCATGTCCCGTGCTTTTTTGCTTTTGTTGACCTGTGTTTTAAGAGACTGCTGCATCCTTCTTTGCAGTGTTCAGCCAAAATTTATATGTAGGACATGCCTACAGAATATGCTTGGCTATACATCAACTCTGCTTTCTGTACCTGTTATACACTTTAGCTGAGGTCAGGACCATCTGCAAGCAAAAACCACATGCCAGTACAGACCTGCCTAACCCACAGAGAGGTTGTGTGTTCCCTTCTTAAAGGCTGTGGATGGAAAATAATGGAGTGAGCCACGCAGAAACTCAGCTTGTAGTCAGATGCTCACTTGCAAAAGAGCAGTAGCATTTTAAGAGGTTACTGCCTCTCATCAGTTCATTATAATCCTTCACCTGAGACGAATTACACATCCCTGTGACAGCTCTTCATCTATGTCAGCACAGAGTAGAAAAGATTAGATTAATTCATTGCTGAAAGAGCTTTGAGCTGACTGATGTTATTTGCACTGAAACAGAGCCAGGCTGTAATTTGTCTTTGCTAGAAGAGTGTTAAATAACAAATGAAGGATGCAGAAGTCTTGATCTGACACACCTTTAGTACTGAAAGTTTGACTTCCCAAATATTGGTTCCATGGGAGGTGACAGTGGCTATTGTGGAAAATGACAGGGCTCAAATTGTTCCTTGAGGGACCACGGGTGTCTGTTGAGAGAGTTTCAGATAAAAATAAAAATGGACACTGGCAAGTCAGGCCTTTGTACTAGTCCAAAGTTTAAACAGCAATGAAGATACAACCACAGTTGCATCCTCTGTCTTGAAAGTACTGGACAGAAAGACTTAGAGGGAGAATGGCCACATACTCCAGCACCAAGCATTGTAACTAATGCATGGGAAATCATCATTCTGCCAGATGTTTGATAGATATACAGATATTTCTAGCTTGCATTGTTCAACAGCATTGCCACTAGTTGATTAATGAGATTCATCAATGAATTCCCAAGGGAGGCAGCTAAATCAGCTCTTGGCAACCACAAGGGTGATTGTCACAATATAGAAATGCTGTAACTGAAAAACTGGAGTAAACTATGTTCCTCTCAGTGGGAAAATCACATTTTATGTATAATATAGCCACTCCAGTACTGAGTTTTGTTCTGTGCAATATAGTTTTGAAGTCTGGGTGGAACACAGAAATGTTTTAATTAGATACCACAAAACAATTATATTACCTTCTATGATAATATTTATAATATATCCATTCAAACACTTCACAAACAGCAATAAATAGCTCACAGAACAGCAATGTGTGAACAAACACATCAGCTGGTCTTTAGACTCATGAAGGAATAGACTCCTCAGGGTTAGTTATACAGGAGACTACAATAAATTAAAAACAGTCCCTAGGTACTGAAAAGTTTCTTTTTTTCAGCAGAAGCGCCTGCTGATTTTCCAACCAGGAGCATGATGCTTCAAATTCATTAGTAGAATCAGTCTTGCACTTAACAGTAAAATTGATGTACAGCCTACTAGCAAGGCAGTCAATAACCAATTTGCAGAGAACATTCTCTTGTCACATGTAGAAATAATCCATCACTTTTCCATCATGTTACAATTTTGCAGAATGACAGCCATGCTCCAAACCTTCATTGAAACACCTTCATTTAAGCACCTTCAGGTATCCTTTTGTTGCTGCATACTCAGCATAATCAGGACAAACTCCATTCTGTTGATATAAATCCTGAGTAGCTGCACTGATACCAGTGGATTATTTCAGATTCATGATTAGGTAAGCGTGAATATTTTCTATATAAGGTCTCTAATAACTCTAGGCAAGATGTCTTGGACAGTTGGCCTTATTTGGATTGAGGCAAACAGAGGAATAGCTACCAAATTTCCCACCTTATTTTAAAGCACCTGGCTAAATATTACCAAAGACTTTGGCACAAAAGGGGAATAGGAAAAATACCAAGCAATGCAAGTAAGCAGTTTAAGAACAAGACAGAGGTATGAATGAGTCTTATGTTTTACAATTTGACATAAAGCTTTAATTAAAATGTGAAGAAAAATATCTGGGAGGAGAAATGAAAGAAATGGAGAGAATGTATCTCAAATTTCTGCATTGCCACTTGAAAGACTGCTCGATGTAATCATCCCTCTCATGATATTATTAACATTTTGGTCCTTCCTTCAGCACTTTTGTACTTGTAGTTAGTTTAGGCAGCTCATGGAGGGCAATTATGACAGAGGACGTGTCACAACCTGTCTCTAAGCCAAACTGCTATGCATAGTTGTGGCCTTAGCCCTCTGCTGCCACAGGGAAAAACCTTCTGACCCAGGTTTTGTGGCCCCCTAACCCCTGCAGACAGGAGGGAGCGCAAAGCTGGTTGCAGCCAGCACAGGTGGTAGCCAGCACATTTGCAATGAGTGTGCAAGCTGAGGCACTTAGAGCCGACATCATCCCCTTGTTCCCATCCTGCAATTCGTAGCACCACTAGTAAGGATGATTCACTCATGTTCTGTAGGCCACTAGAGATTTAAAAAGTCAAATAATTATAATTCCTGCTATATACACAAAACAGTGTGAACAAAGTACTCAAAAGATGACAGCACATTCCTGCAGATAATCCTTTTGGCTGTAATACACTTCCCCTCCTTCACCCCACTTCGCTTCCCTCATATCTCTGTTTTTCAATCCTTTGCTTACCCTAGAAAACCTGTCTCGTTCCCTTTGCTGGTGAGTTGCATTAACGTTTGGCGTTTGTGGGGTTTTTTGTTGTTGTTTTTGGTTTTGTTTCTTTGTTCAGGTATTTGTTTTGTTTGGGTTTTTGTTTTGTTTGTTTTGTTTTGTGTTTTGGTTTGTGTTTTGGGGTTGTTTGGTTTGGTTTTAATATAAATGTGTCTGCTTTGAGAGGAAATTAATCTCTCCAGAGAAATGGTTATTTATCACAGCAGGTTTGATAGTCCTCTCTCTGCATCTAAGGTATCCCAGTAGTTTATAAACAAGATAAATGTACCCAAGGCATCAGTATATGGAGAGCTAGAAATCTGCTCTGGCTACAATAAACTCATACTTGTAAATAGCTTCTCCCTCTGAGTCTTCTTTCACAGATGCTCTCCTAGGAAAACACTGCAGTTTGGCAAACCTGCATTCTTCCACAAACCCTTAATTAACAGAGAGTTAGTCATGTCCTTTCCCAAAGCCTGGAACGCAGGACGATTGGCCTGCCGCACAAAATCACCGCATAACTTAATGAGCCATTGGCACTTTAATTTTATAACACACTTCCCCAATTAAGCTCTCTAGACCCCAGACTTACACAGCTGTCCACAGCTGTTGGAAAGTGATTTATCACTGTCAGCCTTCACAGCCAAAACATTCAAAGGTGCAAGTTTTCAGTATCACTCAGCAGATAAACATTTGTCTCTTCATCCATTTTAACGCTGTTTCAATAAGCCTAGAAGTTATGTGCATCAATTTATATAGCTCTGTGTACCTATTCTACAATATGTAGATTCATGTTAATTCTGCGTTTTCTTCAAGTGTGCCCAATGGGCTGGTTTGGGAATATAGAAGGACATACACCTTATGGTAGTTTTTTGTTCCTCTGAAAAACACAAATGTGAGCTGAAATCCTCCAAACTTCCCACATGGTTGATCGTACTAAGGAACGCAGTCTTAAACGTGTTAAAAGCACACATTTAGACTCAAAGCGTATGCAAATGGAGTTATGCTTTGGAGCCTACTCGGCTGACCTTTCCTTTTTAATGTAATCTTCCAGCTGTGTGATACTGTCTTACAAAATTGGCTGTAGAGCCTGGTGAAGAACGAACCTGATAAATGGACCTAAGAATCACAACAGGTGGGATTCACAGGCAAAACATCCAAAGGGGCAGGTTTTCTGGATAATTGATTAGACAAACATTCAAGTCTGCCAGTTCATTTCAATACTGTTTCAATGAACAGAAACATTATGAGCATTAGCCTCACATGTTTTCATACTCGTCTTTTCAACTTTAAACACAGTATGTCTTACTTTATAATCTTGTGTACTATACTTTGGTACAATTAGTGATACTGCTTTTGTATACTAGACTCCGCTTCAGGGTGAAGTAGGAGTAACTTTGGTTGGAAGAGGTTACCCAGAGAGGTGGTGGATGCCCCATCCCTGGAGACACTCAGAGCCGGGCTGGACGGGGCTCTGAGCAACCTGTTCTAGTTGAAAATATCCCTGCTCATTGCAGAGAGGTTGGACTAGATGACCTTTGAAGGTCCCTTCCAACTCAAACTATCCTATGATTTTATGATTCTATGGAGCAGGAGATAAGAAAAAGATGATGTTTTATCTAGCAGCTGGAGGTTAACACAAACAGAAAAAAATCTTATGTTGATTTTAGCAGGAAACTTTATTGGAGACAGTATCTATTTTTCTTTAATTTGACTTCTTCCAATACAGGTACCAATACACTGATACTATGGCAAGGAGTCATACTATCTTACTGTATTATGCTTAAGTGATTTCAATGAATTCTGTCATGCCTTCAAATTCAGAAACAATAAAATGTATATACCTGTAGAAGCAGGAGATCCTCACACTCAGCACTGCCACTACACTTGAAAGCATTACCCAAAAATACTTGGACATTGCATGGGATTAGAAGTAACAACAGGCATTTTCTGGTTTTGAACAACGCATAGAGATAAAAAACAGAGTACAGACAACTGTATGGATTTGAAGATCCACAGAGAGAAATGAGGCTTCTTACTTGAGTGTCTCTGTCATCTGTCAGTCACTTGGTGGCCTGTGTGCAATTAGTGAACGGTCTTGACTCAGTTATTAGCTAACCATCTACTAGTGCTACATTACAAAGGATGCTTATAAATGAAAGATTTTATCTCAACTCATTTACAACAGAAGAATTTCCAAAATAGTAACTGAAAAAAGAGATTACTTATACACTTACAGTCCTTATTACAAGGGGCATGCTCAATAAATCAGTGTTATAAGTGTAGGACAAGAAGCAGTAGCGTTTTTCCAAAGGAAAGATGCATTCAATTCAATTGAGTTGGTGAAGTCAAAAAGAGAGCCTTGACACAGTGATGCCCATTAGCAAAATAGAAAAGAAAATCTAGTGCAGCAATAACATTTTCTTTCTGAAACAAACAAACAAAACCCAAACCAAACCAAACAAAATGTGTAGAGCAACCCAAGCAGAATAGAAAGCTCCAGGTCCCACAAGCCTGAACTTTCACAAACCTGTTGCTTGCTCACCTTTCGGGGTGAGACAGCCTTGAGAGGTGGGAAGGGATTGTCTTATTCCCCACCCACTTCTCAACAGAGAAACTTGGAGAGAAGTCTTCATTTATTTCTCTCTGATATCACTTTGTCACTAGGAGGATGTTCTGCATTCTGAGTGTTCCTGAATAAATTCATTGCTACAAGAGGTTTCAGTCATGGATTATGATCTTGTGAGTTCAAGGATGGATCTTTTAATCCTTCTATGATCACAAAGGATTAGAGAGTTTGTTTTAAGCAGCTCTCAGTGCTACTCTTCAATTTAAAGGCTGAGCAACATTAACTTCTCCCTTAATTTGCATTTCCCTGTACCCTCTTCTCTGGTAATTTCTACGTGCATGCCAGGGCTATGGGAACAATGCACTAGTTAAAACAAAATGCAGAACTCTAGAGTGTAGCTTTCAATCAACACTGGCTGCTATAAGCACATCAGGCTTGTTTTATACTCTTGAGAGTGCCTTCCTGCTGCAGAAACTAGGGCACATCAAGAAAAATGACCAGTCAGAAGTTTTTAAAGAAACCATCTCAAAGGTAGTTTTTAATATTCAATTACCTCAGGACATAATATCAAAAATAGAAATTGTTTAATAAGTAGATGGAACAAATGTACATAACAGAAACCTGCCAACAACTTACTAAGCACAACGATGCAGATTCAACTTTCAGCTCAGGAGGTCCCCAAGCAGTAAATTTCCAGAAGCCATAGGAAAGGGAGCAGTGCGATATGAAATACCACTCTATACCTGTGCTATTCCTAAGCTTTCAGCTCTGGACGTTTTCCAGAAAGCTAGAGGATCCAGTAGCCATGGCCACTGGTAAATTTAGTGTATCTTTAGGGTGACCCAATACAGGCATGAAGTTCCCACAGACTATCCAAGAAAACATGGATACTTATTACTTCAAATGCTCAGTGCATTTCTTTAAGGTTCTGAGTGGGCTTGTTTCCCCATATCACAGAATCACAGAATCACAGAATGTTAGGGATTGGAAGGGACCTCAAAGGATCATCTAGTCCAATCCCCCTGCCGAAGCAGGACACCTAGGTGAGGTTACACAGGAAGGCGTCCAGGCGGGTTTTGAATGTCTCCAGAGAAGGAGACTCCACGACCTCCCTGGGCAGCCTGTTCCAGTGTTCCGTCACCCTCACTGAGAAGAAGTTTCTTCTCAAATTTAAGCGGAACCTCTTGTGTTCCAGCTTGAACCCATTACCCCTTGTCCTATCATTGTTTGCCACCGAGAAGAGCCTGGCTCCATCCTCGTGACACTCACCCTTTACATATTTATAAACACTAATAAGGTCACCCCTCAGTCTCCTCTTCTCCAAACTAAAGAGACCCAGCTCCCTCAGCCTTTCCTCGTAAGGGAGATGCTCCACTCCCTTAATCATCTTAGTTGCCCTACGCTGGACTCTCTCCAGCAGTTCCCTGTCCTTCTTGAACTGAGGGGCCCAGAACTGGACACAATATTCCAGATGTGGTCTCACCAGGGCAGAGTAGAGGGGAAGGAGGACCTCTCTCGATCTACTAACCACCCCCCTTCTAATACACCCCAGGATGCCATTGGCCTTCTTGGCCGCATGAGCACAGTGCTGGCTCATGGTCATCCTGCTGTCCACCAGGACCCCCAGGTCCCTTTCCCCTACACTGCTTTCTAACAGGTCATTCCCCAACCTATACTGGAACCTGGGGTTGTTCCTGCCCAGATGCAGGACCCTACACTTTCCCTTGTTATATTTCATCAAATTGTTCCCTGCCCAACTCTCCAGCCTGTCCAGGTCTCTCTGGATGGCAGCACAGCCCTCTGGCGTGTCAGCCACTCCTCCCAGTTTAGTGTCATCAGCAAACTTGCTGATAGTACACTCAATTCCCTCATCTAAATCGTTAATGAATATATTGAATAATATTGGCCCCAATACCGATCCTTGAGGCACTCCACTAGTTACCGGCCTCCAACTGGACCCTGCCCCATTGACTACGACTCTCTGGCTTCTTTCCTTCAGCCAGTTCCCAGTCCACCTCACTACCCAATCGTCCAGTCCACACTTCCTCAGCTTAGCCATCAGGATGCTGTGGGAGACCGTGTCAAATGCTTTGCTGAAGTCAAGGTAGACCACATCCACCGCTCTGCCATCATCCATCCACCTCGTTATTTCCTCATAAAAGGCTATGAGGTTGGTCAAGCATGACTTCCCCTTGGTGAAGCC
Organism: Pampusana beccarii; assembly: GCA_013399365.1. Taxonomy (NCBI): domain Eukaryota; kingdom Metazoa; phylum Chordata; class Aves; order Columbiformes; family Columbidae; genus Pampusana; species Pampusana beccarii. The sequence goes on along the minus strand of VWYH01004913.1, from coordinate 1,088,373 downwards.
ATGTTGACTGCCCCTAATAACCCTCTTATCCTTGATATGCCTTGAGATGGCACCAAGGATAAGGTGTTCCATCAGTTTCCCAGGGATTGAGGTGAGGCTGACCGGTCTATAGTTACCCAGGTCCTCCTTCTTACCCTTTTTGAAGACTGGAGTGACATTTGCTTTCCTCCAGTCCTCAGGCACCTCTCCCGTTTCCCAAGACTTGGCAAAGATGATGGAAAGTGGTCCATCTCAAGGACTACTTTACCCAAGATTATTGCCAGTACAGCTATACCTCAGAACTATATAACTTCCTACGTAGGTGTAAAACCTGTCTGCAGCAAGAGATAAATTCCTTCCAAGACTGCAAACTAATGTCCTGTATTCATCTCCTTACCTGTAACACAAATTCTTTTGACCTTTCCATCGTTAACATCAGACAGACACAGTCTTGTTCACATTGAAATAAATAAAACTATACAAAAAAACACCAAAACAACAACAAAAACAACCACAACAACAACAAACAAACAAAAAAAAACACAACAACAAAAAATCCCACTGTGCTTGCACTTCTCTTCCTGGGAGAAAGCTGAAAAAGCAAAGCAAACATAACAAAAGTTGGTTAGGGCACACAGCACACTGCTGGGAACAACTTTACTTACTCCTGGGATGAGATGAACAGCGTGAACTTTGTTGTGATCATGGTTGTGTTCCAAGTAGACCAAAAAGCCCAGGTCTGAGCAAGGTTTGTTGTCCTGCCTCCGAGAAGGGTACTAACTGAGGCAGGTCAGGGTGCAGCAACTGGAGTGAAGAAGCCTTATTCCTAAAGGGAAGGAGATATGTTCTGGAAAAAGGTTTCAACAGACAGCACAGACAACAAGTAATGGTGAAGGGATCATGGTCTTGTGTGGTTGTGAATATTCTAGTGGTAGGAGCAAATGCAGTGCAGGGTTCTAGTAAACTGAGTGTTGCTTTAAATATACATCAAGCTAACCCAAAAACTGTTAAGAGTGAGGGTCAGAGTCTATCGAATTTGCTTCCTTTTCAGTATGCCTCACTGCAAACTTACTGTGAAATGTATGGATCTTGGTAGACGAAACTAAAATAAATCTGCTATGTTTTTTCAGTTTTAAAAACAGTCTTTGCAACAAAACTTCACTGTAGAATTTAAAAGAATTATAGCAACATTTTATCACACATACTTTCTTGCACGTAAAATTCAACATGATCCACTGAGAGTAGCAGAATAATATCAAAATTTAATTTTCAGTTATATTCCGTTTTATGAGATGTTATGCTTTTTCTTCTTTAGTCAGCTGGCACCTCTGAATGACATTTTCCCACTGAACTATTTTTAGCTGAAGCTAAATCAATATTAGTTTGAAAGACTGGGAAAGGAAAAAAGACTTCAGCACTTTCAGTTAGCAGATGTTGGAGAGATAGCAGGAAAGTTTTTTGCTAACAAAGTGTTTCTCAAGGATAAACAATGATTTAATAACAATTTGATCTAAAGCATATTCTGCTGAGGAATTTACAGTATCTTTACCAGACGTGTTCAAGTTACATGCGGCTGAGGTGAGACACTGCGGACAAGAAGTATTTGTGACTACCCTGAACAGGAGGAAGCTCACTGTAGTCCTTCATTCAGCTTTCTACAGCTTTAGCCTTGTCCTGCATGGAGAGAAAGACCCAAAGTTCTCAACAGGGACTGAGTGGGTGAATGAGTAATGTATGAGTATAGCTGCTAACCTTGTCTTGAGACAGAGGCAGATACTATCGGAGCACAGCCCTATAGTATCTCAGACCTTGCATCCTCTTAAATCTGCCATATCACCTTCATCTCAATTAGCTAACACAGATTTAATATCTTGCATTTTTTTTTCACTTGGGAAGAAGGGTGTGATAACAGAATCCAGTGATTTGTTTGCTTCTGAAGAGTGTACAAAATCCCTTATCCTTGCAGGCAAGAGCCAAGGAGCAAAGCAAAGGTTGTTTTGCCAAAAAATCTGCACTTCTCCAAGCCAGCACCTAACTGAAATACTTCTTCAAACTTTTCCTCAGTCTGTCATTTATAGGGCTTGCTCCAGGTTTCTCTCCTGCCCTTATAAGTTTCTCTTTGCCCACATAGAATTCTGCCAAACTAATATACAGTCATGCTCCATATATAAACCTTGTTTTTTGACTCAGAATTCAAAACGAGATGTTGTTGGTTTGGATCTTTGGCTGGATTTCCACATGGTCTGTGACTTTGTTTTGTTGTTGTTGTTTGAGGTTTTTTGTTTGGTTGGTTGCCTGGTTTTGGTTCTATTTTGTTTTGGTTTTTAATTCAGCTCCCTCATTAATTAAGGGATATTGACTGTTTTTTGAATGACAGGTGCACTGTTCACCTGCTTGGAGAGAAAGAACTTCCTTCAGCCTCTGCTCTTTACCCTCACATGGTGCAAAAGCACTGTTATGTCTACCTTTCTGATGGAAAGGCAGAAAGAGGCAACAGAGGCCATTGTTTTCTGCACACCCCCTTGGAAGTTCATTTTGCACCTGTAACCGGGTCTCTTGGGCTGGTTCCCCAAGCCTCACCTCGCACCACAGTGCTTCTGTGGCCCCACTTTCCTCCGAGATGGACGCCCTGCTCAGCCCCAGAACAAGCCAAGCCCCATGGGCAGCCACAAGGCAAAGTGGGGGTGACCCAGGCCAGGGCTGCCCAACACCTCCCAGCAGCCTGACACTTCCGTGCGGTGTTGCACAGCTACAATGCACCCTTTAACCCTGCCTGCCTGCAAGTTATTTTAAGCCTACAGGTTATGAAACCTTAAATAAACAGGTACTTTAACGAGTTACTTTTGTATGATTAATTCACCAATATAAAAATGTGGTTTCATCATAATATTGCCATTATTTGCACATTCGTAAAGAAGTATGGAAAGGACTGCTGCAGTAGTCGGAGACTGGTAAGTAATATTGTAGCCATCTAAATTAGAAATTCCTTAACCAGCAACTTCCTATACTGAATCTAGACTAGAACAGCTCAAAATTTCTTATGGCATGATGCAAAGGGTAAAAAAAAAGAAAATATTTTGATATTTTTAATTCATGTGAATTGTCCAAAACTTACGTACGTTATATCAAATTCATTACATATTTAATAAAAGGCTTCTATAGTGGCCACTAGATTAATTAATATTTATCTATACTTGATCAAATTCAATATTGTAAGCATGTAAAATATTACAACATGTGAGACATTCTTTCTTGATTTGCAGAGTGGTGTGTAGAAGCACGTAAGAAACTTAATGCAAGTGAGTACAACATGGCTGTATTCCTCTATGTAAATACTCACTTGCATGAACATTTGTGGTATTTGAGCTTCTCCTTGTAGATTTTGGCTCTTCATGAAAATCCATAAACTGGGATTCCAATAATGCAAACACTTTAATATCTGAGTTAACACTGTGCATATGAATAATCTAATTGAACTCACATGCACAAAATTATTCACATATGTTTGAAGGATCATGGCCAAAAGAATATTGATTACTATGACATATATTTATTCATTTCACTTCATTTAAGATGAGCCTGAGCCACGAAGTGCTGGCTTATGCTGCATCTTCTCAAAGTGTGGGGGTGTTTAGGACAAGAACTTGGTCTCAGTCCATTTCTTGCACAATTAATATTTTATATATTTCGTTTGATTGTCTATTCTCATTTCATTCATCAGAATAAAATGTATGACTCCAATCGCTGAACAATACCTGGATTATTCATCTCATCTCCCAATAGTTAAAGAAAACATGAATGTACATACCCCAGCATAATAGGAAGCTCAGTTTAGTAACTTACTACCTTAATGTAATGACCCTTTTCCTCTGAGAACTGGCTTTGACTCCAACCCAAACTAAGGCAGAGGAAACTCATTTTGCTGTAATGGCTACAAGTATAATGAGATTAGGCTGACAGAATCCTGTTCTCTCCCTGCAGCCCAAAGGTATTCAATTCAAAACCTCCTTCCTCGCTTGGAGGGGGAAGGTGCTAACATTGGACCTGCTGGTCACTTACCAGCCTACCCAAAACACACTTCTATTTTACCCTATAAAACTGACTTCTGTAATGAAAAATACTGTACAAAATATGATGCTAAATCTCTAGATAAAGTTATCTCCTTACCCAATAAAATCTGCTAAACCCTCTAAGAAACTACAAAGAACATGCTGTTGTACGGTAAATGATGTTAGGGCCATATTCTTTCATTTTCTGGCATTCATGTGTCCTTAATTAACTTATTAATGTGGTACATTCTACCTACCCCAGCTAACATGAACATAAAAGCAAGAGTAAGAGAATTTCACATTAAGCTTGGAGAGAGTACCTGCCTTTCAAAGGAACAACCAGAAGCAGTATGTAAAATTTTAACCTTCTGCAAACTGTTTTAGGGAACACAGTTGCAGAGATGCTGGTATGTGGCACAGCAGCCAGGTGTTGTGCAGACATACAGGGCAAAACTCTTTTCCATGGCCCCTGCATAATCTTTCGTCCCACTCTAAATAGCAATATATTTTGAGAGAAGAAGGGCCCACTTTAGGTAATTGTATTTCTAATTCTTTCACCTAATTTTTTTTTTGCACCAAAATCGTCATTCTAGTTTCAGTTGCAGCCTCTCTTTGTGAAAGGCATCTTCTCCCTCAGTTAAAACTCCATTATTGATGAGCCACCCATGCTCTGGGAGAGTTTGTTTCAATTCCTCCACTTTGAAATATACGCCTGGTCTTTCTGACTCAGCTGTTAGAAATCATTGTGCCTTTTCTGGGAGACTAAATAACTATCTCTAGGAGAAATCATCTTCACATCAATATTCGTATACCGTCAAGTACTGTCTGTGAAGACCTGTGAATCAGTATAGCGATAAGTGCACCATCACTTTTTGTTGGGACAAAGGCCGACTGTCAGACAGTATCACTGGAAAAAACATTTCAACATCAAGACCAGCTATATTAGCAAGATTACCATCACATCCCTTTTAGTATTTAAGTAACATTTTTTCAATGGTTTTACATTATTTAAAGAATGATCAGCAGAAAAGCATGTACTTTTCTCTACAAAAACGTCTTTGTTATTTTGGTGGAAAGCAGAGCACTGCTATGATCTTAAAACAATAACTACATATTTTCAGAAGGAAAAAATACAACAAATCAAAGAACTACAAGCTTCCATAATTTCTTTCAGGAAGAAACATGCACAATGTTTACCTAATCAGTCAGTCCCTTTGTGAAACAAATAGGAGTATTGTTCCACAGAGAAATTCTCCAAGCACTAAATCCATCAGACTTAGAGTTTATTATTCACAGGTTCAGATCTAACATGTCGTGAATCTCCTTATACTTCCTAACATTCTTGTTTCTGATCTCCTGTGATCAGTGCTGCTTATTAACATGGCCTGTGGTGTACCACAGACACCATTACAAACCTGCTGTTAAATCAATCACTGGGTGGCACCCAAGAGCCAGCTAAGAGATATATTGTATTGCAGACACTCTCTAATACACATATTTTAACAATTTCCTCCGTCTTCAGTGAAATTATGCTAATATTTTAGTTGAGTTTCCTTAAGTCTGGAACTCAAATTAAGGCTGTCTGTTTCGTTTTTATGATAGTGCTTGAAATCACTTGCAGACAAGGGGTTGTTGGACCATGAGATTTATAGTGGCAATGCCACAAAGGTGAAACACATCCTGAGGAAGAGGAAAGCAATCTGTATAGCCAGTGTTTTCACTGCAGTAAAGTTTATAGCAGTATTAAGGGAATAGTTACAAATCAGTTTGATGGTGTTGATTTCATTGAGAATAAGTATATTTACACTTGCAAGCTTTCTCTTAATAATTTTCAGTATGTTTTACACAATGGGGTTAGTGAAGGTTGAATCTGAGCATATTTCAGGAGTGACAAAATCTGTTTTTCTTTTTCCCACCCATCCTTCTACTTTACTTCACAAAAAATGGTTTTATAACAGCTCCTAAGGGGCTGAGTCAAGGTTCAGCTATTTTACTGAGGCTCACCGATGTTTCTGAAGATGCTGCAGAATCTTTTATGTTCAGATGCTCTTGGTTATGATGTAGACACATGTGGGAAGTAAAATACTCACAGTGTATGAGTACCAAAAGTCAACCACTTCCTCCACTGGCTCCATACCACCAATTAACTGCCTGGAAGGCTGGGATTAGAGTACATTATTTCCAAATATAAAGCTTTATAAACCATGCAGGTTATAATAATTTTTCTTCCCTGCTGGCAACTGAACTGTTCACACCTCATTGTGCCTCTACAGTATGTGAACTTGTCACCTGCAGGACATCTCAAAATTCAGCCAGTTTGGAAAAAAGAAAAACACAAAACAAAACAAAACAAACAAACAAACAAAAAAAACCCAAAAAAACCCAAAAACCCCCACACAAACACACAAACAAAACATTTAAAACCTAAATAGGTAACAGATATGCGAGTATACTTGGGGACAAGTATATTAAGTAAGGACAATAAACCTGCTCTCTTCTTCAGATAATATTCTACTTTAGACATCATATTTCTTGAAGAATACTTAGGTCTGAAAACCCTTTCCAGAGGGAATGGAGGGCTAGCAGGGCAGCAAAACCAGAACCAGCAATAAAGAGAAAAAAAGATACTCTCGGAAAGTTTTCAATGGCTGTTGCCAACAATGGTAAGAGAAGGGTACATAATGGTGAATTATGCAAGAGCAGCTGCACCCAGCCAAAGGGGCAGCTGGCAAGTTCCCATTACAGGGACTGGGATGCTGGTCAGCAAGTAGGGAAAAAAAGAAAAAAGGTCTACCAGATACCTGTTTCAAAGGCATATTATCTAAAAATACAACAGAGGGTGGAAGCTTGCGTGTCCTGAACAGTGATGAATGTCGGACCGTTCTCTCTCTCCTTCTTCCCTCTTCAAATCTACCCAGAACTGTTCTGCAGCCAAGCATTTTACCCTGTTAGCCCTTCAAAATGTTTGCTAAATGTTGTTGTTGTGTTGTCCTACCACACCATGTTCAAAGTCTGCCCTCACCACAGCTCTGAACAGCACAGACATTACCCTCAGCACTTCCCACTAACCTGCCTACCTGCACTGGCTTTCCCCTTTGCTTCCTTCGTATACGCCCAATTTTTGTGTCTTTCCTTTCCTAACCTAAACAGTCTTCCGATTAATGTTTGCCTTTAGGATGGTGTACCCTCCGCAGTGTGGAGCAAAGCAGGGTCACAGACCTCACTTCCTTCCTTAAACTAAGTAAGTGCAATTGTACAGGCCACACAAAGAGGACGGTCCTTGTTCCTCCCCGCCTTTGTTCATCCACCCAAAAGACTCCAACAATCCAGCCCTAAAGCAGTAATGCAAACCATAGCTATACAGCTGAAATTACGACAAACTAATCTTTGACACTCGTGAGATCTCTCCTTAGAGATATAGCCATCATGTGCCTAACTTCTGTCCCCAAATAATGTATAATAAAAAGTTAACATGCCTGCTCATACATGCCTACTCTTTGGAGTATATGAAATAGACCATCAATAGCTCGAGAAATGAGAATTCTCTAGAGACAAAAAGGTTAAGTCTTTTCATATAACAAATTAAGCTCCTATATAATTCTTAAGCTTTTTTATTTCAAGAGGGAGGAAAATGGTCTAGTTTCGTCAATTAAAATACTTTAAGTTAAAACCTCACAGTGATTTTCTTCATAATGAAAAATACATTTTACTTTTATAGAGAGCAATGAATAGCTATGATAGTTGTTTTTTTCTCTCATTTTAAAGAACAATAGGTCTTTTCAAGAAATGTGGTTTTGTTCTTTTTATTAAGTACTTTACATTTTCTAGTTTCCAGTTTCTTAGTATAATGTTTGCTCATTCCTTGGAGTAGGAAATTAATATAAATCACTTATTCCAATGTCATAATTTGGAGTATTTTTTTCTCAGATAATCTTTTAACAGCAGAGCAATCACAATATAATGTCTCTGTATTGAAGAGATTTCTTCCTGTCCCAGTTACAAAAATATATTTCATAATAGAGTGAAATATGTCAGCCTCTGCAATTTCCATGCCTCTGTGCAATGCACACTTCAGGCTGGTTTTCTATCGACAAAACTGGACTGAAACAAGAAAAACCTGTGACAGTTCATTTCTAGAAAACATTTTTGTACTGCAAGAACATTAATGTCAAGGTGCATGCCTGTCTGAGGAATAGTAACCTCACTCTTATCCATGTAGAACTGTGAGTCACCAGGTTTGAGTTTATTTCTGATTTATACCATCATGAGTGAGAACAGAGCTGGTGCAAGTTACTGATTTGTGAATTGACATATGGATAACAGAGACTGCTTACATACACCCTACTGGTTCTCCATCATGCATGCGCTGTGTGACAAGGTGTGGCTGTGCTGGTGTGCAGGTCACCTCTTCCCTTCCATCCAAATCATGTGCATGTTATCCCAAACTAAACACCAGCTAATGGATCTCCTTCTGTCAACGAAGCTTTTATTCAGTAGTCCACATAGCTATGCAAAATGTCATCTTGCAGTTTTTCATATTGGCATATTGCACACAATTTATTCTAAGATTAGTGATATTTCAGCATAGAACTATAATTTGTGACTAATCTGATGGACTACATGGAACTGGAGGCCAATTAACATTAGAGGTTCAGAAATATGAGGACTCATCCTTCAAACGCCTAACATGAATACTTAAATGCCACTTATCAAGGTATGATGATACTTGACTTGTTCATATGTAGACTTGCCACATTTGAGTTAAATACGAATACATGTTTCTACATCATTAACTTCAAATCCAACCCTAGTCTGGGTTCAAGAGTCTGTACTGCCAGATCACAGTAAGAACATATCCCTAATTCAAATATCCTAATGTGACTGCTTTCTGCAGCTGAGAAACCGGCCTATTTCCCCTGATATACACTTGTGATGATGAGTGGTGAGTAACCTGTAAATGACATAAGAAGATGTTCTTAATCTTGTATTTTTTAATTAAACTTTCATTAGCCATTGCCCAAATGTTACTTTTAGTTTCTAGGTTCTTCACTTGAAATAGCTGCTGAGATAGCTTGAAGAGATGGAAGTCAAATAGACAAAATGTAAGGATTAATTTCTTGAAAACTTACAAGAACATTAGAACCTAGTTTAGCACAGTATAAAAATTACTGAAAGCAGTAGTTTTATTATTTTTTCTTGGACTACGAACTTTTAAGCACAAGACCCCACTTTCTTCCTTTGCTCATGGCTGAGGAGCCACATGACCAAGGTGAGCTCTGTGTGGAGTCAGGGCACGCTGTGCCTCAGCAAAGAGCAGAAAAGGAAATCTGTCTGGAGAGGCTCTTTCCGTTGACACAACAGCTGCTTCTGACCAATGTGTTAGTTCAAATTCAGTCAGGGATAGTCATTGAACAGGTTGCATCCTACCATGGTAACTGAAGTCCAATGTCTTATTCAAATTCCTCTTCAAAAACTATTTGATCTTGAGTAAAATCAGTCATTATCTCTATATAACATGTCCTTTTGGGTGAGTGATGGCTGACAGTCCAGGCTCAAAGGGTTCTAGTAAATGGGGTTGTGTCGGGCTCACAACCAGTCACCAGCGGGGTTCCACAGGGATCCATCTCAGGGCCAGCGGTCTTCAATGTCTTTATAAATGGCTAAGACTCAGGACTTCAGGGATTAGTTACTAAGTTTGCTGACGACACAAAATTGGGAGGAGCTGTCAACACTCTTGAGGGCAGAGAGGCCCTGCAGAGGGATCTGGACAAACTGGAGAACTGGGCAATCACCAACCGCATGAAGTTTGACAAGGACAAGTGCCGGATTTTGCACCTGGGACACGGCAACCCTGGCTGTACATACAGACTGGGGGATGAGATGCTGGAAAGCAGCTCTGCAGAGAGGGATCTGTGGGTTCTGGTTGATGGCAAGTTGAACATGAGCCAACAGTGTCCCTGGGAGCCAAGGGGGCAACCGTGTCCTGAGTGCATCCAGCACAGCATCGCCAGTTGGGCAGGGAGGTGATTGTCCCGCTCTGCTCTGCACTGGTGCGGCCTCACCTGGAGCACTGTGTGCAGTTCTGGGTGACACAGGATAAAAAAGATGTAAAGCTACTGGAGAGTGTCCAGAAGAGGGATACAAAGTTGGTGAAGCGTTTGGAGGAAAAGCTGTATGAGAAGTGGCTAAAGTCACTTGGTTTGTTCAGCCTGGAGAAGAGGAAATTAACAGGAGACCTCATCACAGTTTACAGCTTCCTCACAAGGGGCAGCTGCTGATCTCTTCTTTCTGAGGACCAATGACAGAACCCGAAGGAATGGCAGGAAGACGGGCCAGGGGAGGTTTAGGTTGGACATTAGGAAAAGCTTCTTCACACAGAGGGTGATGGAGCACTGGAACACACTCCTCAGGGAGATAGTCACGTCTAAAAGCCTGTCAGTATTCAAGAGACTAGACAATGCCCTCAGACACATGGTGTGAACTGTGGAGTTGACATGTGCAGGGACAGCAGTTGGACTTGATGATCCTTGTGAGTCCCTTCTAACTCAAGACATTCTATGATTCTATAATTCTCTTCAACCTGATGACTTTCAGTCTACTCATTTTTTTTCTCCACTGCTCCCCCATTTTTCTTCTCTTTTTCCTCTTCCCTATCTTCTACTAATATACCTGAAGAATGTCTTCATCCATCGCTTTTCTCCGTCAAGAACAGACTCATTTCTTCAATAAAGACATCCATGCTGACCCATCTCTAACATCTGTTTCTCTTATTTGTCTTATAGATATCCTGCAGTGCAAGCAGATTTCCCAATGACCAAAACAAACCGCAACCACATCCATAGTTCCAGCTGCCTTTTCACTACATTTAAGTGAGCTATGAGACCTACTCTCTCTACCTTTGCTTTCTCTCCACACTAGTTATAGCATTAGCTTTGATCTTTTCCTCTTTTACATATGTGGACATTTTTCTTACCTCATTTCTGTCTATTTGAAGAGTCTGATAGGGGCATAAGAGTCTTTTCTCCCTCAGGAAGCCTAATCCATAAACCCACCAGCCATCTCCATGCTGAGAACTCACATATCCTACATCTTTAGTCTAAACTGAAGTTGCAGTCTCTTTGCCATCTGCTAGTATATACATGTCTAGCTCTGGGCCATTTACATGGAGAAGTTTCCACAATAGTTCAAATATCAGATTGCAAAATATCTTATTTCCTACTAAGTCAAAATAACAGCCCAATATTACCTGGTTAGTAGCAACTAGAGAAAATGTTGGCCCTCTAGCTGAGCAGTGTAGCATACCTGTCCTGCTCTGAAAGTCCATCTCCCACCTCAGAATTGCTCTTAGCTAAATCCTCCTGTTTAGGCTGGAAGGGTTTTAAACCTCTGCTCCCAGGCATCAGAATTCATTTTTGTTGATTTACATCACCTGCAGGTACCTTAGCAAGTGAGGTTTTTTCTGGGACTTTAAGAGGAACCACATGCTTCATTTTATCTACCAGTCAGGTTCAATAAAGTTAAGGGAAATAGTGCAATACCCTTTGATTGTTGTAGAGGCTGCTGCTCTTTGACTTAAGGTGCATTTTCTACTGAAGACTCTCAAGCTCATGTCTAATCTTACTGCTTTATTTGTATGGAGGTTCTAATGGCCTTTCGCATTTAGCCAGACAGCCAAAAAATCATTCAAGCTCTCTCTTTAGTTGCTATAATTTTCCTCTCTTTAGGCTTGACAAATAACCTACAGTAACATCATAACTTTTCGGGATACCTTGCTGTGGTAATCTGCTTAGTTTATTCCTTCAAGTGCGAAAGCTCCTTTAAAGGGTCTCTTGCTTCTATTTTATACATCAAATAATAATTACTTACCTTCGCTTTCAAGGTCACCATGCCCTGCTTCCAGTCTACTTATACCTCTCCTTCACCTCTAAATTGAGTACCTGAGCAACATGCAATTGCAGTCTTATCTACTGGGGACATTTTGAAACAAATAATTCTCTGCTTTCGCTCCTGCTCCCATAAAGATGTGTCAGAGTCTTTCCTCAAAGTCATCCTTTGCTGGGATGGCTCCAGGAGTGAGGTGTGTGGCTGGACCTCACTTACTGTTGTCTCGCAGTTGGACTGTGAGCTCTTTGGGGCACAGGCTGTGCTTCAGAGGCAGGGAGGAAAGTGAGGACGCTTCACATAGTTCAGTCTTAATTAGTCATCATTCTAAATTACCTTGATAACACAACTAATTATTCATATAACAGCTGCAGTAGCAGTAAAGATTATAGCTGTCTAATTTATCTAACAGATTAAAGACAAGGGATTTTCAGTAAAGGCTTTTCCAGTAGTGGAATTTATCATTAGTCACCACATCATGAGTCTCTGGCTCATCTGATTGCACAACAAAAATATTTGATCTGCCAGGTTTTAGAAAGCCAGACATGTTGATAGGATGGCTTTATACTCAGGTTGTTCAACAGATTATGGAAAACCAGTCTCATTTTCATATTTTAATCTTAAATGTTTGGAACATTCACAAATGTCTCAGTCTTGACTAGATCAGTCATATCATACTTTAAAGGAAAACAGAAATGATTGAACAGGAAATAAACTTTTTTTTTTGTCATTAAGTTGCAATGAATGCTATATAAGATACCTCAAATATTTCAGGAAAACTCAAATGGAAATCTTACAAAATTTCAAAAATGTGCACTGAAGAACAAATGTGGTAAATGTAAACCCATAGCAGTTTTGCATGCTGACACTCAATCTGTCTTACTAGTTTTCTATTGCTAGATAGACATTTCCAGAATAAGTTTTATGTAAGAACATGAAAAGGTTCTATGTTGAAACACTAAATTATTATATACTATAGAATTTGAAGTTCACTTTGCATCTCTTCTTGCAGTGTAGATAGAATTTAATGTTCTTTCCCTATCACTGGAGCTTTTCATTTTACGTTAAAATACAAATCTAAGGTTTTCTAATACTCTTGAAATGTGATGTTTCTGATGGGGAAAAAAACCCTCAGTGCTCTCTTTCTCTTCTCTGACTGCTCACTTTTCAACCTTTTTAATCTCATCAGAGACCTCAGACTGTCCTTGTCAGATCTCACCCCATGGTGGACACTGCAGATGAAGGTGGTGCTAAAGTCCCACGTTTCTCTTGGAAGCCATCACACCCCTCATCATTCCTCCCACAGGACTCAGATATCCTCACTGACTCTGCATATGAGAATGACTGAAAACAGTGATTCTCCACTGTCTCATTTGTGGGAGGAACTAAGAGAAAAAAAATATATCCAAGTCATGAGCTGTGATTTTTTTTCAAAAGTGATGGAGTAAAAGCCACAGGCTGGGTATGTCTATAAGTTATCACCTCAAGTGCAACCCAGAATACCTCCTAACCTACCACTCTTTCCATCTTCAAGGAAAGAGTGTTGCTCCCTAACAAGGAATTCCTCTTTGCCCAGAGCTAAGATGTCACCTGCTCTGTACATCCTCTAGGGACTTGCCATGCAACAAGCTCAGGAAAGCAACTGTGGCTTATGTTAACACAGGCTAAGCAGACTGATTTAGCCTCCTTCTCACAGCTGCCTCTGTTGTTGTGGACAAGAGTGTCTGTCACGGTCCACTTGGGTCTCTCAAATTTACAGAACAATGTATTCTGTGAATACAAATGCTGAATACGTACACTGTGAACATATAGCTTCTTATTGTTTAGGCAGAAGACTGCTGTCTGACAGTACTTCAAGTTAGTAAGTTACATTTTACATTGCATTTCTGCTCATATGGAAACTAAGCAGCAGTTTGAATATTAACAATTAAAGCAACAACATGATGAAAAATATTATCCACTTTAGATCTACTTAAACTTGTCACATTCAGTAAACAGAGTATAGAAAGAACAGCTAAGAAATGTAAATGGCTCTGCAGTAAATTTATATTAGTCTAAACAACTATTTCAAATGAGGTCAGTAGGGTGCATTTTCCATTTGAGAGTCATCCAAACTTAACAGAAGACATTATACACATATTGGATCCTTCAAAGAAGAAAAAAACCTACATGGTTGGCAGGCAATTTAAACAAATACTAGGTTGTCAGGTAATCCTTATAACTGTATGTCAGATATTTATTGTAAAGTAGGGATCACTCTAGTGCACATTGTTTATACCTGATTTGATATTAGTGTTTTTAATATCCAAGTAGCATTGAAACACAAACTGAAGGGTAAAAGTAGTACTTATCTACATAAGCATCTATGTCAATTTTCGGGCTAGTGAACAGTGGGTGGTCAAACAAAAGGCTTGGTGCTATTAATGCCTTTAAAATTAAACTGTAGCTAACAATCACTAATAAACTTGTGAATTCAAGATGTTCACCCTTGCACTGGTGTAAATTTGGAATAACTCCACTGGTTTAAGTGCATGACTCAAACTTACATCACTAGACAGCGAAGCTGAATGCAGTCCTGGTCTTGTCATAAGTAAATGAAAAATCTGCTGTGTACCTTCTCCTTGTCACAAAGCCTTCCCAAATGATACCTCCTGGGCTCTTAGAAAATGAAAATTCAAGCTGTCCACTCTCCTCTCATAGCTGGAACATATGCTGCCACTGACCCCCCCTCTATGGCTTCAGAAGGTTGCAGGCAATGAGAATAACTTTATTAAGCAATGCAAAGTGGAATAAAAAAAAAAAATGGAGAAGCAGGCAGAGGTGATCACCTCTGATGTGGCAGAGTAAAAGAACAGAAGCCAAAGTAGGTGTTAGTGTCACGAGGATGGAGCCAGGCTCTTCTCGGTGGCAAACAACGATAGGACAAGGGGTAATGGCTTCAAGCTGGAACACAAGAGGTTCCACTTAAATTTGCGAAGAAACTTCTTCTCAGTGAGGGTGACAGAACACTGGAACAGGCTGCCCAGGGAGGTTGTGGAGTCTCCTTCTCTGGAGACATTCAAAACCCATCTGGACGCCTTCCTGTGTAACCTCACCTAGGTGTCCTGCTTCGGCAGGGGGATTGGACTAGATGATCTTTCGAGGTCCCTTCCAATCCCTAACATTCTGTGATTCTGTGATTCTGTGTTCAGGAAGAAGCAATGCGTGGTTTGAATGTGGGGACGTGTGTTCTTCCTCTCTGTCTAAACCCACACATGTTGTGTGTGTGTGTGGTGGCAGAGAAGTTATGATGAAGGGTGCACAGGAGAGGGTGGGGAACATCGAGGCCGTGTCCTGGGGATGGATGCTGAAGTTTCCAGCCTCTGGACACCCAAAGACTATCAGTAAGGAATTTTAGCACGTACAGCTCAGGAGTTCAGGGAGGCACTTTCACAAGTTGTCCTCTGGGGCTCTGCACATCTCTCCTCTGTAGGGGCAGCTGCAAAACAGTTGCTGCCTCTTCCCTATCTTCCTACAGCCTCCACTGAGTGCCTTTATATTTGAAGAGTTGTCTAACCGTGTTTAATCCTGTCCTGCATTAAACAGAAGCGTGAAAAGTGAATTGCGTTTCCACGGGAATTGCCACAGTGAGGGAGTGATCATTGCTGCATAGCTGTCTTTTCATGCTTTTTAAACAGGTATTTATATTCCATAAATACCATCTCATACTCTGCCCTTTCCTACAATGCCACAACTTTACTGGGTAACCTAAAGCCTTATTGGCCCTTTAACTCCCTTTTTACTCTGAATCCAAAGTAAATAGCATCACATTGAGAAAGATTGCTTGAAAGATTAGGTTACTCAATTAGAGGGATTTATTCCACCTTACCAACTTCCTTATAAACATTTTCATTTGAATTTTCAAGGACAGGAGTCCATTCTCATAACAGGCATGAGCCAGGCTCCACATACCATCTGACATTTCTTTATGTGGCTTGTCTTAATTGAAATTGAAAGCTTCTTGTATAAAGTCAAGTGTTAGCAACAGCACAGACATAGGCCACCATGGAAAGCTCGGAAAACCTAGGTGTCTGCCAACACGTTTAGACATCAGCCGAGGCTCCACTAATGACATGCTCTACATAAATGGTAAGAATAGATGCTGCTACTATCCAGCGAGGTAATAGTATTGCTACTCAGAGGCTAAGATACAAATATCATCTGGAGAGCAGTGACACATGCATCACAAGGTCACTTACTAAATTCCTTCCTGGGAGATGGCCGTCATGCCCTGGAAACAACAGTTTTCAAAGCTCAAGACAGCTCTGACCTCCACAGTATTGTGCATCCAGAGCTCCCTACACAGGTTAAGACTCCTAATGGTGTTAGGAGGGGCTCTTTATAGGTCTCATAGATTTATAGATTTCAAGGTCAGAAGGAATCATTGTAGTGCTATCATCCGACTTCCTGTGTAGTGTGGGCTACCGACCTCCCCTGAAATAATTAACTGCAGTAAGTGGCAGTAACAGAATCTCTGTTTGCACAGTTAGCACTCAATAAACAATAAAACGCAATACCTATGGAAGATGATGAGGAGTGAGAGTCTTGTGGCTGATGTAAGAGACAGCAGACCTGAGCTCTGTTCCACTCCCTGCTGCTTTGACCCCCCTACCTGCCCGCCATGTGCAGTCGGGACCTTTGTTTCCCTCAGCCACAAGTCGCTGCTGCATTTCCCCCTGACATGGGACTCTTGCACACTTGCAAACTGCATTTCAGACTTCAGAGACAAGGTGCCAGGGAGGCACAAAGCACTCGTTTTCAAATGGTGTGCCTTTCACCATAAACCAACCTCCTTCAACAGGCTTCCAGTTGGAGATCTGAAACCTCAGAAAGAATCAATGTACTCTGATTTAAATAATGACATGCCACAGTCACTTGCATATTACTGCAATGTAAAGTAGCTAATCATAGTAAAAGTTATTTTTCCCATTCAAATAAGGATGGCGTGTTCAGATTTGCCTGTCACATTTTTTTCCTGATTCCTTTACGTAAACCTAATAACAGTAATCCACTGACCTTTATTTTTGACGAAGTACACCATATATAGCCAGCAGACCACTGGAAAGGACTGAGTAACATTTTACAAATCAGTGCCAAAGTATTTGTGAATACGACAGTGTGAGATTTTAGTCTGAAATGTGCCACCCTTTGCCCAGAAGTTTCCACATTCATAAGAATTAGCTACATTAGAGGCCTCATGAAAAATACAGGTATTCTATTATTGCGTGACAAAGGGACTGAATAGATCCAAGTAAGGAAATATGTTGAATAACAACATTTTTCTGCAGTTCACTAACAGGAGTGGCAAGAATCAGCAGGAGTCCTGTGTGTCTCAGGGTCCTGCCTAATCCAGAGGTCTGAAGCTGCACGGATTTGTTGTGGTGGGAAAGAAAAGACAGAGACAGAAGACACAGGCAAGGAGAAATGGAAAATAAAATAAAATCCTTTTGCATTGCCAACCAGCCCTGTAGTTAAATGAAGTTTGCCATTGCATTCCCCATAAAACCCAACACTTTTTGTTCTAGCAACCAAGTAAATAACACTGAGTTCACCCTTGGCTGGCATTGGTACAGTGCTGCTGCTCCAGTATTTGCTATCCTGGAGCTGCTAATAAGAAATATTTTTGAGATTTTGGTCAGAAAGATTTGTAGTTGATTTCTTAGCCACTGAAAGAGTGCTGCATAATGACCATCTATGTGTGAGATGCATCCACTTTACTCAACTGAAAAGGAAACTAGTGGACATCATATCAACACAGCACAGAAAAAAAAAGATACATGGCTCTCAAGGGAGCACTCGCATGTTTAAAAGCAAGCACATTTGGATAGTCAGAAGCTTATACAGGGAAAACAATTATTTTAGAGTTAAGATAGGTCACCTGTTCAAGGTTAGGTTTACCTGTCACAGGGGAAAGCCAATTTTGAATGTTGTTCTTGGGGTAGCAGGGTTCTCCATGACAACATGTCCACTTTTGCTTATTCACAAAAACACCTTTTTAAAGATTGCAGTTGGTTTTGCATTTTCTGTTTATGACCTGTTTTACCAGTTAATTCTCGCACCCCACCTCCCACTCAGAAACAGGAGACATTCTGTATTTTTTGAACCAAAAGTCCGCTTAGCCCGCCATAGAGTCCTTAATGGTGTTTTTTGCAATTGGGAAGAGTATAGAACACGAGTTACAGGAAGCAATCCATCCCTTAATACGTTTTCATACTTTATAGGAATTAACTAGGTGTTTCCTCAGCCTGTGATTAAATATGAACAATTGTGTTGATGGACCTAACCTCTAGGAATTTGTCTGGTCCCTTTGTGAGCTGGTTCAGGTCTTTGGCCTTGTCAATACCTTATCCCAAGGAGTTCTGTAATTTAAGTGTGTACTACGCCAAAACATTCCTCCTTTGATTTTCTTTAAACACAATGCCTAATAATTGCAATGAGTGCGTTGTTATCATAAAACATAATCATCCTCTCTTCTTATCAACACCATTTATTGATCTTACAGACCTCTATCAGACTTTCCTATCATATTTTATGGGAATTCAGAGACAAGTCTTTTCCTGGAAGAAGAATCCTACCCTATTTTTCCTCTCACTACGTGGCAGTTGGTGAATGACTCTAACCACCCTTGTCTAGTTCAATGGGATGGCAGGATGCAGAGAGCATTCAAAAGATGGGAGCACCAGGATTTGGCATAGTTGTATTTCCTGTTTCTAACTCTTTCTCCACAATTGCTAGCATTAAATGGCATTAAGACCAGTCTTGGGCACTAAGCTGGTCTACTCACCTAGCAAAGGATGACTCCCAAACTTCTCTATTGACTGGTCAAACCTAGTTTAGATCTTTTGTATGGACCATTCAAGTTGTCTGTTTGGATAAGGACAGCCTTTGTAATGTTGTTTTTATCTGCCTTGCTACCAGACACCACCACCAGCGCCAGCACACTGCTTCAGGATGTGCACCAGCAGAACTGGCATCAGGCACCATTTACCATCTCTGCTCTGCCGTGTCCCAGAGGGGTTCCTGACAGAATCCAAAAGTGCAGTACTTTGGAAATACATCTGTGTCATGATGAATGTAAGGTCTTTCTAGTCTTGAACATTTAATCTATTATCTAAAGGTCCATGTTAAAAAGAAGTATTTGTCTTGAAGGAAAAACATTTTACTGTTCCTCATCTGTTTTTACAAATCCGCACTTACTCTGGCAAAGATATCCACTGTCATTTTAAATGAAAACTGACTGAATGTTACATCAGTTTAAAATTAACTCATACTACAGTTAGAATTTACTGTAAGGCAGCTGGCTTTTATTCCTATTTTTTGAAGAGAACATATGGATTATGACAGAACCTATTAAATACCTCTGGAGTGTATCTGGAAAGTTGTGTCGCTTTACTCTGAGCTCCATCATTGAATTTCGGTCTGAACATCTTTGTCTCCTGTAGGCTTCCATCAAGTTACAAGAAGATAGAAACCAGAAAAGCCTTTTTTAAGCATGCTTGGAAATATAGCTGGGTCCATGGCAGAGTTTTCTTGCTAATTCTTTGTCTTTGCTTAGGTGACACTTGAAATTAGTCCAGGCTGTTCTTTTTGTTGCTGATTAATACAGACGAAATGTCCACAGAAGAATGTTTAAGCTGGGGATCATCAACTTTTCACCTCACCTCTGTGTTACCTGGTATAAGGGATAACCTGCGATACAGCAGTATATTTGGGGGGAATTAGTGGCCTGGTTTACAATTGCTTTTATTAGATTACTTGCTATTCCTAAAGTTTATGGCAAATATATTTCTGTCACTTTGTTCATTTTATTGTGTTATGGTAGCAGTGTTTTCATATTCAGCAAAGCGACAGAGCATTAAGACAGAACACAGCTGTCAGCCCACGCCTGCAAAGCCCTCCAGCAGTTTCAGTAAGAGAGTGAGTGAAAATATAATAGCTTTCTGGGTGGAAGCTGGACGGGTGATTTCTAGGCAGGCTGAGAGCAATTACCTGGCTGGGAATTTGTGGGGGAAACTGTGGTTAATGCCCCTTCTCTCCTGAAAAGTGCATGGGATCTTTAGCAACCACAACGGTTGAGATTGCAGGGTTTAGTTTAATTACTGAGAGACTCTCTGTGCCTTTAACACAGGGGGGAAAGGAGAAGTAGAGTTTGGTGTGTAGCATGTGTGTGTTTTAAATGCCATTTGATAGCCTTTAAAAGCTCCATGCTGGAGCATCTCAGATGCTTTCTTGTTTAGAAAACCTATGAAGCAGAAATTTGGCTGAAAGAAACTTTACTGGAATACATTAAGATCTTTCATTTGTTGGCAGCTGACATTATGAACGTTACTGGTCTTTACAAAGAAGAAAATGTGATATTTTATTAAATTGCAGAATTAGTCTTACTTGTTGCACTGTTGCAAACTTCTCAAGTGTTTCACTCTGTTTTGTTTTATAGTATATGTTGCGTTACTACCTGGTAATTAAGATGCTGATTCTGTAAAGACTCTGCCTGTGAGTTGCTGCTGCACTCCTTGCCTGTGCATTTTAAACACAATCTCTGCTGACATGAAAGGCAAATATTCATTACTATGAACCATGTCATTTTTTACTCATAACAATGTATAGAATCAGTGTATGAGAGAAAAAAGCACAGTTTGTTATGTTCCAAGTTATTTGCAAAACTGGCAGTGAAAAACATTTTCAGACCAAACAACATCAGCGCTTTTATTCTTAGTGCTTCTGACAGTAAATACACCATTTCTGAAGGGAAAAAAAAAAAAAAACAAAAAAACAGTTTTTTAACACTGACTTTTAGGATGCCAATATTAGAATAAACTATCAATTCGCCTTAAGAAAAAAGATGATTAGAGAAATATGAAGCAGTCAGAAGGAAATCAGAGGATTTGAACACATTAACCTTCTTTGAAGGTGAAGCATTAGTGAAAGATTTCATCACACTGACCTACCAAAGACCACTTTTAGCACTGATTACACGTTTGTGACTTGAACTGGAGACATAAATCAGGCTACTGCTGACAAATCCAATTAATTTTTTAATCACAGAAAAGCAGCATGCCTTTCTGGCCAAATTTGCACTTGCAAACAAGAAGGCAGAGAACCAATGTATCTGGAAACTTAGTTTTACAAATGCAGCAACATACTTCTGAAGATCTACAAAGTGGAAACAATCCTTAAGTTTGCATGAAGAATAGCTGTAGAGAAAGACAAAATAAAGCCATCGCAGGAATGATAGTCTAGGAAACTGGTGTGCTAAAAAGGCATAAGAGTCCAACATGCTAACCTATAATCACTTAGTAGAATTTCTGCAGTGGGACGATATCTCTATATTGTACTAATCACTTTTAAGGTAATACAGTTCAGAGTACTGTTCATATTGTTTCAATATTTAACTGTGGTGAAAACAACTTTTTTTTTTAATGTCAACATAGGAAGATCATTTTCTGCAGAGATTCCAAAAGTCAGTTTTATCCTTAAAATGTTTCCTACTGTGCATATTTTTTCTCAAATGTCACTTATCCAGTGGTTTAAATTAAGGCCCGAAAGACCAAGTTTCACCATGAATACAGCAGTTCATGATCACCTCCCCACATGATCAGGTGATGGAAAAGCATCAAAACATCTATAATCGTAGATCTTGTAGCCTCTTTGGAGAGGCAAGGGGACCACTGCATGAGATCCAGGAGGATAAAGGGTGTGCTTCACTTCACATTTTGCAGTGCTGCAAATACATTCTGCGTTGTCCAGAGTAGAACATCTGCTCTCCCACCACTTTCTTCAATACCAGACCACCTTCCTCTCAAATTAGTCCAGCTGCAGTGGACAGACAACACTCATTGTGTTCAAAAAATTCACAGGTTTTTGAGTTTTGTTTTTCATAAATCCAAAAGAGCTAAAATGTTTCAGCAGAACATCATCAAGTAAACCAAACACCAAACATATCTCAAATCCAAGTTCACTCGGACTTTTTGCAGTCACAGACCCCCTTGTTCCCTCTTCCACAAGCAGAGCATTCTCCACTGACTAAGGGTCATGACAACTTCAGAAACACAGGGGAAAAAACGTATCACTGCTCTCTTGAGGTGCCTTTGGACCAGTGAGAAATAGGAGGTTGAAAACCTCCTCTGCTTCATCCAAAGTCACATATGACCAGTCGCAGTCTTACCCATTCTTTGCAACTTGGCTTCCATAGGTCTTTTAGTTTATAAGAATGTAAAGACAGAAACAGAACAAGATTGGATAGAGGGATCTGTGAGGGTATGAACAAAGGAGTGTTTTCTTTCCTCAATAAAAGTAAATTCATTCTCATTAAATTACTTTTCAAATTGCTTTAGCTCATCGCATTGCACTGAAGTTTTGGAGTAATTGGTATTGGTGTACAGACCTTTTTTTTTGTTTTGTTTGTTCGTTTGTTTGTTTGGGGTTTTTTGTTGTTGTTTGGCAGCTGTGAATGATATATGAATATGATTGTGCAAGGTACACAGACACATCTAAGAGTTTCTTTTAATCTTCTCCCCAACAAAACATTTTCTGAGAAAGATACAGAATGACATTCAGCCTTCATGTGGCAACTGGAATCACACTAGTGCCAAAATCACAACTTGAGTTGTGGATCTTAATTCCAGTCTAGCTGTTCTCTGGCTTTCCATAGTGTGACAGAAGAACAAGCAACAGAATTAAAATGGAATAACAAATCCTACTCCCTCCTCACTTCTGTTCTTCTCTTCGTCGGTCCCTACATGTCTACTGAATTTGGTGGTCCCTTCCCCACTGCAACTTTAGGGCTATAGCTGAATATTTTCCTAATTGAATGGTGTGCTTATCAAATGCTGTCCATCTCCCAGACTGCCTTCCCTACGTGCAGATTATTGTAGATCTCAGGAATTGTTCTGAACAGTGGCTGTGGATGGGGAAAACAGACTTTTTGCTTGCAGACTAAGTTACACAAATTCTTCTCTTTTTTAAGCACAGTGGATGTTCCAAAACTGTACCAATAGGCCTCTTAGGAGTTTTTGTCTCAATTCAATGTTAAGCCTAGCTGTTGTACTTGCTAATTCTCAGGGCAAAATCTCATTTGTTCCACAAGACCCTTTTTCTTGTTTGACATGTGTTCTCCAGTGGGAATTCCATCACCCTTTGATTTAATTCTTCCAGATGTTTCATGCATCCTATTATGAGCCTCTTCAAAGAAAGAATAGTCACTGGTCTAGAAGGCAGTTGCATTTTCATTGTTCCAGGGAAACTAATAATTTTATGTTAGGAAACAGAAGCAAAAAAGTGTATGGGTAGTTGAATATATATGTGTCTATAAGTATATATATAAATCAGTAATAAAGAACTCCCTAAAATCTTGTCAGCTAAACCCAATGGAAATATACTACATTTAAGCAGTAAATACATACATAAAAAATACATTCTATCTGAAGGTAACAGTATCCTTGGGAATGGAAGATTTAGGGCTTTTAACTTCTCCCCTTTCCACATAATGATTTGCTTTGTGTTTATGAAGGGGTGTTGTTACAAAGAGGGGTAGTTTCTTGCACCTGAAAGTCATAATGCCCTCATGAAAGACTGTAACAAAATAGACATTTGTAGAACAGATTTTAATTTTTGGCATTTGAAGTGTTGTTACACTTCAAGAAAGAAAAATCAAAAGCATGCCTGGATCTTTGTGCTCACTCAGAACTTAAAGGTTGCTCCTATAGTAATTATTTTGTGTTTCCGTGTTGGCTATTTGTATCACTTACTGTCAGCAAATTCACTGCACATATCATTCCTCTCCTAACACAATGCCTTTTCATCATTGCCATATATCTATTGTTTAGGGATCATTACCTTTTTCTAATTCATTAATGACCCCTAGGTTTGGGAGGAAGGGCTAACTAGCTACTTTTTCAAAGAATTTCTGACGTAATTTTGTGCCTTTCCTGTTCCTTCAAACAGAAATCACAGCTTAATTTTGAACATTTGTAGAACACATCCAGCTAACACCCCCTCAAAAATCACTGGTCTACTTAAGCTCAAATCGTTGGATCATTGATTAATTATTTTTCAAGCCTCTTCAGTTCAAGCTACTCTTCTTCTCAGGAATCCTGGAAAGGCACAATTGTTCTCAGCAAACACAAAAGTTTCTGCCCAAATTATATGTCATGACAAACAGTCTGAAAGTAACCTTTTCTTTCATCTTAAAAGAAAAAGCCAAGTACGGTAGATATGTAAAATTGTAAACTCTATTAGCGAGTCCTGTACCTTTCCAGTTTCAGCACTTCATCTCCAATAACATCGTCTCCAGACCATAGTAGGGCAGATTTTGCTGTCCTGGAGTTTCAGCAATAAGTCAGGTGAAACTGTACTGATTGCATGAGATTACAATTAGTCTTTGGTTCAGCATTCCTCATGACCTGACTACTCTAAAATCAGAAGATGCTTCCTTGACTTATACACGGTACTGTGAGAAGAACCTAAATTGTAATTGCTGTAGGAAAGACAAGCTGGAACAGCTGTGCTCAGCCTACATGCTGCTCTCTACAGGCCACCTAGATCCTGTCCTCTGGGGTATGCGGAGGACCCACCTTTCAATTAGCAATGTAAGAAGGGCAGAAGAGCTGAGAAGCCCAAGTACAAATATCCCACACCAGAAAAACAACCCTCAAACCCAAAACATAGGTGGAAGCACACCAATTAGGCCCACACAAACTTTGTCACTTTAGTACCACAAATGTGTTGAAAACTGAATTTGACAGTTTTTGCTCAAAGGGGTTTAAATTACATTTACCAATTTTCCTGTGAGCTTCATGTTTTGAATATTGATCTTTCTGAAATGCAGTATATGTACCGGGCATATATTTGTCCCTGTAGAAATATAGCAGAAAGAAACATTTGAGTTTAACTAACTTGAAACTAACTTCCAAAAACAGCAGCTGGACACAGCATCTTCAGACAGCTACATCTAAAATAATACGTTCAGGTTCTCACAGTAACTCCAGAAGCAACTAACCTTACAAGTATCAGCAATTTTTCACTTATAAAGGTCTTAGTCACTAAAAGTAAGACCTGAAGCTTCTTTGCCCTTACGAACTCTTTTGTAGAAGACAAAAGTGGGAACCTTTTAGAAAACCCAAGTGAGTCCACACTGTGTCCCATCAATAAGTCAAGGGTTTGATTTGGCAGTTATTGACTTAGATACAGGAGGAGATGACTGAAACCTTCCGTACGTATCTGGCAGTTAGGTTGTTATGGATTATTAGGCTCACAAAAACAACTAGATCACAACCTGTAATTACTTACACGTGGCAATAGGGACCTCTTTGCTCTCCAAAACTAGAACATAATGCAATCCTATGGCTACAGGTGGGACTAAAATTACTTTTTAAGTGTGTAATTGCTTCCTGAAGTGAAATAATTCCTTATGGTCTTTGTCACTTGAAGCCTTTCAGCTGAACATCTTTCTTCTTCACTCACAAGTTACTGAGTTTGATAATTTTCACTAATTTGGGCGCTGATCTAATCAGTGTCAATAAGGGTGATGGAAAGTAGAACAATTCTTTAACAGAAAATAATGAAATCCTGTGATCTGAAGGGAGCTGCCAATTAGGCTGTTTTAACAAGTTAGTCCCTCCTGAACCTGAAATTTATGGATGCAACCTCTATTCCCATTGGCTTATCTGAAGCCAAGTTTACCCCCTGAATTTTTTAAAAAGATATCTTATTTTCACTGTATATGTGTGTTTGTATGGGTCTGTTTACATCCTCATGCTGAGAGAGGAGTAAGATACTGCATTAGAGCAAGTAATGTCACTCTTTAGTTCTGTTCTTACCTCTGCTTCAAAATACAAATGTTGATATGTTAGTGATTAGTGGTGGTGTAACTGTGAGGATCCAAGTGTATGTTTGGAGTACCATCTGTAATTCATTCTCCTCACTAACCTTGCATCGTGTTCACCCTTCTCGTCTTGCCATTAATGATGCTGTTATTATGTAACTCTTAGGAAATTAATGTGATACACCTTGAAGTGAAGTTTTTATTTGATATTGAGTATCATATATTTCTTCTTCTGACAATGTCTGCTTATTTCCTTTGTCCTGATTTCACTTTGTTTTGAAGAAAGAAGCGCTTTTCCCAGAATCCAAACATCCCCGAATGATTTGAAATACTATTACTCAGAGCTTAGCAATACTATTACTTAGAGCTTAGTAATGTCCTGAGGGCCAAAACGTGTTGGTGTTCCATTTTACCAGAATAGATTTTCTTAAAAAAAGAAGTGATAGGCTAAATATTGAGTATAACACACAGGGTAAGAGAGGAGGGAGGAACACCTGGTAGGAGAATGCTCCTAGATAGAAAAGAAGAAAGTTGCATCTGTCACATGAATGGATGTTTTCTTTCTTGAGAAGGATGAGCAGATCAGTAGCAGTGGTCCCCAGTCATTACCTGCCCCGTGTGTAGTCAAGCTGGTGACTCCTGCTTGCTCCTTTTGTGTCAGCAGAGGTTTTACTCTGTCTGAGAATGAAGTGGGATGACCGAGTGTGAACTGAGTAGGGGGTAAAATGAGTGACAGAAGGATTCAGCAGTAATTCTGCATTTCCTTGATTTTGTCAGTTTAAATTTGACCTCTTAACATTAATGTAGATTTTGTCATTTATTTTTTATGCCTGGTATACCTACCTTAATACAGGGACAACAGTTCATGCTGAGTGTTTTGTGCATAATTTATATCCAATACTAAACCCCTTTGTACTGCTTTAAGGGGTTATAAATTCACTGCAGCCTAGCGGATACATTAATGCAAAACTCCTGGCCTGCACATTTCACTTGATGTGAATTGCCTATGATTTTCCACCCTAAACATTTTGCCAGCAATATGTAAAAAAAATACTTACAGAATGTATCCATGAGCAACAATAAAAGCTGCCTTCCTGGGAATACTCACATGTCTAATAATAATTATCCACCAAAGTTTGGATCAGATATTCATTGTTCACATTATTTTATTATCCGCAGAGCAGTGCTGTTTCCAAGACTTGTACAACATCCAAAGTTGTGGTTGTAGGGAAGTGTAACAACACTATATCCAATTTTATTGCACTCCATCATATCAGGTTAACAACATACTAAGAGTTCTGTTATATTTTGTCTTGTTTGTTTACACTTCGGCTAAGATGAGATAAACCTATTATGAAACACAAAAGTCATCCTAAGGGTATTCCATTGTGTTATGAGAAATTCATATTAATACTATTAAAAAATCCATTTCGTCTTCACTGCCCTATTTATTATTTGCCTTCCTATCTTATCAAAATGGCATTGGTGGTTAAGGTGCTTTCTAGGTGTGACAAGCATAGTCCCTTCCCACAAGAACTTGCACTTTTGGGACACTACAAACCGTGCCCTTCAAACGCTTTGGTTTTCAGCAACTTGCAGGACTAAACGTTTAACTATCATGTGACATAACAAAATAGAAAAAGAAAATAAGAAAAAAAAAATGCAGAGCCAAGACAGAACAATGTGTGCTATCTAAAGGAGCTGTATTTGCATCTCTAGAGTTGTAGAGTGGGTGCTGGCACACATCAATGCATGTATTGAAAATAACCATTTCTGTCATGAGATCAACATCAAGAAGAAAAGGTGATAGAGCTGGACGTTTGCTTGGAACCCATTGGTGTTGCATTATTTTATATGTGTGCAAACATGGTCTCTCCATGACCCAGGCATTGCTTTCTTTTCATACAACCTCCATTCTTTATGTCTCTACAAATGACCCCCTTCATGGAGAACTTTCCAGGTAGAGGCACAATCACGTTGCAGACCTGGCATGGAAGCAGAGGGGTGAAGTGGTAGATTTCAAATGTAGGCTGGGTAGGAGCAATGAAAGGTGTGGGAAACAAAGCTGGGTTGCATGTAGCCATTTTGGTTGCGTTAAGACTCTCTCTTGTAGCAGGAGTTGGAGGAGACCTCCTGCTGCTCCAGCTCCTGCTGTGGTTAGACAGATGAGGATCAGAGTGCTGTTATTAAATCTTTGGGTCCACCACTTTCCCCATCCTCCAAGAGCTGCTCAATACTGCAGAGGATAACATCCTCTCTGGGTCCTCAGGGATGGCTTGCTCCCCACCAAAACCCAGGAGCATCCATTCTGTACCACAGAGCCAGCTTTCAACTCCTGGAGAGGAAAAAATAATGAGTCCAAGAAAACTGCAAGAGAAATTCAGGAAGCCAGAGCATCATTATTGATGTTATAGTTTCTTAAGAAAGGCTGTAAGGGATCTTTAGGGTTTAAAATAAGCTTTCAGAACCTGGGTTTTACGTTCAAATAAAATAAAACAAAAATTAAATGAAAAAGGGATTTCCTTATGGGCACAGCTCCTCCTGAAACCACACGGGAGCTTTGATCAAACACAGAGCCTTGAGAAAGTGTATTGTATTATGTACAACATTTCCAACAGGCCTCAAACTTCCCTTGGCAGCCCCTCATCCAGGTGCTTACCAAACTAAACACACCTTTATTTCATTCAGTCCCACAGCCTCTCAGTTCATCATGTTAAGGGTATAAGCCCTTAAGAAATATATAAATCTATTCTGCAAGTGGTATGGAAACGTCCAATGTGCTAGGTACTGTGTCTCGCAGTAATATGTACACAGAAAAGCTGTCATCCTGTGTAGGGTTAAAATAATACTGCCTTGTTTGCCAGGGAGATTGTTTGTTTGTTTTTCTGAAGGGGATCACAATTGTTCAGGCTATTGTAAACTGAGTCAAAATAGATTTCAGCAAAGAGTTACGTTTCATTGAATTATTTGTGATAGCTTTGATTAATCACAGATGTGCTAATCAGATCTTTTCAATTTCTTATTAACTACAGTACTTTTTTTTCCAGGACTTGATTTTTCTTCTTTGCTGGCGATAATGTAAACCTGACCTGAAGGCTGGCTTCAGTCCAGCCTTGGCAGCTTGCAGTCACTGTGCAAAGGAACAGGTAGCCTCTGGCTCTTTGTTTGTTTTAAAGTTTCTGTGATGATTGTGATCTGGCAGTAAGAAGACAGATCCAGGTCTCGTTTTATACAACTGTTGCAACGGGAAAATTTTATACAATCCCTTGGAGCCAGTGATGAAACAGGACGATGTTCCTCTGTCATTACACCCCACCAAACACCAAAAAAGATCAGAATCTATCCTGTGTGTTTAGGAAGAACTCCCCCTGAAAATTAATTAAGACCTAGGGTTTTAAAATGTCACCAAAATATATATATTTAAGAGATAAAAGGAAAAAATGACTTTGAGGTTACAGTCAACACTTAAGTTAATTTAAGTCAATTCTGTTTATTTTACTTACAGGCAGTGAGAGAGATCAGATTTCAACACATCGCACACCTGCATCTTCAGGGTTTGTTTGCTTTCCATCCCATGACTTCATTCAGTAGACAATAGTAACAGTCTGTAAGAGCACAATATTTTCTAAGCTAAAATGAATGAAAATCAACATCTCCATTTCTAGAGTTTAAGTAAACATTAGAGACCATGGGGGAAATTTGGGATATTGCAAACAGCAATAGTTATTAATAGTTATGCCCTCAGGTTGCACAGGAACTGTATTAGTTAATGCCAAGGTGTGATCAGTAAGTGCTGATGTTCACCATTGGACTGCTGCTGCTGAAAGTCGAGTTGTCACCTTTAGGTTTGTGTATTCCTACTTTAACATGCAATTAATGGAAAATTCAAAATTTTTTTCAGGGAAAAAAAATGTAGGCAAGTACTAATAGGTTTTTGTTTCTCTTTCCTCAAATTGCTTATATAAGAGGCTTGACCTCCTGAAGTCAGTAAACGGACTTTGTTTTTATGAAGCTTTTGAATCTGCCCATTGATTGCACAATGGCTTTGAAATAGGAGGGCAGATCACAAAAGTTCACGTGTGGACATCTCCACAACCATGTGCATGTGTGTGTGTACATGCAGGGGGCTCGAGGGGGAGCATGCAGAAATGTTCTTGGCTTTTGTTTCCATTTTGTTTTTCTTTCTTTGAGAAGAGGGAACTCCGCATTTCAGTCTGAATGTAATTCACCAGTTCAGCTTTAAGAAAATTTACACAAAGAATAATGAAGCTTGGGATAAAAACTGTAAGGTTTTCAATGCATCTTCTGACTATTTCTAAGTAATTGAGATCTGTTGGGAGGAGACTTCCCTCTACTTATCTTTCCTTTTTAACTTGAGGTTAAGAACTTAATAAATCTCCCCAAGTAGTCCTCTTCACTGCATCTCAAGCGGTACCACTGAGTTTCTGCTGCATGCAACTTGCAAGCATGCAACTTGCAACTACCACCCATTACTGCTGCTTAATAAAATTATCTGAGTGCTTTCTTTATGCTTTTATTGTTTTCCCATAAATTAGTTGAAAAATGTAAAAAACAGCTAAAAATGAAAAGTTGCTGTACAAATGCTGACTATAAGACAGTAAGGAGCTCCCCAGGTACTGAAGAGAGTTTCCAGAAAGATACATAGGAAGCATCCCCTGTTGGGATTTTTTTTTTTTAATTTCTTTAGTCTGGGGATTTTATAAATGTCTCCTTAGGAGGAAAAGGTTTGTTTTCTTGGCTGGGAGGGCAAGAGAGCAAGTCCTCTAACACCCATGAAGATCAGGGATCAGTAGGGCAAAGCAGCTCAAAACCTCCCCTGGCCTCCACATGAAAAGCTGCCTGACTCTGGACTCCTCTGACTGTTGGTATCATGGTTTTCCTCGGAGACATGCTGCCACCAGCTGCTAATGGCTTGGAACAGGAGCTGGTATTCTTGTCAATTGTCTGAGAGATATCTTTGGAGTTTCCCACTACTCCTGCTCTAAAATATTCCCTCCTCTCTCTGCCTGTCCTTTTGCTTTGTGGAGCTGTTAAAGCATCTTTGAAGAGAGCACATGTTTGAGAGCAATCTTTCCCAAATCTCCTCCTGTGATGGGAATTCAGAGCTTTCCTTTTCCTCCGGCTATCGTGTATTCATCAGTCCAAGACTATAAAGCCCAAAGAGAGAATAAAATTGCACAGAAGTGAACTTCAAAAGCAGAATTGTTAAATATTTTCTTTCCTCTACAAACTTGACACAACTTGTAAGCAAGGTATTTTCATTTCCCGAAATGGAGAACAAAGGAGACAAGACAAATGGTTGCAGTGGAAACATGCAGTTAATTTTCTTATGTTTCAGTTTCAAAACAGACCAGAAAAGAAATAGTTACTTTGGAAGCAATAATTTCTCAGTCTTCTCACCACAGCCAAAGAGTATTTCATTGTTCTGCAATCTGGCACAGGGTTTGGTTTGTTTGTTTCGAGAGAGTAGGGATGTTTAGATCTGAAGATTTTAGGCTCATTAGAAAGACAGAGCTGTGACTACGTGTATCTGACTTTCTGTAAAACTGAGACGTGTCAGAGACCAATGTTCTCTGTCTCTCTTTTCCTGTCTCTTTGATTCTGTTTGTCTAAGTCTCTTTATTTTATTTTTTTGCAATTTCGTGGCTGGAATTCAGCATTTCTTTTCCAGACAATTTTTCCTCTACCCAATAGCAGGCACACTTCCCCCCCGACTCTCACTTTGTGGTGATGGAACATCTTCTGCGAGCTCAGACCTGGCTCTTTATTGCTAACACCAGCTGTTGTTACCAAGAAAACTGGGGAGTTTCCAGGTGAGATGTGGCAGATTTCAGCGTTGTGTTTTAGACACTGGATCGAGTATAAGGTTTAGACCCTGGTATTTTGTTGAAGATGCTCAAAATGGAAAGCTGAAGAGGACTGTTTACCTAAATGAATAATTCTAATATTCAAACGCAAGATTTAATTTTAGTCATCCCCACTCAAAAGCTTTGAGCTTTATGTTGGTAATAAAAAGAATCTGGTCCTTCTTCTAACCCTCTTCTTTAAGATTTTACCTATGGCAGAAGAGAAAAATAAACATTCTGAACTTTTTCTCATCTATTGCACAGCTACTGAAATTTCCCATATTTGAAGTTAGCTGAGTGGCCATGTGGGAAGATTTAAAAAAAAAAAAAAAAAGGAAGAAAAAAGAGAACTAAGAGCCTGGATGACGGAGGATGCTAAAAATATTCAGACATGTGCAGAAAGGTAACTGTTGTTGTTGCATCTAAAACTGCTTGATTACTGCTTGATTATTAGTCCTTTATTTTTATTCCTAGATTACCTGAATGTTTTACTATCATCAGTGATGGATGTTATTTCTCTGAATCTCTTTTATCTCTGCTATGTGGCGAAGCTCAACCACTCTGTACAAAGGTTATACCCAGTTAAAACAGCCTGTTAATTATTTATGAGACAGCAAGAAGACCAATGGGACTTTCACTTGTCCTTCTGGAGAAATAATGGGACCATTACAGTCTATTTAACACCATGAAAAACAATATCCACAGGTGACCTTTCAGAATCATAGCCAAGTTGGATTTATAGCCATCATGTAGTCTCATCAAGTAAGAATATCAAAGAGGGACTTAAATTGGCAGTTCAAATGGCAACAGCGTCCTGAGGTTTGATAATAATAAAATCTCTTCATTTTCCTTTATTTCATTTAAGTGAGTAAAAGTCTCTCACAGAGGAGATCTGTTAGCTACTGTTAGGTTTTTTTAAGTTCTGAGAGCCTATTGAATACTTTGGGTATGTGCTGTGATATGACATAACGACAATGGCTGAGATATTGTTATGTCTGCTAAAATGGTCAAAACATCTGTACTTGGAGAAAAACTTTGGCACCCCATTCCTTCAGCCGCACAGTCTCTGAAACCAGTGGTGGATGTTGAAAGACTGAAAGATTTTTTAGTAGTGCTTAAGCCACTGATATGTATATTTAAAAAAAAAAAAGAAAAAAAAATTTAAAAAGGAATACCACCATTACCTCCCAGGGATGGGAATTAACTTAAAAATAAAATTACGTAAAACCTTGTTTTTAATTAGCAACTAATTCAAAGGAAAATATATGGTTTGCCTGTCCTTTACGGTAGCAGCTTATGCTGAGGTAGATACAATTTCAATCCTGATCCCTAGGTGGGTTTGGAAAGACATATATATCTATCAGAATTGTGACTGTAGGAAGAAATAATAACTTAATCTAAATGCTGTCACTGAACAAAACAGCAGCACGTACGACACATGCAGCTGTGAAACTGCAGATGGAATAACAAGGAAACAGAAGCTAACTGCATATCTTGAAACAGATGTGAAACAGAAGGGGCATGTTTCAAGCAGCTGATTAAAAAAAAAGTTTCATTGAACTGATTATAACTGATTGCTTATCTTTAAAAAATTACAATAATTGGTGACATACAGTTTCAAGAGGTAGGCTAAGTCCCTGTCTAAGTGCCTGCACAACAGCATGGTTGCAATTTCTTCATGTGATAAAAGAGCATGACCCACAAGTACCAGTGCCACGGAACTGCCAGGGAAACCAAACCTGGCATCCAAGGAAAGTTGAGTGCAGGCAGAAGGCACAAAAGTAACAAGATGTTTATTCATCTTCTGTCATGAACATCACACTCACATGATTTTCTTGGCCAAAGAGGTAACATCTTCCACGTTCTGTCTTGTCTGTCACTTCCTTCTCCACCAAGGCACCGACGACAATTTTCTCCTCCCTTACAGCAAGGGAACAGCAACGCAGAAGTTTTATTCATTTTAAGCCTCTGGTTATAAGAATTGTTTCTCCTTCGATATCAGAAGCCATTTCCTTACATTGTCTCAGGCTTCAGATATGAGCAACACTGACCCTTTTGTGGAGCTCGACCCAGGCAGTCTCCTCCTCTGTGTTAAATAAGCCATCTGCCTACGCAGCTGCACAGCTCCAGCTGTCAATGCTGCTGCTGGCCCTCGTGTTCCCAACCTGTCACCCTAACCCCCTCCTGCACCACCACCTACCCCTGCCTCCGACCAGTCCCTTTCAGCCCTTCAGAAAAGATTATAAAACCTCAGCATGTGTCTTCTTAATAGTGCCAGAGCCCTGACTGGCTCCAGAAATTCCTGTTTGCACTGTCTAATGCTGTAATAGCCATGGGCTCATTATCTGTAAATAATGACACAAAACTTCCAAAGCGTGACTGCAGATTCAGCAGAAATTTTTGTGTCTCTGTTTCATATTGAGTAGTTTCAAGACCCTCACACCTTCTGGAAGGAGGCATTTACTGAACTCCTAGTCAGAAGGCAATTCACAAGGAACGTTCTGAGGATAGGATTACCACATTTTGCTCTAGGGCAACAGAACCTGTATGCCTGTTTGCCCTTCACAGTTCAGAAGCTAGAACAACTGTATATTCTCCCATAACTCATTAGCAGTAAGGAAATTGTAGGATTAAGCATGGTATAATCTTCTCCTTCCTCTACTTACTTTTAAAATCCTTGAACCCTTTTTTTTTTTTTTAAATCCCATGGTAAATGAACTGGAGACTATTCACAAATCAAATATTAAATGCTCTAATAACCAAGATCATCTAAATCCTGGGAACAATATTGGCCACTTTCCAACTCAATAGCCCGTAATCTGTATATTTTTTCCAGTTCAATTTTAGAGTCCTGTTAAATTCAGTGTAGTCTGGTGGTCTTTTACAATTCAGTCTTTAAGTAGTCATCAGACTTTTTTTAAAAAAACAACATGAAGTAAAAAGGTGTCTCTTAGTTATTTTTTTGCATGAGCAGTGCATTTGTGATCTGTTCTTGAAGTCCTCTCACATTCATCCTCTCCCTTCCACCCCCTTGAAGAATCTGATACACCATGTCAAAAGTAGAGCCAATGTTTGAGGAATAGAATGTCTGTCCAAATGGTTTCATCTGAGTTTTCACTTTGGGTTTGTAGAGTACCTGCTGACAGGGAGCAGATTCCTCATTTCCTGCTGTTCAACATACAACTGGATCGTAAATGAAGCTCTTGACATTGCCTCTGTTACTAAAACCTGGCTGCATCCTCCCACCAAGTGATCTCTTCCTCAAGTCCTCATTTATCACTTTCATATTCCACTTTGAAAGAAACTAAGCTTCCAGGGAGCAAAGTGCCAGAAGGGAACCATTAGGAGAGGATGTTTGGGGAGCAAATTATCCACACAGACCATCAAGTCTTGCATATTCGCTTTTATAGGTTCAATACAAACCTTGATCAAAGAGTGCTTGCTTCCTACCCCCAGCCCCCAAACTACAGCAGAAGCAATTTATAAGGAGAAACCGATTTTTGGAAGATTCTGCTTGTTTATTTTAAGAGGAGCACCACAACATACAAGTTCTTCAGAGGCCACTCTTCTTCAAGGCAAGTTTCTGCCTTTCTTATTCAAACCAAACACCAAAATAAAATAGTGTGTATTTTTGATCTGCCAGAGTTTGCTTCTAAAGAGCAGGAGCAGCCACCTTCTTCCTGACTAGCAGATACATGCTTTTGGTAATTGAATGCAGCTGTTCTCCTTTCTGCCCCTTCTTAAGCTTTTGGAGGAAATTCTACTCAGAAAGATGCCAGTATCTTCAGTGGGCATCCAGAACATGAGAGAACACCAGCTGGAAAGACTGCCTTTGCAAAGGACGGGTACTGCGCCACTTCATTCTTAAATCACTGCAGAGAATGTGTGTATGATGTGACAGGAAAATATAATTTCACCTACCTGTATTTTAGAGCCTAAATAGGTGACTGACATTTCTTAAAAAGAAAGTCTTCCACAAGTGAGATAGACCTCTGTTGTCTTAGAGAGAGATGTCAAATCCTTTTGCCAGTGAGATAATGCATGTGAAAAAGACTTCTATAAACATCTATAGACACCTCACATGTCAGCATGGCTGCCCTCATAGAGATGTCCGGGGAGCAGAAGCAGGGGAGTTCTCAATGATAGACCCTTGGCCTACATGGCTTCTTCCATACTGTCATGAAATTATTAATGCAGGTGAGCCACCGAATATAGCCATAAAAGGAAAGGACTAAAATGTAATTTAAAACTTACTAGTTGTTACTTGTAATGTCACCAGTAAACACAATTGTATGTTTACACCTTCACGTTTAAATGACACTGTAATATGGACCTTGGGCTTTCATAAGTGAATATGTATTCCAGCATTGCAAATTTTGGGAACACACTTTTAGAACAAAAGATAGATTTCCTATAAATACAGGTGAATATACTGTGACAGCTAATGGAGAGTGCAAAATTAATATCAGGAATTAAGTCTCAGGAGAGTTAATAATAACAATAGCAGGACTTCGATAAATTAATAGTTGTACTCAAATTGTGCAATTCTTCAGACATATGCCAATGCAAGCATGAGTGACAAGGGCAGTGGAAGTGCTGTAACTTCTTAAAATGGATCTTAAATTAAGCAGATAGTTTAATTCTCTCAGGCTACAGACACAGGATCCAGCAGATAATGCTCAAAGCATAAGCCCAGATCAAATCTCACTGCAGCAGCAGTATACAAAGGAGCAGAGAACAAGCAATCAAAAGCATGCTGACCATGCATTGAAGAGAAGGCACTTGAAAGCCCCTATTTACCCTTGTTTCGGCCAGGAGTACAGTTCTCAGTGTATGGGTGATGCAAAAATAACTCTCGATGATTGTGTCAAGCATCCATCCACAGGATTTTAAATAAAGATGAGCTGATGTGCTAGAGATTAAATGCACTGTAAGCACGTCTGCAGTGCTCTGTGGAGGGAGATGCAGTGTTTCATGAGGCAGGAAAAAAAATTCGTTACTCCCACAAAATGGCACATCACCCAGTCCAGTGGACCAGGATGCCCAGAATTTTGTAACACTGAGGTAGGTCTGGCTTGGGCACGTCTACATTACATCATACAGGCATTCGTTATACATGCGCAACATGTGTCTGTCGTCCTAAAGAAAAATTCTTCCGCAGGTAGTTACTGATAATTTGCCTGGGTTAAAATCAGCCAGGGTGTCTCACATCATTGCTGGCAGAATTTCGCCCCCTGAATCTGGAAGCAAGCTCTTCTGTAATTAGAAATCCAGGAAGAATTAGGGTAGCCTCTGAAGTATGAGGAGCTTTCACAGCAGTTGCCCTCACGCTTTTACAGACATCAGTAAGACTGCACAGCTCTAAGTGAGAATAGGTCACAGCTCTTGAATGCTTATTTATGGGAAGAGAGGGAGAATCTGTGAATATAACA
Organism: Pampusana beccarii; assembly: GCA_013399365.1. Taxonomy (NCBI): domain Eukaryota; kingdom Metazoa; phylum Chordata; class Aves; order Columbiformes; family Columbidae; genus Pampusana; species Pampusana beccarii. The sequence goes on along the minus strand of VWYH01004913.1, from coordinate 1,051,304 downwards.
GCAGTGGTTGGCCTCCACTGAAACAAATGTTCTTAATGGCTGATAAGGATGCCAAATTGCAGAAGCCAGAATTTATTGAGGGGAAATAAAATTTTTTCCACTGTCTTTTTTTTTTCTTTATATTTTTTAACAACCTTTGAGAATCTTTTGGCTGCAGCAGCAAAACTGTCTCCAGGAAAAAAAAAATACTAATTCCTTCAGTTTACACTCTGGCATAAACTTTTTAAACCTTGACTGTCTTTATTACATTCTGAATTAAAGCATTTCTGCTGAATGTAGTGATTCATTTATAATTTTGTTGTTTCTGTTGGCATTTAATGCTCAGACATTTTTTTAAGCACTTAATATAAAATAAACTCACATGTAGATAACTTTGGAGCGGTGCAGTACTTTAAAACCAACATGTTTACAATAAAACAGTGAGAGCTTTGAAATTGAAGTTAAGCTCAGGATGAAACTAGGAAAAAAGTTAGAAAGGTTTCTATGCTCATGAGTTTGATTCTGCCCAAGTTGAGCCAAAACTTTTTTCTCATCAAAAATGACTTAAATCTGGACTTTTACCAGTAAGTCAGAAAAGATACTTCATGCATGCTCCTCTCGAGAAAAGCAGAATCAAGGCCTCTGTTCCCAGTTTTGGTTTAGGTAATGGAAAATACCAAAAGCTGAAGAAATTGAGCTGTGTGGATAAAAGACAGCCATCTCAGACCCAAGGTTGTCATCCATTCACTCAAAATGTTTTTGCTGTTTCTGTCCATGATTTCTGTATGGTCTGACTTTGTGTCCTTTTGCAAGGGGGTTTTTGTAAGTGAGGGGAGACTTTAAATAGAAGTCTTTCACCGACTGCATCAGAAATACGAAAGACATGGTATCATATCAACTGCAAGGTGACACGGAGCAGCATTTTTCCTCCTTACATTTTTGGCAAATTTTAGTGCATTTTGGTGGTGGGAAAATGACTGAAGAATGGTAAAGCAAAACCATCAGTCACTTGTAGCTATATCTTTTATGGAAAAATATAAACTAAGGTAGTATTCTCTGAAGATTTTATCTGCTTTAATTAATACCTTAATTCTGTTTTAGCAACTTAGTTTAAGAAAGATAAGAAAAAGTTAGGCAGGTATTAGCTTTAAAGATGCCCCATATTTTTAAAGCTGTAATTGAATAAGTAAGAAAAGTCATATTTAGTGTGAAATCCTCCTCATTTTTAGTTACCATTGCCTGGTTCATCCTATTCAGAGCTCAGTGGCTGGAAGCTTGGCCTGTGTTTTCTGTTCTGGCCACTTGAGGGAATCAGTCTGTAGCTGTGGTCCATATTTTTTGTTTTTACACTAAAGAAGTAAGAAAAATTATATTTGTTGCAGAAAGTTTTCCAACTTTACTTCAACATGAAAGACATCACAAAGCGCTGGCTCAGAAATAAATTACTCCCTACATACTAAATATCCAGGAAGGAAAAAAAAATGTTGATAAATGAGAGTCTTGGGAGTTGCTAAGTGAGGTCCCTGCACACAATTTATGATCATGCACTCTTGGACTTCAGAATGATTAATACAGCTAATTCTCAGTAGAATAAGAGCTGTTTTAGCCCAGGAGAGAACTGTACGCTATTGTTTATAGAAGCAGATAACATCAAAGTGGCCCACTGCTTGTGTTAAGCAAATACAGAATTCTGGGTCAGTGCAAATTAATCCTAAAGGAGTAAGAAAAAGTTCTTAATGACTGTTAGATCAGTGTGTTATCACTTTTCATACAACCGAAAATGGTAGAACTGTTAATGAGAATTACAAATGGCCTCGCTCACCGCAGCATGCTGGCAGTTGTCTATTAGCATGGTCACCATTAAGTCCTTTGACGATCTGTACGTATGACATTTGCTAATGAAGTAAAGAAGATTTAGGCAATTTTCTGAGATATTTGAGCCATTTCGAAATGGTCTTTTGCAACAAACATGCAGAGTGTTTTACACTGCAATTAGCTGAGTGGACTGAGATCCTTAAAACTCGTATTCTGTTCATTACAGTAAGATCTGGTTTACAGAAATAAATTAAATTTACACATGAAGTCACTGTGGGAAGAAAAAAAGTCTTGTTGATTGTGTCTATTAAGCTGTGCTTCCTAGTCCAAAGACAAGGAAAGCACACAGTTGAGCTTTGTTTAGAATGAATAGGTTGCGTTTTACAGACTGACAGTACCACAAAGTTAACTACAAATTGCATTAGAACATTATTTGGTTCCTTTAAAGCACAACTTAACAGCTAGACCACAAGAAGGTCTAGAAAATAAACTTCCTTTATTTGTTTTTAGGAGGTGGTTGGGGTTTTATTGGTAATGATTTGTGCACCCCAACACATTATAACTCTGTTCCAGTCCCTCTGACGTGATCTATGCACCATGTTATGGGACGGGGCAGGGCTGTTGACAGGACAGGAGTGGGAATGGGCTGTAAGGGTACGGTGGCCTCGTAAGCTGTGGACTCATTAGCTATACTGGAGGAACAGAAGGGCAAAAGTCCCCTCCATCCCTGTTGGCAGGTCCATGCCTGTTTACAAGTCATCATAAAACTGTACAAATACACACTCTGTGGGTTATTTGATTCTTCCAGTATAGGCACTGTATAATTATTTATCCATTAAATTTGGTTTGAAATGAATTGTCTTGTTTAACACAGGATCATTACACCAAGAAACTATTTGTGTAATTATTAGGTCCTTTGATATATTGTACTCAGGTACAATTGCTGTCACTCAACAAAGTTAATATGTACTTATCGCTGTGTCTCAGAATATTTGGACATGAAGGTAAACAATTTTCAGAATGCAGTAACAGCAAAAATAAGTTCCCCCCATTACTTATAGCTTTCCTTTCTACTGCTTCATATCTGGGTGCGTCTTTGCATATGGAAACATTTGCTGATGTAAGCCAGGGATGTGAAATATCCCTGTGTGTACACAGGGGGAAAATGCTGTTCATAGGATACCAGCTCTTTTTGTTCTCTGCTTTGGTACTCTTACATAGCAGAGTTATTTGCTCAGGGGATGAAACAAGGTAGAGCTGTAGCAATCTTGCTTTATTCTAGCATCAAACTTCCTGAAGATGTCTGAGATGGTTTTGTACATATCTGGGTGGGGGTTGTACTCAAATCCCTACATACGTTGTCTGGAGTCAACTAGCCAATTCTTTAGCAACACACAGAGGGGATCCAGGCAGTTGCCAAAAAAACTATGGTTGGTGGGAAAAGCTACCAACTTCCAAAATCAATATCCTCCCAAAGGAGAGTTTATTAAGAAGGGAAAAAAAATCCACACCCCCAAAATGAAAACACATCTTCTCTTCCTCTCTCTAGCCCTTCTCACTTAGGCAAGTTGCCTGATCAGGAGGGAGGTTACCTGGAGTTGCACAGGTAAAAATTGCACAGCCTGCAGTCTTTGTCCTAGGGCAAGTGCCATGCCCACTGTCCCATCATTGCTTAACCAAACCATTTATAATTAATTTATTTTTCATCTTCTCACAGGAGTCTGTCCCTCCTGCCCTTTAATCAGGCTTGATGTTTCTCTCTGAACTCCCTCCAGTATGTCTGCATTTTTTGCTGGTATGTATCTGGAGCTAAACACAGTGTAATGAGTGCAGAACAGAGCTACAGCGTAACGAGCAGACAGAAGGAAAGAAAAAAAAAACACACACACACAAAAAACCCAACACTCCATCTTTGGACTGGGGCAACCACTGTCTAGCGATTTACAAAGTTTGTGTTTGAAAAGGCAAAATATGGTATTTTTCATATGCAGATAAACTCCTGAAGTCTTCCACCTTCACTCTAACTCCTGGAAAAGAGAGGAGCAAAAAGAAATTACTGTGAGTGACTGCTTGTGTTTCAGCTCTGTCTGCCTCTGAAAAGACCATGCACACACCCATTAAAATGCTCTGCAGACTTTCTTGGTGCCTAGTTTGTCCAGTTTACCCTTTCTAGCACCATACAAGCAATATACTGTGCAACTGGCCACTCTGACAGCTTTCATGATGCCAAAGTTTATGGCAACTGTAAATCTATTAAGCCACAATTTGCACTTAATAAAATGAAACAGCAAGTAGTTAAATGAAAGCTCAATCCTAAACTGGAGAACATTTTTCAGGAAAAGTCATTGAGCCTGCTGTTGCTACTGCTGCCTTCCTTTGAGAAATTCAATCGTGCTGATTGAGGAAACCTGGAGAGAGACGGCTATTCCTTCCTTCGGTTTGTAATTGCCCCGTAGACCATTTAATCATCTGTAGATGAAACAAAGCCTGTGCTGTGGAGTCCCGGAAGGGCAGGCGAGCGCTTATCAAACGCTTCCGACCCAGCGAGCAGAGCTGGGAGCTCATCCCGCCGCCTCCGAGCAGCCCCGCTGTCAAAGCGAGGAGCTGAGAGCAGACTGGCTCTTCCTGCTGTCACTGTGCCGGCCTTCCTGCCTGCCTTGATTTCATTACAGTAAAGTCTGTGCAAGCCAATGTTTTAGGAGTGGGTTTAGAGCAGAGAATTAAGGTCTTTCTGCTGGAGGCAGCAGCTGGGCATTGAAACACCCTCCTGGACAAGAGCCGCTTGATGCCATCCTGACAAGAAGAGATAAGCACTGGAGAGCGAGAATTTACTGACTCCTGTAAAACACCTTTCTCTGTCAAGTTTAAAATGTTGTTCTTCATCCCCGTGGGTCTATCTATGCTCCACATTGTGGCATTTCTGGATGACCAAGTGGATGGCCTTGTTGCACAGATAAATAGTCTGGTCAGAAACCATATGCCCAGTTTCATTAACTAGAAACAAAATAAAAAGTCTGGCCAGGGGAGGTACTGAGAGCTTGAAAACCTGATCCATCATACTAATTGGTTTGGAATATTAGCCTTTAGTTGAGATTTGAAATCCATTTCCTCCTGAATATAGGCAATTTGCCTAACAGCTCAGGCACTATACGTAACCACGTAAAGCTTGACATGCTGCCCTCAACTCCTAGCTCATATTTTCTGGAATACGTCGAGAGAATGCAGCACTTAAAACAGTTACAAGAACTGGCTGCTCCTGGGAGGGCATCTCTGGGCACGTTTCTTCCCCCCTTTCTGAAACTTTTGTCGGAAAGAATTCTTATGAGGATTTTTAATTCACAAAAACTCTCAGTGCTGACTAATGCATGCCAATTAAGTTCAGCCCATTGAATCAACAGTTTCCTGTTACCTGTTCCTTCAGGTAGAACAGCGGCTGATACCCCTGCCCTTTCCCAGGCTTCTGTGCAGGGACCTTTCCTGCCTGAAAACAGTGGGGACACCTGTTTTCTGAGCGCAGAAGGCCAGCACCTGAAATCCTAGGAATGGGCCCGCTATTGAGAAAAGGGTGCTTGATAAGGCAGCCACTGTGATAGGCAGCGGAAATTTGATGATGAAAGGAGATGCCTAATAGATTAATCTGGTGTGATTTGCCAAAACACAGGGTTTTCTGGAAGATTATCCACACTCGCAATAGGAAGCCCTTTGTTTTGTAAAAGTCCCCACTTATCATGGTATTCTTTATCTCAACAAGAAACATAATGGTTTACTTGTTTACATGCATGGCAGATATATTCAGAGCTGGGCTTAGGAACTGTGAACTCCTTTTCATTTGAACTGTTTCCAGCAGGCAGGTTATTAGCTGAGGGGGAGCAAGCAGTTGGACACACATAAAATTTAAATCTGCGTTGCTTAGATTGGCAAAAATGAATGTTATTTCATCCACTGGGAAAATGTTTTACTTCCTGCTCAAATACTTTTGGAAGAAAATCACAAGCTCATTTGTAGCCATCATATATGTATGTATATATTTTTTTAGAGTTAAGTGGTATGTCTACAGAAACGTATTTGTTACTGTATACCGGTTATTTTCCACTAATATTAATTATTTTATTAGCTTGTCTTTACTTCTTCAATTTTACTTTGCTTACTATAAAATGTGACTGATGACTTTACATTATTTATACTGAATGTGTGGCTGGCATCTAGCCCTTGATGTACCTTGGATGGAACTGCTTTGGTTTCTGGAATTGATTTTTAAATACCTTACACATCCGGGACAGCAGAACTGCCAAAGCACTGTGTTCTTGAACTCTGAAAATAAACAAAACCTACCATGTTAGAAAACAGCTTTATTGCAGCCCTTTTTAGCAATCTTATATCAACAAATTTTTTCGTAGAGTGCAGTATTAAGTGTGCTGGATACATGATGTACGAAAGCGTGTGCAGCAAGAACACACATTGTATTAGAGGAGCTGGAGCACAGGAGTTTGACCGAGTTACTTTTCTGTGCTACTTGGTGGTAGCATACTGTGTGTACCACATAGGTTTCAAATTTGCTGCAGAGGCAGCCAGTTTCCATATCATAATAAGTCCAAGGTGGGGGGGGTCACTTCAAAGAAGACTAAAAGAAAGGGCTGGCAAGCAAGCGAGCTGCTCGCCCTGGTGACACAGGATTAGTTCTGTGGACCTACCTCAGCAACTCGCTGCAGCCAGCACAACAGTGAGGAAGGAACAGAAATTAGAAAGAGGGGGGAAACAGGGCTGGAAATCTGATAAATCCATCAAAAAGAATAGATCTCCGAAGATTTGTCTGTCTAGACCAGTGGAAGGCTACAAACCGGAGTTAGTGGCTCATGCAAATGGATACAGTGTGATGAAAAATTACCATGGAGTAATGCTTGGCATAGACAGAGGATTTTATTTTACTTGTAGGACGTATTTTATGGTTATGAAGACATTGGAAATCTACTTTCTGTTTTCTTCTTCCATATTCATAGTTTACATTGCTTATTTTACAATGTGTTCAGACACACATTGTACTTTTTTTCTGTCTGTTCCAAACCTTCCTGTAGTTCAAACTGCACTTAAAGCCAAGTCCTGCAATTCAGCGTAGTCAGTGCACAGCTGAAACTGAGGAGTGTGGGGAAGACCTATAAAATTTTCTTGGAATTAGTGCAAAATCATCACAATCTTTTCAAAATGTCTTCTTCACGCTTGCGGTTTCCATACAGTGTCCATAAAACCCTAAGGTGGAATCAGCAAGCAGAATCCAATACGATCCCCCCAAAATTAAAATAATAGAGGTGATGATGATGGTGATAACAATAATATAATGCTTTCTAACGTCATTTCCTCTTGTCAAATTTTCTATCAGTTTCACAAAAGTGTCTGAATAAAGTCACATGGTGGAAAATAGATGCATCTTTTTGCCACAATCAATGGCACTACCTTCAGAGGAAAGACCTTAGCAAAGCAAGAGTGACAGCTATACTCTCATAACTCTAGCAGTAGAGGCAAAATATAATTTCTTCATGTATTTCTTGGCACTTAGTTCTTTCTTCACATTTATTGAAACAATTGCACTTCCAGTACTTTCTATATTTTCAATTTAGGCTGGTGATTAAAACATTCTAACAAAGATGAGATGATTAAACATTTTAACCATTTAAGGCACATTGCTTCCACTACAATAATGAAAACATCTCTCACTAGGGTAAGTGTGGTCAGCCTTACGTTTCATACTACTGTTTCTTATCCGTTTATCTTGAATGTATTTGTATAGGCTTATAAAAGGCTTCTTGATTTTGGGGGGGCGGGGGGGGGGGAGGAGTACTGGGTTTTTTAGAATTGGTTTGTTTGTTTGGCGCATTTTTTTAGCAAATGCATCACACCTGTTTGTTTGTTATTAGAAGCTTATGGATACATCACCAGACACTAAAAATAGGATATTTCCTTTTTTATAAATACTGAAATATTATGTCTGACTAGAACTTCTGCCTAAAAAGTACTTTCTGGGTTAGTCAAGGTTCTACATACACACTCATATATGACTTACGGCATTGTAACCCAGCCTCAGGGATAAAATGTACCCGGTGATGTTAGAATATTTTCATTAGAAGCTGACTTCTAAAAATAACTTTTATTTTTATTATTGTTATTTTAATGTCAGAAGCAAAAGTGTCTATTCACATCCCAAGCCTTCTGGAGGAATATATGCCTCCCTGAATAAAAGAATTACAATGCCAAACTAAAAAAGTTCTGATGGACCATGAAGGATGTAGCCTTTCTGATAAGCCATGCTACAGCACAGCACGCTCCAGAGGAGTCTACAACAGTGTCTTAGATCAGACCGGAAGTGCATTTCTGAACAAATCTCCTGGTTGTTCCCATTCACTATGCTTTGGTTCACAGCACGGAGTGGTCTAAGGGCACATTCAGTAAGCAATTTTTGGATGAAACCAAGCCAGATGTGCTCAAGGATTGCACCTACTGTACTCCAACCACTAACAGGTAGCTGACAGGTCCCAGAACCAGGCACAAACCAGCCCAAAGAAAATCCCCTCTGACACATGCCTCGTCCTCGACACCAACAGATTTGTTCCACTGATCTGCTCATACTCACTCTGTACTACCTGCTACTACACGTGTAGCTTCTGTGACCAGCACTAATTTTGCCATGTGGAAGGAAATTTATGTGAATAAAAATGCAGTGGTGGATTTCAGAGCAGATTAAGATCTCCTGGCGCAAACAGAAGCGTTGTGTGCTGAACGGGTGGTTTGCTGAGAGGCAGGGCTTCAGCTGAAGCAGAGCGCCTCGGTAGATGGACAGAGGAAGCCCTGACGCTCCCGCACGGGATTGTTTGCTGCACGCTGCTACTTCCCACCAAATCTGTCACTTAGCATTACAAGAGACATCTGTGAGCATGAACGATCAAAAGAAAAGTGTCTGTTTAAAATCAGTGCTCTGTGTTCTTGTGAATGTCCACCACAGAGAAATATCTCTTAAAAATTAATGGAAAGACTACTGGAAAAAAATTACATGTATAATGATAAAATACCAGTTGATAGCACATCTCTGGAGGGCAACACAGGCCCTTCAGCATTTCTGATTTGCCATTAGAGCAGGACAAGACAGGCCTTTGTGCCTGGAAGCTCATGGGTTGCTTTTTTGCTTTGTTGCTCCAGTTTGATCTGGTAAAAGATACCAGCTCTCCTTACAAGCCTTGACTCGGTTGTAAACTTAGATCATCCAAACTACAACAACAACAGGACAAACTCTGCATAGCGCACATGTAATTTGCAGGGTCAGCGTGAAACTGATCCTGGTTCTTGGATGAAGAGAGAGCTATATATGTTGTGTCACATCCACAGAGCTGCCAGCACCTGCTAAGAACCTTCAACCCAAGCTGAAGCCAAAGTGAGCTGAGGTCAGGCTTCAGGCATGCCAGGATGGATGAAGTCATTGTGTTCAGCGACCCTGGCTAAATGTAGTGGCAATGTATGCATATTGCAAAACCTCAGTCCTCTGTACATCCTCTGTTCCAGTTGTCCTTGGTCCTGCTTTATGGAGGATATGCAGGAAAGGTAGCCTTTGGCTGTATGGAATAGCTGCAAAACTGATTTCTACATTGTTAGGTTAGTTACATACTTTGTCTGAATTGCCAGAATCTAGTCCCTCGGATTTTCAAGGTTCTCCAGAAGATGTTAAATGTGTCTTAAATTGATCTTTGAAATAAATGTGTGAAGTATATGTTATAATATGTATTCAGTTCTACTGATCTCCCTAATGGGAAGGCAAACATTGTAGAAATCTTCACTGAACAGAAGGAGGACTTTGGCATGTCAGCTCTCCACCACTGGATTTGAGGCAACAGAACATTTATTGTTTTAGATCTCTGAAACTTTTTAAAAGAAAATCTTGGATTTTTGGCAGCTGAAGATAAGAGCTTTCAATTCAGACAGAAGAATTGTTTCTGGTACTCATCCAAATAATTAACTACCACATAAAAAGTAATATTCTTTTATCTGTACCTTAATGCCAATGAAGCGTATGCTCTAATTTTGTCCTCCTCATCTTTATTTGTGGATAGATTTATCATCTTTTGCTTCTTTGGTCGTCTTCACTGCATCACATGAGGACGTGGTGTGTGACCTCCCTTCACGGTCTTATTTGGCTGTACACATCCAGGAATTGATATTGTAGCAAAAGGTCATCAGACCTATAAATTAGTATGATCTTTGTGTAGAAACTCATACTCTTTCCCATTAGAGGGACAGCTTCCATTATCTAGTTCGGTGCCCAGCATACCACAGAAGCAAATGCAGCTGTTTAATTTTGGAGCTGGTAGACAGTTCACATCATCAGTAACAAAATGACAACTGTTTGGTTCGTGCTATCTGCTTGTCCCCTCTATGTGTCTCTCCTCTTTCCTATCCTTGATCTATCCATCCTGTCCACGGCTCATCACTACTCAGGAAACTAGATGGAAATACTTTCAGTTATTCTCTGGGGAGGAGTCAGCTTCCTTGTGAGACTCTTCACTTGTAATCAAATCACCGCTGGACTAAGAAATCCCTCTATCTCTTCTCTGTCCTTCTGCACAATACATATGGCAGAAGGATCTCATTTGTCTTCTTCCAGTTCAAACAAAGCCTGTTCAGGAGGAATGAGCATTCCCGTTGCCATCCTTCTCTCCCACACAAATGAGGATCGTTTATAGCAATTTACAATAATACAACTTCGGAAAATATATATTGGAGGAGAAAGTGTTGTTTTAAGAACGATGTGGAATTTTCAACATAAATCTAAGAAAAGCATGGGCAATTTTTAGTGGTAAAATATTTAAATCCCTGCATATTTGACAGGGATTATAACAATTTTTTGTAAATGTCACCATAGCAGCTACATATAAATATATACAGTCTAGCCTGACTTCAGAAAAAAGCAAGGTTTATCTTTATTACCTGTTACACCACCAAGAACAGAAACATCCCCTTTGTATTCTTAAGAAAGGAGACCCCAGGTTTGCCTTTTTTTTTTCATTTAAATAGTGAGAAAACTGCAATGCAAGCTAGCCAGAAAATGTTGGCAATTGCACGTTGGATAGACTTGAGGGGTGAAATCTGAGAATCACTGAGACAAAAGAGAAGGATGTTGTCAGAAACAGAAACTTATACTCAGTAGCCACCATCCTGGAGATAGTAAAAAAAACATTAAAATTAATTAGGTTGCCAAGGGACAAGTTGGAAAACGAGAAAAGCAATGATGAAGAAAACCTTGAGAAGACACTGAAAGGCAGAGGAAGAGGGGAGGCAGCGAAAGGAGCAGAGGAAGGGAAGCACTGAATGGCTCCAGAAGCATTAGGAAATCAGAGCTGGAAATAATTCTGTTGTCCAAAGGAGCCAGTGACCACAAAAGAGAAGATGCCTCAGTGAAAGCATTGCAGGGAAGCTGGTGCAGGGGAAAACAAGTGAAAGGGCAGCCCCTGAGTCAGGGAGTGAAGAGGAGGTGGGAAATGACAGAGCCTGTGAGGGAACCTCTTTGTCCCTCTGCACTGGTCATCACCACCTCTGCCCCTCTGGCAGGGCCTGGCTGGGGAGGCAATGGCAGACTGCATGTCTGTTAAAGTAGCTGAGGGTCCTGATTATGTTTCTTCACAGACAAATCACATTTCTTTAGGCCCATCCTGAGGGGAAAAGAAACCTTCTCTTATATTGTGGCTGTTGATCTCATGCTGAGAGCAGGGTCGGACCAAGCTCTTCCTCCACTTAGGCTATTCACACCATCCATCTGAAGGCATTTAAAGGTAGCGCCTAACTGGGGAGTCGGGTCTCTCCACAGTCAGCAGAACAATTTTATTTAAATATGGTGTGTACATAAGTCGCTTGTAAATTTGAAAATCCTTAAAATACATATGCAAAGTAATAGAAAGAACTGTAAAGCTAAAGCACGCACACAGCAGTGAAGAACACGAACGGAAGTTTAATGTGTTATCCTTTAAAAGAAGCTAATGTTGTATGCGTTGGTGTGGAAATACCATAGATCCTGTTTCAATTAAATGACTTCATCGAAAGAGCCATAGCATGAAAATCAAATGCTACTATTTATTGAAAGTGATAAATTATCCAAGGATTATAGTTCATAAACACGAGACTTGATGTCTAGGAAAAATGTAATAACTGCCTTAGGTATATTTAAAAAACGAGCTGCTCCACGAGTAGCTAACAGAGCCTGATCCCCTTTGTGTCTTATATCCTCTTTATGTTACTGCAGTATTAACCCTATTCATCTCTCACGTCCCTACTTGATAATCCCTTTTGGCAAGAGAGAGCATAGCCTGAAGCCTGCCCGGACCTACGGGTTTACTCGTGAGCTGGCCGAAATGTGGCCAAGAGCATCCATCGTGCATCTGGTCATTGCCAGGCAGAAGCAAAGCTGGATTTGCCAAATGGGGGCCAAGTTACCTGGAAGAACAAATATGCTTTTTTTCTTCCATCCAACCACAAATTTTCATGGCAGTTATTGGAATTTAATGATGTTTCAGAGTTCTCCTCCTCTCTCGAATGTGGTTGAAATTGGCCTGAGTTTGTGTGGGGACAGGAGGGGGTAGAGGGAAGAAAGAGAGAGTGAGAGAGAAAACAGAGCTAAAAATAACAATGTTTGAATTTTTCTAGGCCATTTATCTTGGAATATTAGAAAATGTAATGTGCAACATAATACCTTTTTTTTCCACTAAAGACACGGAGTAACAGACATAAATTGATTATTTTTATTTTGATCCAGTAATACACTTTCATACACATTGACAGCTGAATTTTCTTCGGGTCAGGGTACATATATATTGAGCTCTGTATTTTTCGTCTCCCAAAAGGACAGACAACACAGTAGGGAGTCATTTGGCCAGTGTGGGGGAAGAACACTTTCCAGTGTGTAGACTGTTATGGAGATAAGCCCACAGCTGTGTGAGGAGCACATCAATACAACCATGTGTGTTTACATCAGCTGAGGATCTATCACTTATTGGTAGCAGCATGTTTCCCAAGACAGCTTAACAGATTTGGACTTGGTTATATGGCTATTTTAAGAACTCTACAATGGCCCATAAGAAATCTTGCTGTCTTCCATAGTCTTGTCTAATTTATATTCTAGGTCCCACAACTATTACTGATACTATGTATTAACAAACTAAAGGGAATGTTTTTAATAGTCTGTGCCATTCTGTTCACACTAATAATCAGTAAAGTTATTTAAAGTTTTGGGAAGTTAAAAACCTTCATTTAGAGTAACCAGGCTCAAAGGCTGCTCCACAGGCACAACCAACTGTATCAGTGAGGCGGAACGAAATTCAAGTCCTACACACTTAATGCCAACACCAAGATACGCAGGTCCAGGATGGACTCCGCTGCTTTTGGCATTCTGATGCCATAAATAAATACCAATTATTATTTTTGAGAACATCATCCTCCCTCAAGTTCATATTTTCCGACACTGGTTTCAATTTGGCTTACTGCATCTTAATTACTAATCTCTCCTCTCTTTTCCGTGCCTATCTCTATGGCGTCCGATTAAATGCTACACACATGCAAGACACCAGATCAGCATGTGGCAGATGAGATGCAGATGCATCTAGTGAAGGCTTTACTGTTATGTGTGTTGTAATTTATAGTTTTCATCAAGTGTCACTCAAAGGAAATAGATTTACACACATACACATTTATCTCTGTCTTTCCTCTTACCCTCACACCTTTATTTCTTTACTTTTTTTTTTCTATCTCAGTGTATGTCTACTGTTCTGTTGTTCAAACTCATTAAAGAACGGCACCATTTTACATGTTTAGATGTCTACAGTGAAAAAGCGAAAGAAAATGGATCAGTGTAAACACTCACTTTGCAGAGAACTGTAATAGGCAATGGCCAATGCAAATTCAGCAGAGAAGCCAAATCTTCCAAATTTCACTGTCTCCGGTGTACATCAGCCTAATGTTCATTCCATCAGGAAAAACATGGATAAATTAGAAATCTAATTACACTGACTTTCAGGGGTCATTTTAACTTGCTGTCACTCCAAAGTGAACAATACAAAATTTCAGAATATAATCTTAGTGCCTACAGTACCTGGTTCTCATTGTTTAAAATTAGTGACGGTGCATCTGTCCACAGTCCAGATCTCAAAAAGCCAAACTTTTCTGTTTTGTTTGCACAGGAATATTGGGTGATACATGGATGGGGCTGAGAGTTTTCTTCAAAACAGTTTTTTACATATATAGACTGTTTCACATTGAAAAAAAATTGAAGAATCATATGCACGTTGAATGCACAACTTTATTTATAGGGAAATAACTGGTTTGTATGTTCTTAATTTATTACACACACAGACACTTTCTGAATATATCATATGGGCTATTGTACTCCAAATACACTTTACAGACATCTACCAGCACAACAATCAGTTGTGTTTACATTACAATCAGACTTGACTCATGCGTGTAAAGTCATCCCATTTTACGTATTTACGCGCAGAGTTTCTCCCTTCCCTTTCCCCCAACAGACCACGTAAAATCTCAGAAATAATTCATAAATTCTGAAGTCAAATCTGCAAAAGTTGTAAAATGTCAGGTTTAAGGCTGCTGCTTAAACTAGAAGAATAACTGGTAGTGGGGATTAGGAGGTGATGATCTGTGGACTGATTTTGGAGGAAGAGCTGGGGTACTCTCTCAGTGAATTTTAGCACAAGAAACAGTAGAGAAAATTAATCGGTGACCCTCAGGCATCCTGAGTCTGTGGGCCAGGCAAGGAAAACTGGGGTTTTAAGAAATTACAAAAGAGAGCAAGCTTCTACTGCCATTATGTTTTTCATAGGCAGTGAGTTAAAATCACTTCAAACATAAGGCTTGGATGTGCAGCTTCAGGAGCTGAAGCTCAGCTATCTGTATTCTAAATGTCAGTCAGCTGGGTTTCAACAAGTGGAAATTATGACTTACTCTGTGTGAACAGGTTTGCTCTTGCAAGTCTTTCAAAGATGGAATTTTTGAACAGGAATTTTTCATGAAAGTTGAATGAGATACCACTGGGATGCAAAAAGGGATCAAAGAGGAAAAAATGAAAAAAAAAACCCACAACACACAAAAAAACCCCCAACACAAAAAAACAAACAAAAAACCACAAACAAAACAAAACAAAACACAAAACTTCAGGTACAGACAGCATCCAAAACACTTACATTCCATGTCCTTAGTGCTGTCATAGTACTTGTGTGGCTGATGTGGAAGAACTCATATTTTTGTTATACAGCTCTACAGCAGCCTTATTTAATGACTTGAGAACAGTGGAAAACATGTCACCCCCTCAAACACTCCCCAGTCTATCTGGAAGGCCAAGTGACTTAATCCACAGTACAGCAGTGTACCAAAATACCATTTGAAGCATTAATGGCCTCTCTGATTTGACACAAAGCACGAGGAAGAAAAATCAAACAGGCAAAGATCACAGGAGTTCACAGGATCATGAATTCACTGAAAATCACACAGAGGTTGAATTTAATTGGCAATCACAATGTTGTCTTGTCAGGTCTAATAGTGACTCACCAAGCTAAAAATATAAATGCAACAGTACAGTACTAAAAAAAAAAGAAAAAGAAAAAAAAAAAGGTGCGGTCAGGAAAAGCATCACCAAAACCTCACAGGCACATATCTGGCATGGAAGTGCTAAAATAGACACTTTGTCAAATACTTGAGGGCACGGACAAATGTTGTTGTTTTCATTCAAGTTTGTAAAATTAAAAAAAAAAAAAATTCATTCTGGGATCCATTATTTACAGATGTATTTTCTCTGTAAACTTTGCCTGTATGGAAGGTAGCATACACATTGTTTATTACCATTTTAAATCAGTGAAGTTAGGGTTTTCTTCCACTCTGAAGTGAACCTGGTGCGTCAGAAAGACTTCAAATGAAAAGTAAGCATAAAGAGTTTAAAAACACAAACATCACAAAATTATAATTCATTTATGCAAAAAGCCCTCATAAAAGCGTTGTAGTGTTGTGATGAATATATTCCATATTAAAAAAAAAAATCTTGCAGTAGCTTATCTTTTTTCTGTGTTCTTTAAATGTTGCGATTTCAAATTTCAAAATGCTTTTCGATGTCAATGACAATCTTAATAGAGTCCAATTAGTTCCACAAGGCACTTTCTGATGCACAAGCCCCTGGCTTGATTGCAGTGAATGGTGGGTATTTCCTGTGTTTAAGTCCACATATGGATTGAGTAAGGCAGTGGCAGAGAGACTACTGTTTTCCTTCACTACATCTTCATTTCTTTTTCACAGGCTAAGCCTTTTTTGTTTTTCCTGGCTCTGTTGTCAAAACATTGACCAGAGTTTTGGCTCATGGCATCAGAATATGAGGCCAAAACAATCCTCTGGAAACCAGTGTGGCAAAATGTATTTTAAATCTATACATTCACCATTCAACCATGGGAGTAACCACAGCCACTGCCCCACTCTGTGGTTTAAAAACAACATGGGTTTGCCCCCAGAATGGTTTGATTTATTTGACAAGCTTTTCCAAGCTGGGTATGTCAACATTTAAACTGTTCTGAGGCTTGGCTTCCTACGTCACATGTACGGCAAGTATTAAAACACACTCTAATCATTTTCTGTCTCTATTAAACTAGACAAGGTGAATGCATTGTGCATTCTTCAGGATTTCTTTCAAAAATTTGCCAGTCTCTCTGAAGACAGGCTACAGTGATTCTTTTTATTTTTCCCTCAAAAACATTAAATTGGAACCTTTTAAATAGTATTGTTGTTACATCCTTTTTGGAAAATAAATCTTTACGATAAACATGTAGATTATTTCTGGTTTCTGACATACAGAAGCCCAATGCAAAACACTAAAAGATGATACATTTTAAGGGATTCTTCTGAAAATGTAGCATAATGCCCAAGTACACTGTGACTTATTTTCCTGTGTTGTCAGGTTCCTATAGGGATTCTCTTTCCTCAGGGGCAACTGGGAATACAAACGAAATCCCAGCTGTAAAACTGAAATCAGGACAAGACCAATTTTGCACACATAATCAGGAAAATTAAAGTATAGACATGGTGTGTGGTAGATTAAATAATCTATCCAAACAGAATCTAATAGTTTAAGTACTAGGATGTAATTCCTCGGAACCAGAATTCCAGTGTCATTTACTTCTAATGTGTTTCGTTCCATTTTTTTGCATTGGATACCACAGCACTGAGCCGGGCCTCTGTCAGTGTAGGTTGCATGGACATGATCTACATAACAGCCACCTACAGAAATAGCTGCACGGGCATGCAACAGTACGTCTGAATTTGGGGTGAGGGGTGGTTCTACCTTGAACCACCTATAAATGATCCGTGCGATATTTGAACCAAATTTAAGTATCGCACCTGGATTTACTCCCAAACTGCACAGCAGGACCCAAAGAACAGACCAGAAAGTGCCTTTCATTGTTAAATAAAACATAAACTTCTCAGCCAAACCTGTTTCATTGTGCGTGATGCAGAAAGCTTTACCGGACGGGGTGGGGGGGCGCGGGGTGAAGAAACCACTATGTGACTGTAGAGACACATTTTACGGTTCCTCTTTTATCTCCCCGACCCCAGGGGTCTCCTACCCCATTTCACCCCGGGGCGGGGGGGCGGTGAGAGGGAGCGCTGCGAAGCGCCCCGCCCCTCATTGAAGGAAAAGCAAGAGCAGTCAGCGGGGGGGGGCACCCCGCTCCAGGGGCCGCTGCGGGTGGAGGTCCCGCCGCCCCAGGAGGCCCCCGCGGCCACAGCCCCGCCCGGCTTCCCCCGCACCTCCGGCCCCCGGAGCGGCGGCTTGGCGGGGGGCCCGGCCCGGCCCCGCTCCCCTTCCCGCCCCGCCCGGGGATACTCACCTTGACACGCAGCCTCCCGCCTCCTCGCCGGCGCTTTTTCCTCCTTCAGCGTATTCCCGTCGGCCTTCGTCACGAAAGCTGTAAAACCCCAATGCTGGATTTCTAGTGGCTAAATACAGAGCACTCAAAAAAAAAAAAAAAAGGGGGGGGGGGGGAGCGCGGCGGGGAGAGGGAGAGTAACATGAAGCAGCGTTTCAACAAACCCCATAAACTCGAGATGCAAGAGCTAGCGAGAAGGGGAAGGGAGAAGGAGAAGCTTGAAAGTATCGGCACAAATAGCAAATAGCTTAGTTTTTACTCCCAGACACCGTAACTTGTTTTACGATTAGTGATCTGTTTAAAGATTTGTCCTGGAAGTACTTGATATTGGGTTACAAAAGGTTACGTTAATTGCATTAAGCCATAATGACCCATGAAGGACTGCAAAAGACTTAGAGAAAAACACGTCTCTTCTTTAAAGAAATAAAATAAAATAAAATAAAATAAAATAAAATAAAATAAAATAAAGTCGGAGAGCAGCACGGCGGCAGAGCGGGCTGCTCGGTCGAGGCTCTTGGAGGAGGGAAGCAGCGCCTCGACCCCGGTGGGGTCCGGCCGCGGGTGTCCCCCCCGGCGCCCCCTCGGGTGCCCTTGCCCGGCACTGCCACTCCGGGGGTCGTGTGTCGGCCCTGGACGCAGCCGCCTGCGTTATGGTGCGGAATTAAATGTTTCTACTAATAATCTATAGTCTCGCTCGCCGGGGCAGAGCAGACAAACAAAATTGTCATTCCAAATGAAAAGAAAACACTATTTCTTAGAAGTGTTTAGGAGGGTGCACAGCGGGGCATATTTTCTTTCTTACTGGCAAGAGTTTGTAACTGGATCCCTTAACATTACTGAGAACATGAAAACATGAAACAAAAGTATTGATCCAAGATTTCGCAGAAGTATCCAAATACCCACTGGTTTGTTCGAATTTTTTTTAAGGTTACATCAGATGTTTACGGGGGAAAGTGGAAGCTTGCGATATAGCCCTTGCATGCTGCATTCAAACATACGTGGAGGAAAGTGTTATTTGTGTTGTTAAATTTACATTATGTTCACTTTAATTGCATCAGCTGCTAGATAGATCTAGGAAAAACGACATTTAAGAGGGAAATAGCAATCATCTTCAGAAGACTGCAGCATAATGGAGGAACTTAATTAATTTAACCTTGCAGTCTTCCATTATGGCTGCACTTTATCATTTCCACAGATGGAGCTTGAAGGAATTAACAATGTTTTTTATCCCAGCAGACGTCTCTGACTGTGGTTAGCCAATGGCAGATTTCCCACTTAAAGATGCATTTCTTCACTTGAGGGAAACCAACTCGAGCCCCGGCAATAGCTGTCGAAAGGTGCCAGTGTTATACGTGTGTGGGATATTGAAAAACTGAGAAAACACACAATACGTGTCTCTTTATTGTCTCATCAAGTGACGCTGGAAGAAGACGCTGTGTTTCCTTGCTTACCAGAGCCAAGACTTTTCCAATACCATTTCAGCTTCTTTGCCTTTATTTTCCCCTTCACTACATTTTTTACTTCAACAAAGTATCCTGCTAATCTATTTTTTTCCTTAAAAAACCGCAGTATGTGTCTGTTTCTAGATTTGTAGAATTCAACTCAGCACTTCTAGATGATTTGCAATGTTTACAGACTTGTTGTGCGTGTGAAACCTGAGTAGACTTGAGGTAAGCACCCCTCCACACACAAAACACTGCAAAAGCCGGATTATTTGAACAAGCTGATTGTTTATTATTTCATAAAATAATGCATTTTCCACGCTGTCCTATTCGAGGGTGCACACGCACGCACACACTCAATTCACTCGTGGGTGTCAGACAGGAGTCGGGAAGGGAGAAATCTGTCGCTTAAGCGATTAAATCCTCTACAGATTTCCCTGCATATTTGGGATATTAAAGAGTGTCGTTTGACCAGTTCGAGACGGATATTTGTCACTCCGAGCAGCCGGGACCTAAGGAGTCAGCCATAGCAGCACCGAAGTGTGTCAGAGGAGCACATTTTCGGCATGATTCCCTCCCCCCGCTCTTATACGGAGTTTGTCGGTGGTTAGGAGACAAGGATAGTTCTGCTTTCTGTGTGCGGTAGCAGTGCTTCTGTGTTCCAGTTAGATCTTAAACTATATTGTGTGGCTTAGTTTTTTTGGTTCGGTTTCGGTTTTTAGATTGTTTGGTTTTGTTTGGGTATTTTGTTGGGGTTTTGTTTGGTTTTCGGGTTTTTTTGTGGTTTTGTGGGTGTTTGGGGTTTGTTGTTGTTTTTGTTTGTTGCTGATTTGGTTTGTTTTTTGTTTTGTTTCTAAGTTTTATTGGTATCTGGGGTTCACTATTGCTGGTGGTTTTTTGATGGTGGGGTCTGTTTGTTTTCGGTTTGTACGCTTCCCAGTGCCTGGCAAGGAAAACTCCTGTTCGCTCCTGCCCCAAATTTGATACCGTTCCCACACCCCGATACAGAAAGTATCTTTTCTATTCCTCCTTTGTACAGAGCAGCGTGCAATAGAAAACAACGTACGCAGGAAAGAAAGCAGGGCTGCTATTAAAATTCGTACTACTGTTAGTTGCTACAACGCAGTGAAGGCGAATGGCAGCCCAGGAGCTACCCGGGCCACGTGTGCCGTGTCGTTTTAGGAGGGCAGGTTTGAATCCAAACCTCTATTTGTTAATCTGGCAGGTATTTCCACCACCCAGCCAGTGGCGTGACACTGAATATCAACACGATATGAAACACTTCGGTGTGCTGCCGCTTCTCTCGGGATAACTTTCTGTTTGCTGGCGGCTGAGAGCAAGGCGAGGAGAAGCGCAGGACAACTACGACAGTCAGAATACTGTGATTTGGACTGATGACGTACACCGTGACGCTAACCCAGCTAATGGGGAGCCTTTTCGCCAAACAAAGGAGGCTAACCAGTTTGTAGTTCTAGTCATTGGCCACCTGCAAATAACTCTGTACATCTATGTGTACATATTCCAGTGGGGAAAGAAATGGAATATAAGGAAGAATCGGTACGGAAATGAGGGCAGACGAACTCAGGCTGCGATCAGCAGGCAGCTGAAGTCTGGGCGTGGGGCAAAGCGTGAGGCGCAGCACCGCTGTCCGCCCTGCATGGAAACCTGCTAAAACCNAAAAAAAAAAAAAAAAAAAAAAAAAAAAAAAAAAAAGAGAGAGGGAGAGAACGAGAATAAACACGGTCAGTGAAGCCCGCAGAGGCACGACGGTAGCACCTGCTCGCCTCTCCGGACTCCCCCCTGCGCAGCCGGCTCCACGCTGCCCCGCCAGGCGCTGCTTGCAGCGGAGCCCCTGGGGAGCCCTGCGGTCCCTCGCGGGAGGGGATTTGGGGTTGCCAGGTGTCAGTGGTGCGGTCGCTGTGGGATTTAAAGTTTTGGTTCGCAATGTAGGATAACGCCGTTGTGGAAATGGGTCCCAATGTAAATCCCGCCTGTGTGAACACAGCTTTTCAGCGCCTTCCCCTGCTCTGCAGTCACATTTTTCCAGTTACGGTGATTTCACTGAAAAGAAAATATTTTTCTAAAACCTGCAAGCTGCTAGAAAGAGAGAATACAAATCCCAGTGGGAAGCCCGCATGATGTGGGAATCCCTTTTCCCCTCGGAGATGCGGGAGGGCCCTGGAGGTCCCCGCCGCGTCCCTCGGAAGGACAGCGGCCACCTTCCCGCTCCGTGCTGTGCTCCCGCCTCGGCCACCCTCCCCTCGGGTCGGGGAGATCTGCCTGGGAATCGGGAGGGACTTCCTTGTTTACCTGGCCCCGGTGGCTCCCGCTGGTGCTTGCGCCCTTAGCGGGGAAAGGAATAGCAGGGAGGGAGGGGACTGAGGGAGAAGGTGGCAGTGGTGAACTAGGATATGGGAAGGGTGCAAGAGCAGCTGCTCTATATTAGGACTTGGGCTGTACCTGTCCTGCCCAGCCAGGCACCGGGACAGAGCTGCTTCGCGAAGGCGGCAGCATCCTCCACCCATTTTTCACCTCTTCAGACTGAGACCCGCAGAGGCCCAACCTCCCTGGTGCCCCTGCAGACGTGACCTGCAGCCAAGACAGCAGGGCCCGAGTAAGGGCTCTGGTGAGACCCCCGGTCCTCTCCCCCCACCCCACCCCTCGGCTAAAGCTCTCCTGGACTCCACTCAGAGCGAAATCCGCTTATGCAAAGCACCAGGGCCGGGGCGGGCTTGGCCCGGCCCCAGGTAGTGCGCGGAGCGGAGCCGGGCGAGGGGCGGGGGCGCTGCGGTGGGCAGGGAAGCTGCAAACGTTTCCTGCAGCTCTTGCCACCAGCAGCCAAAGGGTCTCCATCCGGAGGGTGGGCTCTGCTTGTAGCGGGAGTTCACGTAAATCTTCAAATCTCCTATGAAAATTAATAAAAACACACGAAATCCTAGACAGTCCGTAGCAACTGATTTTTATCTACCGTTTTACGCTCTTCATTATCCACCTAAATATACCCCCTCCCCCCGCGTGATTTAACGTAGTTTACGGAGACCACAGGCATTTTTGGCTTCCCTTTGCCTTTTCGTTCTAGCGCTGGCAGTGGGCTAACTTCAGACTTCTCTCAACAGTTGAATATATCTGGGGGTTGGGATGAGACCAAGAAGAGAGAAAATGGCCTGCATTCAATGTACTCATATCGGTGCCTCTGCGAAAGCACACGGGGAGCCTCAAAGCCCGTGTTTCTGCCATATCCCTGGGCGCAGTTTCTCTGGAAGATGGAGATCCTGGCTGGGGTTGGGGGAAGGCGGGGGTTGCCTTTAATCAGCATTGTCAGAGAACCAGAATCAGGTGTGGATTTGTTTCAGGCCATGTTTACATCAATCAGTATTTTCGTTACAATCTTGTCAACAGTTTTAATTCAAAACGTATGCTAAAGAAGGAGAAACAAAGTGGTACGAGGGAGAGCGTTATTTTTAGAAAAAATACTAGTAAACACGTTGGCATAGCTGAAATATTTTGATTGTACTAGCGGCTAGTATTTTTTCCTAGCTTCATCAGCAATTGACACAGTGCGTGAGGGCGGTCAGTAATTTTAACGAGCCACGACCGGGGCCTGCCACTGCAGAGGAGCGCTCGGTCTCCTCCTGAGCATTTCCCTGTCAGTCTAAGGTAGGCGCACATACAACCCTCCGTTTTCTCCAGGGCTGGCAGTGGCTGCCGCAGGCGGTGGGAGCACCGGGGGTCTGCGGGCAGGACCAACAGCAGCCCTCGCTGCCTGACCGGGGCCGCGCAGCCCTTGCGCGCCTTGGGGCGTCCCGCGCAGCGCACTGCTTGCAGATCCTGTGGGACCCGCTCCGGTGCTGCGGGCAAAGAGGGGGCGGGAGCCCGCGGTGATTTTCCAGGTTTTGCGTGGCAGACGGTGGCGGGCCTGTACGCGGGTTTGCAGGGGACAGCCAACGCCTGGCGCGGAAAGCCGCGGAGAGCATCTCCCGCGGAGCCGGCAGCCACCTTGCCGCCCCGCTCAGGAGGTAAATCCACCGGATTAAAGGCTGAACCGACCGAGACTCCTACCTGCGCTCTGTTTTTGGCTTAGCTATTTGCGCGGGCCTGGGGGCGTCCGGCTGCGCGGCGCGCTGCGGGCGCCCTGCGTACGTCTCGCCGGCTCTTTTCGCTCCCGCTCTCCAGCATCCCCAGCTCACTTTTCACATCAAATAGGCCATTAACTTTTGATCCTTGCTGTTACATTCCAGGTTTCCCAGTGATGTTTCCTGCACACTGAGCCCCCACTCCCCAACTCCTCTCCCACTTCGCATTTAAACACGACCCGGTAGATCTGAATTTCTGTCGAAAATGTAATTTCGAACATATGCACTCAGTCTCCTCTTCGCGTTTGGCCTCACACAGAATCATAGAATGGTTGGGGTTCGAAATCCCTCTCGGAGGAGGGACCTAACGTTGTAGATACCCCGGAAGAGTGCTGAATTTTTGGCTTGCTTACATCTTTTGGCAAGCGAGCCAGAATGAGACCTATTAAAATACTGACTAAAGCCTGCGAACGCGATTTCCATAACTTCAAAGCTCTTACGCGACTATTGGCAATGGCTGCACTCAAGCTCTGCAAACAGCCATAGGGATCAGAAACGTGTCAGCTCCTCGTGATGAGGAACTTATCAAGCGGGAGCAGTGACTCGATGTTCAGCCGAATAGGTTTGTTGGGGTTTTTTTCCCTATGTCATCTCCTGGTTTTCCCTCTTGGCCATAGGAAACCACTCGAACGACTGGCTGCAGTGCTGAAGGAGCATCCCCAAGGTGCTACAGGAGGTCCCCTCTGTGAGAGAAGGGGTTCGGCCCAGGGTGGGTGGAAGGGCACGATTTCGCGCTTGTACTCGGGTTTGCACCCCTGTCTCAGCTCGCTTCCCCGACGCCTCGCTGCGGGGGGACGAGACGGTGGAGCCTCGGGGGTCCCTGTCACGTCCCTGAGAGCATCACGCTGGCCCCGTGGGACCGGTGCCACAGGGGCTTAAAAACCTGAAAGGTCTCAGACAATGAGGGGAGTGTTGAAAACAGAGGAGAGCGGGCTGTGCAGAAGGAGGTGACAGCCCCGGGCCCGCGGAAACGGCTGCGCGGCTGCGGAGCAAGCGCGGCTCGACCAGGGCTGCTGCAGCCGGCAGGCGCTGCTTTTCCTTCTCCCCTGGTTTGTTCCCAGCACGTTTGCACGGTCAAATTGGATCGTGGGATACCACTTACTTAAAATTCGCTGTTTCGTTACGTTTTTTGACAATAAATTCGCTTTCTGGAATGCTTCCAGGCGTGTGCTCAGAAGAGGTCTAAAAAACTAGGAGAAGGTAATCTTGAATTCTGCATTTTCCCCCAGATATTTAAGGATTTCTTTTTAACCTATTAAACCTGTTGGAAACGTGTTGCAACGCCTTCATATCATTTTGATCATTAAAGGAATACTATTTTAAAATTTTCACACATTACAATAAATATTTTACTTTTGAGTTAACATTTTCTTCGGAGGCATTTGAACATCCTGTTACGAACACAATTTTCTCCAATATATCAAGTAATTTTCTTCATTGATCTTCATGCGGATATAATAAAAACAGATAAGCAAGACTTACATTGTCAACAAAATGGTTAAATTACATGGACCAGCCTCTTGGACTGTTAGGAGTTAAATCGAGCCACAACTAAGGAAACTAAGGAAAATGAGGAATGTTAAATATATACAAGTTTTCCAAGATGCCAATATAAGACACCTTAGATTAAACTCCTGGATCTGATAAACTGCAGTTCTAAATTTGCAATAGCGTCTCTGTGCTTAACGACTTCCACAAGTGGCCTCATGCAAAACTGAGGCACAAGTCCATGTTTGCAGAATATGACCTTAAACAAGTGGATGGTCACTCTGAACGGTTCAGCCTCCCACTAATACCTGTGTTATGTACACAAGCTTCTGGTTTCAGGCCTTTACTGCTGAAGAACCTCATCTACATCTGTAGAGAGACCAAAGCTAAGGATATTATTCCATTTCACATGGAGTATTCAGTTTGAACATCTTAATGAACAAAGGCACAATAAAAAATACCAGAGAGTTAAAAATAAAAAATAGGATTAAATCGATAATCTACTTTATAATTTGGTTTTAGTCAGTTATTTCATGGAGGAAACTTCTTAAAATCCATGCATTCATAAATAGCTCTGTGAGTACTTTCATTAAACGTACAAACACAGGTGTTTACAGTGTTAGATCTTAGAAGGCATTAGAGATTAATCTACATGTAGTGAAAAAAAGTGCTTAAAACTCATTGGAAGTCAGAGGGACTTCTACCACTGACCTGGGGAGCTGTGGGAAGTTTCTGTCTGCAGTGACACAATGATCAGATTATGAAGCTGGAAGATGAACTTTTTATCCACTCTGCACAATGTTAAGTTGCTGCTTTCCCCACCTCCCTTCATCTTCATCAGTTTTAGACAACTCCCTATCAAAAAGATACTGAGAAACTAATGGAGTATCAGGGATAGGAGGAGGGGGGAAATGAGCAGCACAGTAGCAGAGAAATATTTAAAGTTTTATTTTCTAAATCAGCATATCACGTGGAGGATAATAACAAACATCAGAAGTATTGAAAACATAAGCACTAGAGATGAAAATGGTTTTTTTGGGGGAGTCAAAGCAAACATAACCAAGAGTTAAAAGATTAAATGACTTTTGAGTGGGCTGTGTGTTGTGTTCTCATGAGATCTACTAAAGCAGTAAGTGAAGCTCTGTTGTCACATGTGGCTCACCAACACAGCATTATAGGTGCCAGCTGATACTGGATCCCAGTAGCATCTGCCTCAGAAATGTTTCCAGGTTCCATTAGAAACTGCTACTGGAAATGTTACCTCTGAATCTTCTATTTTTTTCTAGTAATAAAAAATTTGCTTTTAATTGCATCCAGGTGTAGTTGAGGACTGTATCTAACTCTGGAACCGAAAAGCTCAATTTTACTAGCCCTTCCTTGCATGGGTAAGTTAGGTTTATACTCATGGCAGTGCTTTTCTTCATAATGCCTGTGCCAGAGCAACATCTAGTTTGTCTGTCACAGCTGCATATATCGTGCAGTGGACTAGGGACAACAGCATTTAAAATGTCTTTCATTACTCCCTTTCTAGTATGAAACTTCACTTAAGTAAAACAATAATTATTTTAGAAACTGAATGCATGCTTGGGTTGCTTCTATAAAATTAAACCCAAGTATAGACTGCATGCTGGTTTGTTTCGTTTTGTTTTTTTCGGTCATCAGTGCAAGGCAAGCAGCACGCTACAGTAGACCTGACACAGAAGGAAAAAACATAGAGATAGGGTGCAACAATGTCTCTGGTAATGAACTCAAATGCTCGAGTCTGTAAAACCACACTGTATTCTTGAGTGAATTCTGTATTTGGATCACTAACTTAGTTGAAAGAAGTGTAAAGACAGCTCCCTACTGGCAAAAATATCTGAGGAGATTACAGAATGCTGTTTATTCCAGCTAGTGTCTGGAATAAATTATGTTCAAGAAATTGGCTCCTGATACTCCTAATTCAGATGAGAATTTGTACAGTGTGCTAAGTCCTAACACTTATGGCCAAACCATAGCCTTCATTAGGATTTGCCATTCATCATACCTGCCAGGAGCTCTCAGATCTGGAGAGGCGCTTGTTTCGAGGAGATAAAAGACTAACAGAAAAGACACCATTTACCTTGGAGCTACCATCAGTTCTCAAAGGCACTGGTCTTCCAAATTTCATGGCTCTGAATCGTCAGTCCTAATACATTTTCCTACTATTCCCACTGAAATTCATTAGCTATCTGAGGAAGACTCAAATTGGCTTTAGATAACACTATAGGTCATATAAGCCACTTAACATTTTGGAGGTTCCTACTGTAGGTAATGGGATAATGGCAGCAGGTGACCTGACAGCTCTTGGAGTGTGAAAGAACTTTCACAACTTGCATTTACTCCAGTGGCAACAGCTGATGCTTGACAACTTGCGAGACTGGACACTAGGAAGTAGAATGGCAATATGAGTGCTATTTTAAACATAATTTAAAACAGTTTGGTTGAATACTTTATCAGTCACGTACTGTGAATCATAATGATGTTGATTTTTTAGTCAGTACCTAAATATTACATAGGCTTCACTTGGTATTTTTCACAAGATCAACAACTTAAAAACCTGCAGAAGGGGAAAGCGAACAGAAACACCGCAAAGTCAAAATAAGAAAATCCAAGCAACTCATCACCATACTGTCAAGGGCTTCCTACAGGAGAGAATTCCACTCTCTTACCTCTGTGAGTAGGCTTAGAGCTCTCATGAGAGCATGGTCCTTTTTGGGGCTGTGTTGCCAGCATTCTCACACATCTTTGCAACATATACCCTCATGCTGGAGCTGACCGTATTTTATTCTGAGGTATCCCACACAAACCGAGGAGCATCCCTGGGGTCCTGGATGTGCTATGGCAGAGACCTTCTTAAATATGCTGGATATATGTATGGTTTTTTTTAATACTACTTGCTCAAAATTAGCAAATACCTAGGAAATGAAAATCTTTGCATTTTTACCAGGTAAGATTTTTAGGTGAAAAATGACAGAATTTGGACATATGCTTAGCTCTACACCTGACTCTAAAGAAAACCTTCATCAGAGTGGGTAGTCAACCACCTATTAGTCAAAGATTGTGACTTTCTGAAGAAACTGCTTTGCATAATGTAGCATTTAGACTGCACACGTCTATTCCTTGGGTCCAGGAGAAAGTATGTTGCAGAGATCCTGTTTTGTTCTTTGCTTCCAGAGACTTTTACAGATCCACATGTGCTCTTCTCCATTTCATATTCCACTAGAAGGGAGCAAGTGGACCTGTGACTTCACCTCTTCTGGGTCGGTCTTTCTTATAAACTGCAGACCAAAATTTTAACAACCCATAGATCACATTCTCCCCTCAGATGTGTTAGGGTGATACAAAAGTTCCTAGCATGATCCCATCATCATGGTGATCATCAAGGTGAGTTTGGCTACTGAATTTAATGGGAATCGAGTAAGCTCTGTTAATACCTTAAAATTGTGTTGAACTAGAAATAGTTTAATGATTTTTTTAAAATATACGTATAAATATCCCATATTGGGTAAGTCAAAATACGGCCTGATTAATTTAACTTCAAAAGAATGTAGACTCCAACTCAGTTTGTCAGTGTGTTTGTACATGGCCCTATGCTTGACATTTTAATTAACCCTCATCCTTTAATTGACAGGACTATTACACTGGAGAAGAAACAAGTGGAGGAAAAAACCCTTGAAATTGTTAAAAAGTAAGAATGGATTCCAAGCAATTAGAGTCCTTCAGGACAACCATCTAGACATTCTAGTGATTTAAATGGCATCATTTATGTATCTAAGGTTAAGGAAGACCATAAATGCTTGTGGGGACATAATTTCAATTTCTCTAAAGGTAGAGATATGTTTTGTATTTTCTGAAATTGGCATACAGGCAGATTGTGAAGAGCTGGAAAAGAAAATAGTGGACGACTACATACTGAAGACAAAGAAGTGTCCGAAAAAAATGGAAGAGCTTGACACAATCACAACTTTTCTGTCTTGCTTGTCTAGGGGAACATTTCAACTGGTTTAAGAAAGAAGAAAGGCAGGAGGAGGCCTAGACTGCAATGTTCATCTCTATAGTACAGGTTAAAAAAAAATCAGTGTCAGAGCTGCTTCCATGTGAATCACCTAGTCAAATTGAGAAAGGCATTAATTTACATTAGACTCAGGTGCCTGTGCTTCACGTTTCATGCAGGGTCTAAGTTCATACCCACAGGATGGTCAGACAAAGAGAATGTTCTATTACTCTTTTGCACTGACTTCATACCTGAAGTATAAGATACAAGGAATCAGCCCCGTGCTTGCTTTCTTCATTGGTAATGAGGAAAGGATGATGTGCACAGGCTCTGATTTTAGGGATAAACCAAGGTGCATGGGGTCAGGTGCCACATGTGTAGCACAGCGTCTTCCAGAGCAGCGCTCCCATGCTGTTCTTGATGCCCTTCTTTGCCTTCTCCATCAAGGGCAGCGATGGATTTCCCAGGGCGGTGAAGAGAGGTGACAGATAAGTCCCTGCGGCCCGAGGATGCTGCGGGTACCCTCCCGCCCGCCCGGCCACGAAGGCGGCGGAGCTGCCAGCGAGGTTTGGGAGTGTTTAAACCTGCAGCACTGCAGGAAGCCGGGATCCCCCAGAACCCGTCCTTCCCCTCTCTAATAATACCTTATTTCTTAAAAATAATAAAAAAAAACCCCACAACCAAAAAAAACCTCAACAAGCGGAGGGGGCGTGGGGGGGAAAGGCCAGTGGCGCTCTCGGTGTGCTCTGGCGAGCGCGGCCGGGCAGGCGCGGTGCTGCCGCCGGGCGAGGCGGCGGCGGCGGCAGGAGGAGGAGGAGGCGGGCGGTCGAGCCGCTCCGGAGAAGTTTCCTCGCCGCCGCCTCCCCGAAACCCCTCTCCGCCCAACGCGGCTCCGCGCTTCTCGCAACTTACCGCCGGGCGCCGCGCCTGGGGAGCCGCCGGGCCCGCGCCGCCGCTCCGGAGGCCCCGCGGAGTAAGTGCGCTGTGCTGTGCCGTGCCGAGCCGTGCGGGGCCGGGAGCTGGGGCGGCGGGGCCGC